>WBMW01001268.1:445930-612319 GCA_013396635.1 Penelope pileata | reverse complement strand
AAAAAAAAAAAGCAACCTGAAAAACACTGCTATAAAGTCTCCTCCATCCTTAATGAAAGGGAAGCAAAAATCTCTCTTGAAAGAAACAAGCAATGTGCTTCTTGCCCAGTTAACCACACAGACAGGAGCACACCTGCTTCCGTCTTCCCCGTTGAGTATCGGTTTAAAAAAAAGTTCACATTTTGTTACCAACCAACCATGGTTCTGAATGTCTGCCGAAACTCAGGAGTTTTGCTCTGAGTTTGCCACTTGCATTATCTGCGCTGTCTCAGCTCTGCTGATGACAAAGAATGCAGAAGGTCAGTGCTGGTTAATCACCAGTGCTTGGCTGGAAGCGTGTGTCCCAGTGCTGGGCCCCGGCACGTCCCGCTGTGATGGTGCGGGTGGCCTCAGAGGCAGCCTCTGAAGTGACAAAGGCCATCCTGCTGCACATCCAGCAGCCATGAACCTTCCTTTCCCCTCCATCTAATCTGAGTTAGTGACCACATGGGCTGTGCTTGTGTTTTGTGTGCAATCCTCTGGTCCTAAAAGCTGTCTGTATCAGTTAAGAGCAGCATCCCAGTCCAGAGGTGATTCCATGTTGTTTGTCACAGCTGGGCTACGTGAGGTGAGCACACCTAGGGCCATCGCTTCCCAAAAGTCAAGTGATACCATCGCCAAATCACTGCCTCTACACTCCATCAACAGGATGTTCATTGCTTTGGAAAATAACAGACAGGATCTCCACAGGAATCCTGCATCTCAGTTAAACTTGGCAGACGCCTATCGAAGACACTCCAGTGACACCTAGATTTTTACTTCCAAGTCTGATTGTATCTGTGATGGTGCTAAGCAGAAAGTTAACGAGCTGCCTTGGGTCAGGTGGGAAAGATAGGGATGGTGTGTAAAGGGCAGGACGTGACAATGGCGTTGCTGGGCATGTGAGCTGTGAAGGAAGCCAAGAGACTGCTAAGATACAATCATGGGGAGCCTGAAAAAGAAGTGGCCAGGTCTCCTGCAGCGGGAATCCGGCACAATCCTTACTACCACTGCAGCCATAGCTGAAAGGAAGTAGAAGAAAAGGAAAGAAAGGAAGAAAGAAAGTAGAGCTTGTTGGTCACACAAACACAGATTTTATCAATACATGAACAAACATACATGCAAACTTTTTGGAAAGAGAAAAGCATGTATGTAAGTAAAAACATCATGCATTTATGATATGTTTTGCTCCTTGCTCTGACAGGTCCAGAAAGCAAAAGTATCCTTCACCCATACATCTCATAACAGAACTGTAACTCTTGAACGTGTCTCACCAACCCGCCAAAGCCGCACAACACAAATGAGAACTGAGATGCTAGCAAATTCTGAAAGTGTTGACCAAACGAGAACAAAAAAATCCCACATGTGAAACTTAAAAACTGCAGGTAAGGTGGGTGTTTTCTTAACATTGAGATTGTAACCAGCCACAGATGGAAAGTCCTGCAGCCCACGGGGCTGCTGTGCAGTCAGCGGGGATAGTTCAGCTCTGATTCAGTTTTGCTAGGAGTGCTCTGATGAGATTCTTGTTCCTACAGCCTGTGGTTTTGACAGAAGGCTGATACGGTAATTAACAGTAGCACCAGGAAAGCACAGCTTTCCCCAAAAGAGGTATTCCAGATTTCTGGCAGAAGTCTGGAGGTGTGCCAACACGTGTATCGATGGTACCATGCTGCGAACTTCACAGCTGACAAAAACTGGACTGAAAAGTCATTGGTTTTGCTTTTAATCTGCTGGAAAATACATTTATAAAAATGTGCAGGAAACCATTCTGGACTGCATGTTTTATTTAACAGCATCTGAATAGATCAAGGCTTTTTTTCTTTTTTTGTTAATGAATCATTAGGACAATTTTAGCTGGGAGGAAGTGGACTGTACTGGTGAATGGGGCACACGTAGGTCATGTATCAGTGAGCCAGACGCACAGGGTGCACGCCAGCAAGTGAACGTGAGCAGGTGACTTAGATTAAAAAACAACTAATGAACCAAAACATGCCTGGAAGACTGCGCTTCAAAAACTCTCTTAGGAATTTGTTAAGGAAAGTTTTCCATTTCTTGGAAAAATTGACACAAGACATTTTTGAATGTGTCCTATGTGGGTGAATCTGGAAATTGAAAGAGAGAAAGTTATTTTATTTATTAAAAGAAGGTTTTTAAGTTATTTGATTCAGCCACAATGTTTAAGAATGCAGGGGACCAAAGCCATGATAGCTGTGTTGGATCTAGAGCTGATCTGTATCCTGTCACTGTGATATCCAGGTGCTTATTCAGCCACTCAGCGGCAGGTTTGCTCTGACAGTCACTTGTTTCAAGACATTTTAGGCTTCAAAGTGCTTTGCTGTATAAATCTCTTTATATGTTTGCATAATATTTACCAACACAACATCTGGATTAGGTGAGATAAAAGGTATTTTCACCTCTTCTGACTTCTCTCTAATGTTTAGAAGGAATTTCTTCAGCTTGTCTGTACACAAGCAGTATGGTCAGCAACCCCAGCGCTAACATAACAGCACTACAAGACCAAGTTCTATTAAACAGCAGATTCTTAATCCAATTTTAAATGATTGCATACCATAAGTGCTAGACGGCAGATCTTCATGCAATTGTAGTCTTTCCTGACCCATTCTGAAGATATTTGAAGAACTGCTCATTCTTTGTAGTTGCATTAACTCAATATTAGCAAAACAAAATAAGAAATTATATCCAGAAAAAAAAAATGCTAGTATATAAGACACAGCGTGAGAGATATTTGTGGTTAATGAAACAATGTGCTGAGCCTGGTCTTTCAAAATCTTCAGCAACAATGAGATTAGGTTTGACAGACTGGCAATGGTGCATGACTAGCTGGCTTGTAAAAGCAAACATCACGGTCAACCCAGATGTTTGAAAACAGGGAAAACTCCCATTTCATTTTAGCAAAACCAGCAGATTAAAAAGGGGGTGATCTTAGCTATCAAAAAAATTAAAGGAAAAAAACAAATTTTGTCTTCATTTTGGGAAGACAACTAGAAGAGACTTAGATGAAGTGACCTCAATTCTCAAAGACAGAGAGTTAATGGCAGACATCATCATGGAGATAAGCTGAGATCAAGCAAGTCTGGGAGCCAGAGGAATGCAGGGGTTTAGTTCACTTGCATCACAGTGGGAACATATACACATACATTTTGAGAAGAGGGTACAGGGAAGCCTTATCCCTATAGCTTCATACATGCTGTCTTCAACCATTCCACTGGATTTAACTAAATTTGTCAATGTTTAAGATACTGGTTTCTTGTATTTTCCCAGAAATAGGTTGCCAGGTGGAGGGGAAAGGCTTGAGACTGCTTCCAAGAAAAACAGTGAACACAACCCTGGCAGGTCCTCGTGAGGTGTTGTGTGTATTGTGTCAATAAATAATTAAATGCACTGTTGCATCGAGAAGAGCTAATAGAGGTTTCTGAAGGATCACTTACAAGGAAACACTGAAAGACCTGAGGCAACTTAGTACAGACAAACAAAGATCCAGGAGAGCCACTCTAACATGCTTCAGACACATAACAAGAGGAAGACAAATATTTTCACGTCTTCAAGAAACAGAGCAAGAAATAATAGTCTTAAAATGCAACAGGTATGTGTAGATTAGAGTGCAAAACATTTTCTAATGGTAAGGAGAATTTATAGACCTTAAAGGGTTCAATTTTTATCCTACAGAAAACACAAAAACTACTTCTGTCCCTTAGTGCATCTTCTCTGCAGCTGATTCACCTTTCGACCTCTGTAGCCAAGCCTTAAGTGGTTTGCTTGGAAAAAACAAGCATTTAGGATTGAATAAAGTAGGTGTGAGGTGACAGCCTCAACTATCCACATGACTGGGTAATTCAAGGGAAGGGCAAAGTGTGCTAGAGAAAATAAACATGGGGGTGGGAAAAGGAAAAGAAGTCTAGAGGTTAAAAGATTACTAACATATCCTTGTAGATAGCAGGCTTCCAAATAAACAGTGTGGCCACGCAACGGAGGGCAGATTTAAAAACTGTGCCAGCCATAAGCTTAATGCTGTTATTTACTGCAGTATATAGCTCAAGTTCAGCCATTCTCATATCTATAAAATATACAGTGAAGTCTGTGAAAACAAATGTCAGCAATGAAGTGTGTACACCCAGAATAGGATTCTCTAAGCTTGACCTATATTGTCTTCTGTCTTCATCTCAGGCAGCTGTGGGAATCCTCATATCTGACTTCCTAAACATCAGTGCATGCATCCCTTTGATGATGATTTTTTTCCTATACACCAGAAATGTCTAATTATGTGATGTGTTTGCAGTATCATTGTGGACATCTGCACTCAGATTCCAAACATTCGAGTCATCCATTGCCTTGGTCAGTTTTTGCCTTGTCCTTTTCTCTCTCCGCTGGTTAGAATACATTTCCCACTGTATTAGATGCAGGCTTGCCCAGTCAATCTACACACCTGCAGTTCCAGGATTAATCCATGTATTTCACAATGAAGACAGGGAATTGCCAAACAGGCCCAATAAATACCTTCCACTCAGTGCTCACATCATCAGCTGCACTTGCCTTTTGTGCTGGCAGCCTTCTCACCACCATTTCAGACACGAGTTGTGAAGATCTAAGGACATTATATTGCACCAGAGTTGCTGAGTTTTCACCCTCAGGAGTAACTGTGTATGCAGATGATAAAGATTTCTCAGTAAAGAACTCCTCCCAGAGACACATTGCATGGAAAGTAGGACATCTCCAGGATAGATAAGACCTTTTAAAGTTGTCCTCCACGGTTCTACTGCCAAAAGGGGAAAATGTATCTTTACTGAGACAGAACGAAAAAGGAGAAGCTTCAACATTGAATTAGTAATTGTGAGAGAAGCCAGCTGTAATAGAGGTGGACAGTAGAAGGGTTCAATTCCTTTAAATATTCATACTGAAGAATGTTTGTTTGTGAACATTTTCATTTATTGAAAAAGAATTAAGGAAAAGTGTCACTGGTCTTTTATTCTTTATGTGGATCTGTATGCTCTCGGTAGGGAGGGCTGACTCCTAAACTTTTATGGAATTGTTCTGAGTATCTTGAGTTTTTTTCAACAAATAATGAATTCAAATGAAGGAAGAAAGGTTGAACACAAATAAATCCCTAAATCCTCAAACGACGTTTTACTCTCCAGACTTCATATTCTAAAAGTTGCTGGCTTTTAAATGTCACCAGTCACTTTTAGTCTTCTAGCTTTGATAATTCTGTCAGTGTCTGTCAGAAGGACTGGCTTTGTTTCTCATCTGAAGAATAATAAGCTAGCTCTGTCATCTGCATTTGGAGAAAAAAGGAAATAAGATAGTGATGGTACTGCAGGAAAAGATTCAGCATGATTTATTACAGGAAAGGGTTTTTAAATGCAAAGCAACCACCTCTGGCTCTGGAAGTCCCCGAGTCAAAATCCCAGGGAGAACATAGCTGAGATGTGTCTCCTGAACTGTTCTTGTACCTTCATCACCTGCAGCTGAAGATTTTCAGAGAAGGATTTATGCTCTGACTGGCTCAACTTCACTAACAGAACTGAGAGGAATTACTGTGTTCACTTCAGGGCCAGGAGTTTTTGCTGTGCTTGTGACAAGTCAGTTGCATCTGGTCAAGTTACCTTCAAAATTCAAAACTGCATATGCTCAGCAGAAGCACGTTGAAGGCTGGTGACAAACTCTCTGAAAAGTTTGTTAGAACTTAGCATGACCCATCCTCCACATTTGTACATTTTGACCAGACTGAATCTGCTTTGCTCTGCTCAGGTGTGGAAAAAGACTTCATCTTCAGTTCTTCCTTGCTATACTTAGTTCCCCATCTGGAGTGTGGAAATAATAACACCACTTGCCTCAGAGGTTCTTACAGGTGCATGAACTGCATATCACAGCCTAGTGTGACAGTGTGAGTGAACGCCTTCTTACTTCGGAGAGTGGCTGAGGCCATTTGAGGTAGCTAAAGGAAGAGAGGTCAGGTACCTTCATTTACATGGAGAAAGTATGGGGACATGAGCAGATAGTGTAGAGTCAATAATGAGCTGTAACATTCCACATGAGCTCTTTCTGCAGTAACTGATTTCTCTGTCCATACAGTCACGGAAATCCATATCTAAGTCATACAGAAACATATGGGAAAGTTCATCCCATTTTATTCAGAGATGCATTTAAGTGGGCAATGGCATTAGGCCACATTGAGAATGAAAGAAAGGTTGAATGGCAACTTATGCCGTGATCATCACTTGTAAAGTTTTCAGTGGTAGTTAATGAAGCTGTATGCCCTCTGTGACAGAATTAATTCTCAGCACTCAGCCTAGCAGGTACAGGATGCTGAGACACAGTTGTTGACACTTAAAAAAAAGGCATTTGTTGTTATCATTTTAAGTACTACGTGAAGATACTTCACCATATTTTTTGTTCCTTCCTACTTAAAGATGACTCCTGTGGTGTCCTGAACTGTTTTTTTCTACATACTGTCTGAGGAGGTGATATATGGATGTTAATTGAAATGTTATGTGCAGCATACAGAGTCACATGATGTAGAAATCAAAGGTTGTAAATTGATTTGGTTTATTGCTTCCACAGTGTCGTTTAATCTGTCATAAGGCAGGATGGATTTTCTATTAACTCATGACAGTACTAGCTCTGTATATTCTGAATTGGCAGCAGGGCTCATTTTTCCTCCTTAGGCTTAAATCCTAATGAGGCCCAAAGGAAATTGATAATTCATATCTGTAGAAGAACATTTTGGAGCCATCGTCCTACACAACTCTACATATCTTCCCACAACTTCTGGGTTCACTGCAGGAAGAAGATTATTGTGATAAAATGTAGGGAAACTTCTGTAAACCAGAGGAAGGTACTTGACAACATTCACATACCTGTAAATTTAACCAGGAAATCCCTGCAAGATGTGATCATATAAAGTTCTGGGGAACTGTAGATGTAAGCCACCAAGCACTCATTCAGCATTATAATCAGAACTTCGAGACGAGAACAGGTCCGCAACAGAGAGGAATCTGTAACAGCAGGAGCTATAAGCATTGTCTTCATTTGAATTTTTCATAGAATCATAGAATGGTTCAGGTTGGAAGGGACCTTAGAGATCATCTTGTCTCAGGCTTGAGTAGAAGTGTTGCGTGGAGAAAGTACCTGAAAAGGGGTTAGTTGCAATGTGTCTGGCAAAGAAGACAGTAAAGAAGTAAAGGGAAAGTGTTCCTTTGTACTGAGGGAGGTGAAACAATTACCATCACTGCAAGCTCGTTGCTACTGAAGAAGCTGGCACTGTGTGCCTTAGCAGCACGAGTGAGGTGTTTCAGTTGGAAGTCACCAGATTTGTAATGTGGCAGCTGCAGCTTTGTGGGCTCTCAGTTAGTTTTTCCAAGGCCTTGCACTATCCGGTCAGGAAGAAAGGCTGGAAAAAATATTCCTTTTAGGGCTAGATGCCTTTCTTTTAGTCACCAACTACTCCATCATTTCTGTGGGCAATGTGACAAGCTGGAATGGATGATGATGTGATGATCTTTCAAAGTTCTCTTTAAGTAATTGTTACTGGTCTTCCACAGTCTCAGAAAAGACACATGGATTTTGCCATTAAAAATAATTCACACATATTTTCTCAGCTTTCTTATAACTTATTAATCATACTCCCTTCAGGTGTGAAAGACACCCTGTATTGTCCCCTCTAGCTATCATAAGGACAGAATATTTCTCATTCTTCATCCAGGAAGATAACAAGAGTCAGTTTTAGGTAGAACCTGAGGAGAAGACAAACTTTTGAGGAGACAAATAAAGGGCGGGGGACATGGGGGAAAGAACAAAATCAAAAACCCCACTCTAATAATATAGACTTGAACAGCTATCCTGACTAAGAATAAGCATTTACAGAAGAAAGGTAACAGCCATAAAGCTTGAAAACATTCACGTACTGCAGGTTTGAGACACTGAGTCACAGGCGATGAGAGGGAAATAAGCTGGAGTCACAGGTATAGGAACATGTGGGGGGGGTTCTCAGCAGTGCTAGCCAAGCATTGTCCTCAAACACCCCATTTCCGAGAGAGTCTAAATAGAGAAATGTATATGGAAAAGAATGTGAAGGATCTTGAGCTCTCACATATCAATCTGATATCCACTAAAAGGTTTTACCTTGAAACAGTGATTGACAATTACTACAAAAACTGTCTCTCAGCGTATACCTACCAGTTAAAACTAAATAAATGTGAAGCTCGTGTTGTCTAGGGTATTTGCCATATCATGTACATGCTTTTAAGACTGGAACAATTGTGAAAGATCAGTTCTTTCTCTTCTGCATTTGACATGAGCTCAATTCTTGAGACAGTCTTCTCCAACCTTTGCCTTAAATGACCTACCAGTTATCTGGCTTTCCACAAAAAAAATTTTATTTTTCTTGTTCACTCACCATCACATGCTAAACACTCAAAACAGATGCCCTGAGCCCCACTTCTCCTTTTAGCTGATGAATACAATAATTTTGAGACAGATAAAACAACATAATGGGAGAAGTGTTCTTTTCTTCTTACCCAATAATAGACTGTTCTGAAATTATCTAAAAGTTACTTCAGCCCCACACAAAGCCATAGAAAAGTTTCCCAATTTTAAGAAAAGCCAGAATTCTTCCTTCCTTCTGAATGTGCCTTTTATATATTTGATAATAAATATTCATAAGTTTAATAATACTCCACTCACTATTGGAATAGTATTTCATTTCTTGTAGGATGGTGATAATTTTCATTTAATGAAAGTCATATTTAAAGTCTTTTTTCTTCTTTGGGTGGAAGTGAAACTTGCCCAATAGAGCAAATCTATCGAAAGAGTGCTGAAGATGTTCTTTGTATCAAACCTCTTGGTTAGAGCATTCGCAAGAGCCTTTCTTGTCATGCAAACTTCTGAATCACAGGGTTTTGAAATAGGAAATGGGCTGCTTTAATTTATCAAAGATCATGAGGGGTCACCATGAAATAGAGTGAGAAAATCCAGAGAGTTTTTACAAAAAGGAAGCTGAAGAACAGGGAAAAAAACGGGGACTTATTGCTTAGATTATTTCTTTACCATTGGGAGCCCCAGGATATTCTTTTATAAAGGAGAATGTAAGGATATGGGAAGCCCTTGGGTTGACCTCATCTCACAGAATCATAGAATCATTGAGGTAGGAAAAGACCTCTCAGATCACCTAGTCCAACCGTCAACCCATCACCACCATGCCTCCTAAAACATGTCCCTCAGTGCCACATCTACCCACTTCTTGAAAACCTCCAGGGAGGGTGACTCTACCACCTCCCTGGGCAGCCTGTTCCAATACCTCAGCACTTTTTCTGAGAAGTTTTTCCTAATATCCAACCTGACCCTCCCCTGGTGCAACTTGAGGCCATTCCCTCTCGTCNCCCCCAGATCCTTTTCTGCCATGCAGCTTTCCAGCCGCTCTACCCCAAGCCTGTAGCATTGCATGGGGTTATTGTGGCCAAAGTGCAGGACTCAGCACTTGGCCCTGTTGAACCTCATCCCATTGGCCTCAGCCCACTATCCAGCCTGTCTAGATCTCTCTGTAGGGCCTCCCTACCCTCACGCAGATCAACACTTCCTCCCAACTTGGTGTCATCCACAAACTTACTGAGGGTGCACTCAATCCCCTTGTCCAGATCATCAATAAAGATATTAAGCAGGAGTGGCTCCAATACTGGGGAATACCACTGGTGACCAGACACCAGCTGGATGTGACTCCATTCACCGCCACTCTCTGGGCCTGGCCCTCCAGCCAATTTTTTACCCACAGAAGTGTACACCTGCCCACGCCATGGGCTGCCAGCTGCTCCAGGAGAATGCTGTGGGAGGCAGAGGCAAAGGCTTTGCTAAAGCCCAGGCAGATTGCATCCACAGCCTTTCCCTCAGAGGTGAGGGTCCACATCTCCTCTAGGGTACACACCTCCCCCAAGGGTACAGCTTTCCTCTAGGGCTAGCCACGATGCCTTATATGAACTTCATCTTAAAAAAAATAGTTAAGACAACCCTAGGCTATTTACCTGTTATCCAGGCAGGAGTCAGTACTGCTCGCACAGCACCTTTCAAGGAATTTCAGCACAAGCTGAGGTTGTTATCACAGGATTGGTGTTATCACAGGACGGATGTACGGGAAGGATTGCTGCAACGGGCTAAGAGGCAGCCTGGACGCCAGGCTTCTGCTAACATCCTAACGGCTCTGTCAGGAAAAACCAGGCGCCTCCCGGCTGTTCTTAGCAGCGGCTGCGGACACGCTCCCGACCCGCCGCAGCGCGGGGCCGGAGCTCCTCCTGCCAGCACAAAGCAGAACTGCGGGCAGCGCCTCACGCGGCAGCAGCCCGCCCGCCCCTTGCCGCCCGTTTTTCACGTTTGATGACGCATCTCGGGGCTCTGCCCGTCCTCGGCTGAACTCCCTCAAACTCGGGAGCAACGATCGCTACCCTCAGCGCCCCAGGGACCGCGCTTCCCGCGAGGGCGGGCCGTTACCGCGGAGACGAGGCGAGCGACAGAGGGCAGATAGGCAGGCCCCGCCCCGCCTCGTGGCGGGACCACGCCCCCCCCACGGGAAGGGGCGGGGCTGATCTCACCTTGCAGCCCTCACGCAGCTCCTCCCGTCTCCTGCGCATGCGCGCGGCGCGGCCCGGAAGGCGGCCACGTCTGCCGGAAGGAGGGGAGGCGCCGCCGGGCTGGGGGCCAGAGTTGCGCTGTGAGCGGTCACCCGGCGTCCCCCCGCCGCTCCGCCCGGGCTGGGGGTCCCCCGCGCTGGGAGGAGGTGAGGCCGGGCCGCGCTGAGGCCTCCGCCGCTCCTGAGGGCCGCCGGGTGGGAGCAGGGGCCTGGGCGAGGGGCGGCCGGCCTCAGCGTCCCTTCCCGGCCGCTTCGCCCGGGCTGGGCCTCCGCAGGGCTGCCCTGGGGGAGGGGACCCTGGTGCGGGGGGTGCGCCTCTCGCCCCTGTCACTGTTCCAGGCGGCGGTTTGTTGTGGGGGAAACTCCTCCCTCTGTCCCAGGTGATGAAGCCTGCAGGCCCGGAGTGCTTCTGTCCCGTAGCCGTTCGTGTACTAAGCGTCTTGCCACGTCTCCGCCTCCACCTGAGCTTGCATCTGTGGGGTGCAAGTAGATGTTATTTTTTGTTAGCGCTGCCAGGCTGGGTCAGCAGCAGCCGGTACAGGAACGGGTATGGCGGTCTGAGGGCAGAGCCATGTTTTTGTGTATTTTCCTAAGAAATTGCTTTGCTTTATTTTCATCAGTTATCAAAACACCAATGTATCAAGCTAGTAGGACAAAGATATTACCATTATCTCAGCAGCAGTAGATGAAGCCAGTGGTTTTTCAGTAACCCATGCATCTTGCCTTGTCAATGCCTGTCTGATTTTTTAATCGTTCTATGTCTTTTGCAGCATATGTTCCTCAAGTTTTAATTTTGTAGAGTTTGTCGGAAGACATCCATCATGTCTTGGCTTGCTGATCTGGCTGGAAGGGCAGAGGATCTTCTCAACAGAGTTGATCAAGGCGCTGCATCGGCTCTGAGCAAAAAAGACACAACAAGCAATGCAGTTTATGATAGCAAGAATGTGGACTCTGCCAATGAATATTCTGAATTGTGCCAGCGTACCGGAGAACTGAAATACCAGACGTCATCCAAAGCAGCCTACATCTCCTCAGCAGCTGATAACATTAAAAACCAAAAGGCTACAATCTTAGCGGGAACAGCAAACGTTAAACCAGTGCGGAGGACAACTTCAGAAGTTGCTTCTTCAGTAGAAAGTGTTTCTACACCCAGAGCTTCCTCACATTTTGTGAGGAGAAAGAAGTCTGAACCTGATGATGAGTTGCTGTTTGATTTTCTCAACAGTTCTGAGAAAGAGCCAAATGGAAGGATGGACTCTAAGAAAGAGAAGAGCAAGGCACCTGCTCTACAAAATCACTCTCGGACTTCAAGCATTAGTTCTGTGTCTACTAGTAGTCTGTGTCTACAGAGTGCAAAAGCTACTGAAGACAATTCCACCAGGAGCCAAGGCAATGGTAGTTTAATAATATTGAACCTAGAGATGTTTAAAACCCAGATTATGTCTGTATAAGGTTAGGCAGTGGATTTACTGTCACTTCATGAAAGATGTGGTGGCAGCAGTGTGTCAGCTGTGTGGAGTTCAGCCGGGTCCATACCATTTTTCATCACTGGGATTTTGTAATTTGGTGGGCTGTGTAACTAACACCTAAACCCTTTGTGTTTGTGATCTGCCTCATTGCTACTGCTTGCCTCAACCTCCCTGAGTTATGACCTGACCTTGCATCAGCACCCATGCTTCCCCACTTGGAGCGTGGGTTCTGGTGCTGCAGCATTTGTTCCGTTGCCCAGGGTTGTTGCCCGTTGATGCCACACAAATGAGCAAGTGACTTTCACCACAGCTGATAGATGGTGCTGGCTGTTGCCTGATGCCCCACCTGAGGTAATGTGAGGTTTGCTCTGCTCTACTATGAAAGAAGGGCAAGCTGTCAAACTTGCTTGGCTTGGAGAGTGGGAAGATGGATAGGCTGCTCTTGAGCTACAGGCATGAGAGAATGAGGTAGCTAGTGCTTTGTTTTGTGCAATGCAGCAGATGCCTGAAATAGCTTCCAGGCCAAATGGTCACATCCTTGGGCTCTTCTGAAGTGCCTGCTAAAGAGAATGCAGCTGGAAAGCATTAGAAATTTGTGTTCTATATCTGGCTCTCCAACCTACAATCTATCCTATGCTATTGTTTCTTCTATAAAATTGAAGCAAATAGTTGTATTCCTTATACTGTAGCTAGAATATTGTTTGTTCAGCACTTGGAGCACATAAAGCACTGTGCCAGCTTCTGACTTACTGTATTAAGTATGCTGAGAAGTTTTAGATGTAAAAAGGAGTCATTTCCAAAAATCTGACTACTTTTGTTTTTCTGGGTCTGTAACTTTTCAATAATGTTAATAAGTCAAATATGTTAAATTTAGCTGTATAGCATATGATAATTGATGCTCAGGAATGTACTTATTTTGCTCAGTGTGGTTCACTGAATTTTCTTCTGAGGATTTTTGAGTGGAGCTGCCAAGTGAGGAAGCACATAATTAACATGTAGAGTTTAAGCACACTAATTTCAAAGTAAATTGTAGGTATCGATGATTTAAATGTCCTAAATAACAACTGCTGAAATAGGTTACGGTCCATTAGTTATAGACAAAAACAATTAATGTTGTAGCATGTACATTGCCATGGATACAGTCTGCTATAAATGGTTAATTTCTTGCTTCATTAGCTTCTTGAGTTTTCCAGACAAAGGAACGAAGATACGTTGTCTGACAACTTTGAAATTGTGTAAATTTAATTGAAAGGAAGAAAACAAAGCGTTAAAATAGGAAAGAGGTTTGAGAAAATCTGGAACAAGTTTTACTGTCACTGTGGCTCCTTGTTGGTGTGCTGTTTGGAATTCCCAGTGTGCCCCAGCTCCCTGGTTGCTGGCTGATGAGGCCTGTTGCAGTGGTACCGAGGAAGGTGGAGCAGATTGGTTGGTGATCCCAGAGTGACGTAAATAGCATTGTGAGAGCTAAACTGCAGTCTGGTGTTGGATTTGTTGCAGTCTGTCCCCATGGATTTTCAACAATTACTCATCTGGGGCATGTTGAGTTCAGAAGTAATGTCTTTGGATTGTTTGCTTGCTTGTTTGCTGCATGCTGTGTTGCTTTATATTAATAGTGGTGCAAGTCTTCCAGCTGTCTGCACATAGGTATCAAGGCTGTTAGGGTGGCTGCATTACTTTCAGAGCACTAAGCCAGGACCCTGCATGTGTTTTTGTGTGTGCTGGGGAAGGGCTGTGGGTTCCCCCTTCCCTGGAAGGGACTTCTTTACAGACCACGCCAGGAAATCCTTTAGTGCTCTCACTGAGGTTTTCAGACTGTTTCAGTTTGTTGTTGTTTTTTTATGGCTTCCACAATACAGAGAGAATAACTGTTTCTATTGACATAAAGCTTTTCACAGTTTGGCAGAGTATATCTACTTTATATTTTTTCATTAGAAAAAGGAAAGGTCATGCTTCTGCTTTGAGTCACTGCAACTCTTTCTTATGGTAAAAGTTATCTTTAAAAGTGTGTTTTGAGAGAATTGTTATTGGTGCAGAATTACCAGTGAGATGATGTTTTGACTGAAACATGCAGCTATGTGGCTGAGTTACTTATTTAGGTTTGACATCAAAATGTCTAAGTGTAGACATCTGAACAGATGTTTTTTTCAAATAAAATCCCTACTGTGAAGTCAGACTATTAATGGAAAACCAGGAGGAACTTGTCCTAAAAATTACAGTAGTTGCTATGTATATTTAATATTTTCGATTACTCTCTCAGCTTCTAAAGACATCCCTGGGCAACATAGTGATGAGAAAGCGTTAATGTTTTAGAATCCTAAATTTGACATTAAAGTAATAAGAAATTTAATAACTTTTTTTCTTGCTAGGCTAACAGAAATGCTGCATAACGCATATGCACTGTATAAAACTCCGTTTCTTACAAGTTCCTTGGGAGAAGCAGCTCCATGTTCCATTCCAATATAAGCTGTTTCGATTTTTCATTAGATTAAATGTGTTTAACCACTGACACAAAGCCTACAAATAGATGTATTGTTTCTAACTTACATCTCTCTGTACAGAAACTCCAGACAGTTCAGATTCTGGACTGGGAGCACAAGTGGATGGCATGAAGGAATCACCAGTAAGTGCAGTAACTAATCCCAGCCTTTCAGCTAATGATGATGTCAAATCACACGAGCTATCCAATCTTCGCCTGGAGAATCAGCTGTTGCGGAATGAAGTTCAATCTTTAAATCAAGAAATGGCTTCATTAATTCAGAAGTCCAAAGAAACGCAAGAAGGTATTGTCGTTTGGAAACTAAACTGTGACATGTTGTGCAAATGCTACAGAACTAGAAGGCAATGCTGTTTCTGGGGTAGTGTTTTATATTTATAATAAAGTCTTTCTAGATAAATTTGCATGTACGCAAAATGATTCCCAGTTTTCTAATTAACGAGCTGAGAGAAACTGAAAGTCTTGTTCAACTACGAAAGTAACACAAATGTTGATTAAAATGATGTAGTTGAATTAGTTCCAATACTCACATCTTCTTAAAACAATATTACCAAATATTAAATATTAAAATATTTTTCCTGCCTTATAAAGGTCCTTGCAAAGTAATTATGGATAAATACTTTTAATTTCCTGAAATTTGACTAATGTCTGGCAGTAGCCTAGAAATTGACTGAAAAATACCAGATTTAGTATTTTTGTATGACTCTACTAGCTTTTTCAAAGCCACATGAAATGACAAGTATAACAAATGTGAATATAAAAACACAAAATATTTGGCAAACTGCTACAGTTAGGCATGCAACTGAGGGACTGTATTTTTTTTTTCAAAGTTAACTGTGCAAGCTGGAGGATTTTATTCTCCACTGAAGTTTAATGTGATCTTTGATTAAAAACAAGTCTTAGTCAGTATTCAGGCATTATTTTAACTCTGGTTTTTTCTGCTGACTGTTACTTAGGTTGATCTTACTGTCATGTTGTGTTGAACTAGATGCTTTATGCAGAGGTTTCCAAAGGTTTGCTCACGTGGGGCTATTCAACAGTAGTTTATTGCAAGGGATGAGGCAGATAACATTTGTCAGCTGCAGTGTGTCACAGAATGGAAATGCCTGTTTTGAGATCACATGCAATTTTTTATGGGTCGTGTTCTGACAACCATAGTCTGACATTTGTTGCATCTTTGTAGCTCCTGAAGTTTCAGTATTGCTTCAACTTGGCTGCGTTTTATTTCTTTCTTTAGGAAGTGTGGTATGCATATCCTGACCACTTACAAAACCTTGTAATTGTCTATTTTCAAAATTTTTGAATAAATGTTTTACTTTGTAGAACTGAACAAATCCCGGGAAAGAGTAGAGAAGTGGAATGTTGACCACTCAAAGAGCGACAGGATGGTTAGAGAACTTCGAGCTCAAGTTGATGATCTGACAGAAGCTGTTGGTGCTAAGGATTCCCAGCTAGCTGTGCTGAAAGTACGATTACAAGAAGCTGATCAGCTCTTAAGCTCTCGGACAGAAGCTTTGGAAGCATTGCAGTGTGAAAAGTCACGGTACTTCATAATTTCAGACTTCACAACTTTGCAAACAGCAATAAGATTGAAAAATCAGTGTGGATAGTTTAGTCTCTTTAAGAGCAAAAATGAATGAACTGATGTGGGGAGATTGTATCAAGATTGTAACTATGAACATTGACGTTTGTTCTGTGCCCATTGCATCATAGCTGGCAGTAGAAACTGGGCAAATATTAAATAAAAGCAATTGTCACCTGATTATTGAAATATGTTTTATACAGTATATTTATGTTTGTGTCAGAGGCTTGAAGCTGAAGAGCTCAATAGATGCTTCTGTCTTGAAAAATACACTTGCATATCCTCAGATATAAAGACTTCGACTTTGTAGTGGGACTGGAATCTGCAATTGGATACTCCAGAATATAGGTCAAAGAGGAACTGCATGAGTTAGCCAGCCACGTTCACTAATTTACTGGGTAAATTTTCAAGGCTGGTCTTAAAATAAGATAGTCATATTTCTACCTTAAAATTATACTACATTTTTTATTTTGATTAATATGTATATCACTCTCTCAGGATAATACAAGATCACAGTGAAGGGAGCAGTTTGCAAAATCAAGCCCTTCAAACTCTTCAGGATAGGCTGCGTGATGCCGACTCTGCACTGAAGCGAGAGCAAGAAAGTTACAAACAAATGCAGGTTAGATGGAAAGACTAAGGAGGAGTTTGACTCTGCTTTTGAGATCAAATCTGTGAGGTTCTAACTGCTCTCTTTTCCCCTTGACTGGTTCTTGTTCAGGATACTAAGTGCTTGGAAGGATGTGCCTTCTGCTATGCTAAGTATCCTTATGATGCTAGTTTGCTTTTCATGTGTTATTTTGAAAACTTTATGATTAAAAGTTTTTGAGAATTGATACTGAAAAAGTCTACTTTTTTCATGCTGTCTTTAATGTGAAAGCATACTTCAAAACTACATCAGTAGTCAGTTTAATTTTCCATGCTATGTTGTTTTCCCCTGCTTCTCACAATTTTAATATGTAATCTTAAGAACACTAGACTGGGTGGTCACTTCTGAAGTAAATGTTGTAGCTTATTCTATTGCTAGAGACGTTATGCATTCCCCATTTAGCCTGACCCTCATTACGCATAGTATCTGTGAAAATCCTTACTGGTGTTGTTTTTGTTTTCCTTTTTTAAACCAAACCAAAATATATCAGTTGAAAGCTGATTTTATTTTTTTGAGGGAAAGCTTTTTTTTTTTTTTTTTAAACCAAATGCGTGTAAATAATAACATCTCCTTCTGGTGACCAGAAGAAGTGCATACTTTTACTGATCTCATTTAGCACTTAAGCTAGCAGAATTTCTTTCTACATAGCACTAATGCATTTCTGAGTTGGAGGCAGTGGATGTGAGGTGGCGTTTCAAATGTAGTTGCTTTTAAACTTTTTTTTTCTTTGCTTTCCAGGTTAAAGTTGTGATTGTGTTTAAACACAAAATATTGTTTCTTTATCACTAATAGAATGAGTATGCAGCACGTCTAAGTAAAATGGAAGCAGAACGTCAGAACTTGGCAGAAGGGATAACGGTTGCAGAAAGAAAGTATTTAGATGAAAAAAGGCGAGCTGATGAGCTTCAGCAGCAAGTCAGAGTAACTAAAAACCACCTAGAATCTGCAAAACAGGAACTGACAGACTACAAACAAAAAGCTACTCGCATACTCCAAGTAAGCATTTCTTTAAGAAATTCAGTTTGATTTGTACACTTAACGTTTCATGGTGTTATGTCTCAAGTAATTTAATCTGTTTCTTCCATGTGATCTGTAATATATTTTGGGCTGAATCAAGAATGATGCCTATGTAGAACAGCTACTGGTCTGCATTTTGTACTTCCAAAATTTTAAGTTTACAGATTGAGTTAAATAGTGAAATGGAAGTTTAGGTCCTGAACTTAAAGAACGATCCAAATGAACCGTTGCACTTGCTGTTTAACATCTGTCAGTGTGTTCTGCTTCCCTGAGCCTGATGTTAAGCAGATAAACAGATGTAAACTATAATTTGTCTGCATCCAGTGTTCTTGTGTCAAGGAGATTGCTTTAGTCTGCTTGAGTCTGAAGCACAGCATGTAATGGATACTTACGTGTAAACCAAAGAAAATACTTTTGTATTATCTGCAAGGCTTTATGTGATTAGCACTATATAAGCAGTGACAAAATGACATCTTTTGTGCAGAGTTCTCTACTACTTAAGTTCTTAAAGGTACCAAAGCTGATCTTGGCCAATTAAAGTTTTATTTATAAAAGTTAGCAAAATATTAAAAATAAACTTCTCTGTTTAGAATAATTAATGCAGTCTGATAGCTAAGGACAGGATTTAAATCATTTTGATGAATACAAGAAGCATAAGATCAGAAATCAATGTCATGCTGGCTTTAGGTTGACTTGGAATAAAAAGGCTTATTCTGCTTTTCAGAAGAGTTATTGCTGGTTTGTGGTGTTCTTTGGGTTTGTTGGCAGGAGAAAGGATGTACTAAAGCTTTGTCCTCAGTGTGTCTTCTGGCTTTACGTAACATGAGAGAATTTCTATCCATGACATGTTTAGCATTCCATGTACTTCTAAAGAGAAAAGCTGTACTCTCTCAGATAACACAGACTTTCAGTAAATCCAGTCTCACGGCGTACAGAAAACCAGAAGAATTATCAGTAGAGAAGCATTTATGATCTTAAAATTTGTATAGTCATTTTTATCTGTTCTTTCTGACAAGCTAAAACAGTTCTTTTACTGTAAGTCTATGTATGAATTTTGGAGTAAAGTCAATTTTTAACAAGTTTGAGCACTTGTACCATCAATAATACCATCATATTGTACCATCAATAATATTTTGATTTATTATTTCAGTCTAAAGAAAAGCTGATAAACAGCCTAAAAGAAGGCTCTGGTATTGAAGGTCTGGATAGCCACACTGCAAGCACAATGGAACTAGAAGAACTGAGGCATGAGCGTGATACTCAAAAAGAAGAAATACAAAAGCTAATGGGACAAATACAGCAGATGAGAACAGAGCTACAGGTAGCTATCATTATGTACACATCTGTGTGTGGTTAACTATGCACAAAGGACTGACTGTTTTCTTGTGTGCTTTAGGGCTGTTGCTTCTAATGTTTGTTTGACCTAGTATTAAAACAAGCTAAGTTTTGCTCAAGGTGGGGCAAATGCTTACAGATACCCAATTTCTTCTCATGTTCTCTCTCTCCTGGTGGCAGGAGGAGTATTATAGATACAATTTTCTGTGCTCTCTCTACTGTCTACTTCTTTTGGGGTAAGCGTTTCTTTCCAAAGAAGCCTGGTGATTTCTGTAGAGTTTACCTATATCCTTTTCTGCAAGGGCTGCTACTAATCCTTGAAGGAACTATAATCTGAATCAACTTTGGCATAATTTGCTCAACCCAGCAGCTGCATGCAAGCCTGTTTTACACAATTTTAGTCTCTAGACAGCAGAAGGGAGAAAGTGGTTACTTGATGACTTCTCATTGTTTACAAAATGCACTTATCTTATTGATATTACAGTAAAAGTATTCATAAGAAATGAACATGTCTTTTATTTAATTCACCCTCATTTTCATTTTTTTTGAAGCAATATTGGAAATGCAACATTTTTTGCCGTTACCTATGTCAGATTGCAGTATTGTTTGAAATGGTCATATTCCTATTCATTTCAGGATATGGAGACTCAGCAGGTGAGTGAGGCTGAGTCAGCAAGAGAGCAGCTTCAAGACCTACAAGAGCAAATAGCAGTGCATAAAATGGGCAAGCAAGAGGCAGAAGCTGAACTAGAACGGCAGAAGCAGGTAAGGAAGAATTGAAAGCTGATGGGTCTTACTTTTTAGGTACATTTGGTGTTGTCAGTAAAGCATTTGACTTATATGATATTTGGGCTATTTTTTCTTCCAGTAATTCAAAGCAATTCCCCAAATTGTAGTGAATGTCACAAGGCCAAAGTGCAACCAGTACTAAGCAGTAATCTTGATAAATGGAGATCTTGGTTGTGCATTAAAGAATAAACAAGACCCTAAAGAGCGCGTAAAGTTGATCATAATCTTAAATTTTATTCAGCAGGGGAACTATCCAGCAGTAGGAATGTAGTAGTAACTGTTACGTATGTCAATAAACTTAAAAATGGTTACCACTGTGTTTCCTGTGATCAATTTCTATGTAGGATTTCTCTCTTCAAATAATGTTATTGTAATACCAAATTCATAGTCTTGTTGATTGGCTTGTTATTAAGTTCTGAATCTAAACTTTGTTACTTCTAAACTGCTGTATAAGACAAACTGCTGATAAAATGGTACTAGTGAATTTTGTCAGGTTGTGTCATCTTTTTAAGCAGTTCTGTGCTAGCAAGAAGGGGAAAAACTCAAACTTTTGAATTTTGTGTAAAGAAATATTTGGTAGAAATCAGACCAGTGTTTGTGCCCTATTAACATTTCTGTTCAAAAAAAAAAAAAAAACTCATGTAAAGAGTAAATAGTGAGGAAAGCAGGTGAGTGTTCTGTATCTGCTAGGAACAATTTATCTGATAGGATTATCTGTCCTTTCAGAAATTACATTTTAATGAGATGCTAGCAGCTTGAGCTAATTAAAAGGCAGAAGTTGAGGTCTGCTCTTGATAGATAGCTGATGTTTATTATATCGAAGCAGATGGTAGTTTGTATCATGTTACTCATGCCCTCCTGAGGAGTGTATTTTAACTTAATGCTATGTATAGAAAAAGTGAGGTGAAGCTGAAAAAAGGCATTATCCATTATTACAGAAAATGATATTCCTTTTGATGGCATACATGTACGTATGCTTTGAAAGAAATTGTTTGCATTGATGCTTCATACAGTGGTGGCCTGTTCTACCTGAGAGTTGCTCTAACTTGTTGTAAGGTTTCTGAGATTGAGGATGGAAAATAAGTAGAGGTTATTTCTTGTATGTCTCATGGCTTGAAGGAAAAATATCTGTCTTCTGTAGCAACTGATAGTTGAGGTGGTGCAGTGAGTGGAAGGCTGACTTAATTTAAAGGATAAATATGATAAATCCGATAGACCTTTTAAGTAGGAGTTAACATAGCCACTAAGTCCTGGGAGTAACAAAACTTACTGTTTGTTTTGTTGTTCTGGAAGTTATCCCTTGCTAATATTGCTTCTCCTTTCTCCTTTATTACATTAATTTACCTTAAACTTTTAAGGAAGATCTGTGACATACATAAAGTTATAGATAGATAAGCCAATATTTTTAAATTTGAAAATACCTGTTTATTTATTTATCAGTAGATTGATGGGGTCCTTTTAGGAGCACAGATTTTCACCCCCCCAAAGTATTTCCTAATTCTTACGTAGTGTCATTTAAAGATAGCAATATAATAAACAGTGAGAATATAGGGGTAGCAAATTGTGTTCCCAATGAAATTGTGTCACTGTTAGCACACTAGCCTGGGCTAGTATTTATATTAGGTCAGTCTTCACAAAAGGATTTGACAGTCTTCTAGGTTCTGTCTTCATACTCAGCTCTCTTATTTTTTCCTAATGCTAGCCAGATGCTTCTAGATTATATTAAATTTTATGTTATATTTGATTACACTATATTACCTAGTTGTGTTCTGCTGTGAAACCCCAGATGAGACAACATCTCTCAAAGTACTTCTGTAAGTACATAATCTTTGATTGGGATCCATTCCATAGGAGCTCCGTTACACTGAGGAAGAATTGTATCGAACAAAGAATACTTTGCAAAGCAGAATAAAAGACAGAGAGGAAGAAATTCAGAAGCTCAGGAATCAGGTACTGTATTTGTATAGAAAATAACTATTACCTTCACTTACAAAAAGAATGTTGAAAACTATTAATTTGCTTAAACTATACAAAAGACACACAGGTTCCACTGATGAGTTAGTGTGTGCTTTTCTGCAATACAGATTTACAATACAAACTTGCAATACAGATGTCTAAAATTGCAAACTTTCTGCAATTTTAAGTGCAGTGTGTACAGGAAAGGAACCATGAAGCAGTATATAATCTAATTTTATGATTACATGTGCTTTTGTCTTCAGAGGATAACCTTTGGAAGAAGTCATTGGTGTTTGATTGGGTCATGACTATATCTGCAGAGATTCTTTTAATTGTGCATAGAGACGTAAGATGTCCTTCAGGCTAGTTACCCATCTAGCCCACAGGTGGATTTTTATCTTGAACAGTGGCAATGAGGACTGCATGTGAGCCTGGACAATTACTTTACTCCCTTGTACTCTCTCTCCATCTGCAGTTGTGTTAGTCTTGCTGGAGGTTAAGACCCTGAGTTCTGTCAGTATGATCGTGGAACTGTTTTCCTTAAACCTGTCTAATCCCTTTTGGAACTTTCTGATAGTATCAATCATCAAGAACCTCCTTAAAATCATAGGATGGGTTAGGTTGGAAGGGACCTTAAAGGTTACCTAGTTTCAACACCCTTGTCATGGGCAGGGCTGCCACCCACCAGATCAGGCTGCCCAGGGCCCCATCCAACCTGGTCTTGAAACCTCCAGGGATGGGGGCACCCACAGCTTCTGTGGGCAGCTGTGCCAGTGCCTCACCACCCTCTGAGTAAAGAATTTTTGTGACATCTAACCTAAATTTTCCCTCTTAATTTAAAATCATTACCCCTTGTCCTATCACTATCTGCCCGTGTAAAAAGTCAGTCCCCCTCCTGCTTATAAGCTCCCTTCAAGTACTGGGAGGCTGCAGTGAAGTCTCCCTGGAGTCTTCTCTTCTCCAGACTGAACAAGTCCAGCTCCCTCAACTTTTCTTCATAGGAGAGGTGCTTCAGCTCTTAATTTTTGTGATCAAACTTAGTATCGTACAGAAGTGTTCACAGGACTAGAAGTGGAAAACTCATGAATACATTTTTATACACCTTTTTCACGTGAAATCTTGTTTTGACAACTGTTGAAATTGAGTGTCTTTATTATGCTCATTGATGATGGTTTGGGTGTTACTGTCCCATGAAAGTTCTGAGAATATGGTGACTTATTGTTGGGAGGCTTAGATTTTGGGAGTGTATCAGTTTCGTAATAGGCCGCATTGGTCAGATTTTGAACGTGTTCTGATTTTTTTTTTCTTTGCTTTGTTTTTTAGCTCACAAACAAGGCTCTAAGTAATAGTAGTCAGACGGAATTAGAGAATCGCCTTCATCAGCTGACAGAAACACTTATTCAGAAGCAGACAATGTTAGAGAGCCTGAGCACAGAGAAAAACTCCCTTGTCTATCAACTGGAACGGCTTGAGCATCAGCTGAAGGCTATCCAAGGCAGTAGTACCAATGGGCCTTCCATTAACATGGCAGGAATTGATGGTGCTGAAGGTAAATAAGGAATGATAACATTTAAAACTCTCTTTTCTGCAGTGCAGGTTTCCAGATTACCCTGAAGATCTGAATTCACAAGGGAAAAAGAGAAAAAAAAAAGTCTGAAAATGTGCTGCTTATTGCAGAGACACATATTGCACGTGTCTTTTTGGGCTTAAAATGAATGTTAGAAGCAGGCAGTATTTGTTCTCTCGTAAAAAGGTTTTGGGGGGGATGGATGTGAGCAGGGCGCTTTGTTTTGAAAGCTGATCAGAATTTCCTCCTTTATTTCTGCTTTCTTCAAAAGTAGCTTAAGAGGTATAAAAGGACAATCTAAACTTGCATTTCTTGTCTTGTGAAAGACAGACCTTTAATGAAATAAATCAGGAGAACGAGTGAATTTGAACTGTTTCCTTTTGACTTGTTTTTGAGCAATTTTACTAGGTTTAATTTTAGTTGCACAAAGCAATCTGAGAGTCTTTTTTAAGTTGCTGCATAGTAAAAATGTAAATAGAATAGAAATATTTGGAATGTACAAGTTAGTATCAGAAATGTTGTCACTTTACTGTATGAGAAATAAAAGCAAAAGGGAAAAGAGATGATAGTATCAAACCCATTATTTTATACACTTAATAAAATTATTGTTACTTAATAGAATTCAATACCAAGATGTCCATCCAATTAACTAAAATAAATTTAGTTGTACTAAGCTGAAGAGATGCTTAACTCATTTGTAAGTTTATCAGGAGTCCTCCCCTCAGTACACTTCCCTGCCTCCAGCAGAGTAGCACTAACAAATCAGGTGAATCACTGTTTTTATGGTTTGTATGCATCTTTGTTATAAACTGTATTTTCACATAGACAACAACTCCAGCTGGTTTTAGACTGAGACTACTTCTGCTTTCTTCCCTTCAACTAGGTGCTCGTATGCGCAATGTTCCCGTCCTTTTCAGTGACGTGGATACCAACATGGCAGGAATGTATGGGAGAGTTCGCAAAGCTGCTAGTAGCATCGATCAGTTCAGGTAGGAGTGTGCGAAGGGAATACATCCAGTAACTGCTGGGTTAGGAGAATGTGTTTAATGGTCTGAGTTCTGAATTTTCTCACTCTTGAATATATGAAGTAAGATTCAGGTCAGAAACAAAGCTAGAATTTGAGTTTGGGATGATTAGAATGAGAGGAACAAGAACTTACTGCTTAGTGCTGACTTGCGCGTTTTGTTTTTTCTCTTTGGTAGCATTCGTCTGGGAATCTTCCTGAGGCGGTATCCTATAGCAAGGATCTTTGTCATAATTTATATGGTAAGCAAGATTTCTTTAAAGTAAGAATGTAATTCAAGATTTCTATAGCTAGTTTGTGTAATATATCTTAAATGTACTATGTAATTAACAACTCAATTTGCTTTTGTTTTTTTGGGGGGTAGACTAAATAGTATTTATTAAACAGCATTTTGGAATCATGCTGCTTGCCAGTTTTCGGTTTTTCCTCATGAGTTCTTAGTATGGAATTCTTAAAGACATTTATATAACTGTCATTTAAAAAATTGTTTGAAGTGAGAATTAAAATACAAAATAATCTTGTGACTTGCATGCATTGATTTTGGGAAGTCAACGTCTTTTATTGGCTTTTTTAATATTTGGCCTTCCACTTTTGATCAGTAATTAATAATCATGCTGTTCTAGAAGCTGAAAAAATAGCAAGTTATTTTTGCTAAAATTCAAACAGTAGAACCTCATCGTTGGGGGTGAGATTGTCAGTTGCAACTGAAAAATGAGATCCCTCCCTTTTCCACTGGAGGGCAGATGCCTGTTAGTTGAAGTAACCTGTAGTAAGGTGGGTGTGCAATCTGCCCTGATTGAAAATAGTATGAAAAATACTTCAGCAAAATATTTCTACCAATTTTCTTAGCTCACTTTGACACATCTGTTGTTGCTGTAAACAATTGTACGTGCTAAGTTAATTTTTACTTCTCTTTTCGCAGGCATTGCTTCATCTCTGGGTCATGATTGTTCTGCTTACCTACACCCCAGAAATGCATCATGACAGTCCCAGTGGCAGATAAACTGAGATATGACCGTATGCTGTGCTAATGTAATTTGGACTGGCAGCGTATTTAGGATAACAATCAGTCCAGAAATATCGGCAAACTTCCTCATGGTGTTTACAAAGAATGAAAACCATCATGCCTGATTTATCACTACTTTTCGAATACCTATAATACTATGTAGCTTTAACAATTTACCTAAAAGAGCATCACTTTCCTGGAGAAATAAAGCTATTAAGTTAAGCTAAGTTTAGCCTTTACATTTTACATAAACCTTGGTTTCATGGTTAGTGTAAAGATTAGGCTTGCATCTATAACGAAATGCAAGGATTTCCAAAGTTACAGATAGGTGATACTGATGGGGGCTATGGTCGGGTAACAGACTGTGCTTAGCTATGAAATAAACTTTGTTCTTTCTGGTTTCTTTCAGTCTTCTTTTGCACTTCTGTTTTTAACTTTGTAAATAGTAGGCTTTTCCTTAAATCGTTAAACTGAAAAAAATGACTGGATTGGTGCAATATTTTTTTTGTAAATATGTTGAAAAATAAAATATTATACATTCTTCTTACCTTTGTACTTTCAGTGCAACAGATGTATCCCTATCAGCTGGACGGTGGGGTTGCCTATGTAAGTGCTGGTACTTGAGCTTTATCAGAGGGAGGCAAAAGATGATTTCAAGAAGGACGGTTCAAACTTTTCAGAAATAGTGGTGTTTCCTTTTCCACTTGAAATTTATGTATTTTAACTACATTTTCTTGTATACCTCTTATTGCTATGTCTTAATCAGATCTTGTATTCACTGAAATATTTATTTTCTAAAACTTTAGATACCTTAATTAAACTATTTCTGTGATAGATTTTTGTATAATGTCAAAAAATCATCATGCCTAAACTGTTACCAAATGTACTAAAACACACCTCATCAAATCCTTATCGTAAAACCCCTGAGATCCAGCCAAACCTCCTGTAATAGTTCTGTCATTGGGCAGTGAATTCATGTTACGGTAGTACCACAATAAAGGTCTTTTTTTTTTTTTTTTTTTTTTTTTTTNTCTTATGTGGTGCCCACAGCTGAGTGATGAAAGGATGACTAAAAGTAATTTGTTACTCCAGTGAATATAATTCAGTTTTCACGTGACTTGAGCACTCTAAGCCTTGGTCCTGTGCACAAAATCTGTCGTGCTATCTCCTATGGAAATGTTACAGTGGAAAAATGCCTGATTCAGGTCTTGCAGAGGAGCTAAAATGTTTTGATGGATTAAGTAATAAAAGAGAGAATTTTCAAAAAACTGTGTCCCTACCCTCTGTGATGTTTGCTGCACTTTTCCTAATCCCTGTTGCCTGTTTTCTTTTCAATTTTGATACAAAAGCTGCTCTTGAGCAGGGGGGACAGCTGACTGCGACAGAAGGGAGTCAGGTACAGACATTTGTAAAACCTTTTTCTATTTAAGTGTATTTTGGTTTTTTGGTTTTATTTTATTTTTTTCCTTACTCCAAAACATCTAAACCACTGGATCTTAACATGTTGGGCACTCCAGTATATTTGGTGGTAGTAACGCCTTAGCTTTGCTGGCACCTTGCCAGCTGCACATCTATCCCTGCTTCCTCCTTCCATCTGGTTTTTCCTTCTTGTATCTCTTTTTGAGATCTTTTCTCCTGATTTTTTTTTTAATGTTTTATTTTTTTATTTTTTGAAATTCACAAGGGCAGCTGTGGTTCCAGTACCCTGTCATAGAACAGCATTGTTTTCTTTGTTTTTTTCCCAATTTTTATGCTGGGAATTTTACATGGGTGAACAGCAAAAGATTGCTGCTGACTTGTCTCTAAGCTGGGCTCTTGTACTCCTGTACTGGTGTGGGCTTATCTGGTGTTGACCCATGTGATGTTGTAGAGCTGAGAATAATGTCCGTGTTGTGGGGCACTGGAGTAGGATCAGCCCTGTGCTCTTGACCCTGTGTGTGTGCCCCTTGCTGAGATAGTTCTGTGTGTAATTTCTGGGACGAAGAAAAACAATAGTCTTTGCCACTTCTTTTTCCCACTTGTAAAAGAGGGGCATGGTGCTTTGAGGGGAGTGATGGATTGTATTTTATTTTTTAAAAGGTGTGATTTTACCAATCAAACTGTGAATCAGGTTGTTCTCACCTTGTAAGGTATCTGGGAGTTGGCAGCTCGTAGTCTGAATTCCTTTCCCGAGCTGCATGGCACAGAGAATTACGTGGGACAGGAATACAAACACTCCTGTGCCACTACAGCTATGTGTAAGTACTTGCATAAGTAAATGCCTTCAAAACACTCTTTAAATCATAGAGAAGTATGAAAAGCCTTTATGATAGTGTTACCCACTTTGTAGTTACAAGAGAAATAGAAAGAACAACTCCTTAATGGTTTTAAGTAGTGGATTTTTCCCCCATAATTCATTCCAGTAAGCTGCAAGAGCATGCAGGACCCCGCGATGGAGGCTACCTGCATACAGATGTAAGGTAGTAAGTGGCAGGGTGAGGTGCAGCTCCCGCCTGGGAGCAGCAGCCCCGGTCGCTGATGTCACTGCCTGGCTGTGCTGCGCTGTGGCCCTGGGTCGGGGTGGTCTAAGGCCACCAACCAGCACACTGCTCCCAATGGTGTCAGGAGGTCACTGCCCTGACAGATGGCTCTGGCACGAACAAGCTTCTGTTAGCCTCTGTCTTAAGTGACGGGGGGATATTCCAAGCACTGAGTCCTATTTAGGGACCGACAGGTTAGGGTGCAGTTAACCTACAGTGACTTCATCGGCTGGTGTAGCGATTTGGCTGCTATTTATGCACAGTCAGGAATGTACTAAGTTATGGTCGGTATAAATGAAACAGATGTTACTTTATACTGCATTTCTTTGCAACCCTTCTTTGCTGATCAGTTGCAGTTTGCAGTGGATGTACTGCTGGCTATTTAGCCATGAAACTGTAAGTCAATTTTTATGGAAAACTGTTTGCAAATACTGAGAATTCATTGGAATCTCAACGGCTGACCTCTGTGCGTTGCCATCTTGCCCTCTGACTTGAATTTGGAAATGCCTGACTAGGAAGCAGGCAGGCAGGCAGATGTTACCAATTCAGAAATTATATCAGGTAAATGGTAGCTCACAGAATTATCTGCATTATGGTAACAAGCATCCGTGTGCATGCCCTCCTACAGCTCAGCCTCTTAGTTTCCTTTCCATGAGCACTCCTGAATTCAACCTGTATCTTAGGGGGACCTGATGTTGGGCTACTGACAACCAGACCCCACCGCTGACTTCCACAAATAGCGGCAATAACCTTCTGAGCTCCCCTGCCTAAAGTTGCTTCCTGCCAATACTGCTTGAACTAAATGCTTATGCACCAAGGAGTAAGTGCAAGCTCTTCAGCGAGAGCTCGAGGAACTTGGGAAATCGTGGTCTGCTGAATGGATCCAAGGCATGAGTGAATCAAGGTGAGGAAACTCTTGGGCTGGGAACATGAAGACACCTTCTCAAATTGGAAGAAAAAAAAAAGCTGTTGAATTTATGATTGATGAGCTCTGTTAATGATGTAATTAGAATTCTGACAGGTCAAAACTCATGTAAGAGGCTTCATATGGGAAAAGATAATAGAGAAGGAACGACCTTTCTGTGACTTAGACTTCTCTCATCAAGGAATCAGAAGCATGGAGGGAGTTTCACCTAAAATCAGCTCTTCCTCATACCTATGCTGGAATTTAACACTTTTCAGATCGATGTTGCAGATGTTCAGACAGATGTTTAGACAGATGTTTTGTTTGCAGGTTCATGTCTGGCCAGGCCAATTGTAGTTTGGGTCCGCATTTCCCCAAGGGAAGCTGGAGAAGGACACAGGCAAGCAGGAGTCTGAGCCCTGCATGTCCAGATGTTCTGCAAAGCCAAGCAGGTGTGCTTGGGAAAGGTCTGTGGTAAGAAAATTATTTTCTTTTTTACTATGAGGACCAATGCTGTAAGCGATCAATTGCAGCAAAACACCCAATGTGATATAGGAAATACATAGGTTTGGAGGACTGGGATAGATTGAATGTTGGTTTTATGTTTGTTTGTTTTCCCCACAAAGGAGCCTCTTTCAGGACTCATGCCAAAGAGCAACATTAACATCACCTTCTCCACTTTTATGATGATGCACTTGTTTTCTCAAGAGGTTATAAAAAAATTATCACCTCAACACCAGTGTCTCGCAGAACCCTGGAATACAGATTATTTGTAAGCAAATTCAAGCCATAATTAAATCCTGAATTTCTCTATTTAAAAAATTAAGAGGCTTGTTGAAAGCATTTGTGTTCATATCTTTAGTGGCAAGAAAGCGTAACCATTCCCAATTAGTGTTTAATTCGTAATTAGAAAACATATTCTATTTTCTAATTACAGGAAATGCCAGCTTACTGCCCAAACACGTAGGCAGGTGCTGCCGAGGCCCCTGCCCGCCAGCGTGCCATCCCCCCGCAGCATCTCTGGGAGGAGAGCCCTGTGCTTCCCTCCTGGCGCTGGAGGGAAGAGCTGCAGCTCTGCAGGCTTTTTCCCTCCCCTCCCTGCAGATGCAGCAGATGAAAACAACAGCACAAATTAGTATTTCCCCAGCTGTTCATTCTGGCATTCAAAGCCTCCCAGTACAACAAAGCCAGCCTAGCCTGAATTGCATATCAGTTTCTGCAAGCTGGATGTGCAGACTGAGGCTTCCCCAAGCAACACCTCCTGAATGCCTATTTGTGCACCTGCATTTTGTTTTTGAGAGCTTTGATTCCTCTGGGTCCTGCTGACTCGGTGGGACACTCAGCTGGCCACAAGCTGCTCACGCAGGAACTTCTACAACCTTTATTTCAGAAAGAACAGGGATGGCAGGTGCCATTGTGCTGATATTAACGTTGCTTTTCCATCTGAGCCCCGCATTTTTTCAGAGGTGTGTTGTAGAATCATAGAACACAGAATCGCAGAATATCCTGAGCTGGAAGGGGCCCGCAAGGATTGCTGAGTCCAACTCCTTGCTCCATGCAGCACCACCCAAAATTCAAACCCTATGCCTGAGAGCATTGTCCAAACACTGCTGGGGCTTCATCAGGCTTGGGGCTGTGGCCACCACCCTGGGGAGCCTGTGCCAGTGCCCAAACACCCTCTGGTGAAGAACCTTTTCCTAATGTCCAACCTGACCCTCCCGAGTCCTTGCAGTGAGGCCAGTGCAGAGCAGAGCAGAACTGCTATCAGATGCTGGGGAGCTGTGGGGCTGGGTGGCACAGCCTCAAAGCCCAGGAGCTCTGCTGGCAGTTGGATGCAGCAGTGGGGGCTGCAGGGAGGGAGGGTCCCCCTGCAGCCCTGGCATAGGGCTTCAGCTGGAGCAGAGGCTGAGCACCCACTGGGGCCAGGCACAGCTCAGGGCTGTTTGCAGGCACAGTTCAACGAGCTGAAAATCCTGCAAAGGGAAATAAAGGTTGCCTGAGGACCAGAGGCTTTACTTTGCAGCAAGAACAGACACTTCCATAGGTATAAAGTGGAGCTGTGGTCACTTATATCAGTTAGACATGACTGTCATTAACACAAGGTTATTGAAAGCATTGGTTTGGACTTCCTGCATCTGCTGTTTCACAAGGGTTCACACAGAGATCCATTATGCAACAAAACAGTTTAATAAAAGCAAGCCGTACAGCTGCCGCTCTGCTTGGGGATATGTGAGCGCCAACTGTGTGGGGCTGTAGACAGAGTAATGAGGCTGCCCCTGCCTCGCCACCTCCCTGGAGGTGGGGGCTGGGAGGCCACATCCGTGACCCATGGTGCATGCCCACTTCTGCACTTGGAGGATGTACAGGGAGGAGGCTGAAATGAGCTTGGCTGGGGGTGAGTTTATGAGAAGGTCAGGATCAGATCCCAACATTCGTGTTTTCCAACAGTTGTTAGTATCTTTGACTTGGTTTCTGCTTAGATGAACCTCTTGCCTTCCACTTGAAGGTATCTGGTGCTCTCTCTGACTTCTGGAATGACAGATGAAAGATGTGCCTTTAGGCACCCTTGCCTGCTTCCTCTCATTTTGTTCACAAAAATTGCCTTGCTTTTACTCACAAGGCCACATAATGCATCAGCCCGCTCCTCAATGATACGAGAGCCCAGGGATGTTAGGGATGAGACAATGCAGAGGTTTCTTCGTTCTTCAGTGATGATTGGTTCAGGCCAGCAGCAGTATAAAGGTATCAATTTCCATGTGTTTTTTTCCCTTGGACTCATCCGAGCACAGCTGTGAAAATGTGCTTGCAATACCACCTCCCTGCAGAAGCTGGGCTTCATTTCCCCTCCGTAGTGGGAACAGGACACCTGCTAGCAATGCACATCAGCCCAACCTCTTTGAGGGAACGTGGCACCCGTCCCCAGGTGTCTGGAGATGTTCAGGCCCAAGGTACTTCTGAACGAATTCCACGCGTTGCGGAAGATACAGTGAAGCCACAGTGATCAAATACCCTGGATTTGGGCTTTCTTAGCTATGGGTGTGCGGAGTCCTGTGCAAAAATACTTAGGTCTAGAGGGGCAATAACAGGGATCCATGTTCTCCTGAAGCAGGTCCCCAAGGCTCTCGAGGTGAATGAAGAGCACGGTGACCTGCTGTTTTGGGGAGGGAGGAGGAGCCCGTCCTTTGCAGGGCTGCAGGGCTCATCTTTCCCAGCGAATCAGGATCAGCTGGGTCTGGCTTTTAGCAGTAGTGTGCCTGTCTAAATTGCTGGTGGGTAAATGATATTTTTCTGTCTAGAATGAGGTAAATGCACATTTTATCTTGCTAATTAATCTGAGGGATAGAGCTAACATGATTACTGTGTTCTTTTTTCCCTTGCTCCTGTCAATATGGCCATGTGGCATTTGTATATCTGAGCCTTTATTAAACTGCTTTATTTGCAAGCAATCAAACTAGGAATATTATAAGGACATGGATGATTTTGTTTAGCCTGTCACCTTTATATAGGGCTAACAAGCAAGGAAATGGCAGCGGCTTTTATTGTCTTCCTATCTCTGTAAACTCCCTTTTATTTAAAAAAATAAAGCTCTTAAATAAGCAGAGAGGAACGGGCTTGGAAAATACTGTGGACTCCAAGGTGCTTCTCTGTTTTTCCTCTGCAGGAACAAACACCACCAGTTCCCCCTTTCCCACGCACTGAACCTTTTTATTAATATGTCAGGAAACATGACTCAATCTGCAGCTTTGTCAAGGCACAGACAGGAAATTTAGGTGCTTGCCTTACCAACTGCTGCTGTTGTGTTCCATTTTTCCCCTTCCTTGACAGTTTAGTGCCTTAGCACAGGCTGTTTCTTTGCATATAGTGACTAATAAGACAGTCAAAGTTGCCTTGTCATTAAAGATTCTCTGGGAGGGCAATAAGTTATCAGCAAGGAAAACGATGCATGTTATGGGGGGCTAAGGGGAAAGAGGCAGGAGAGTGTCTCACCTGTAGCTTGGTGATTCAGCTCTAGCCAAAGTCCCCGTAGGCGCCCACCCATAGGTACCATTTGTCCTGCACCCTGTGTCTCCAGCATTCTTATCGTCACTTCATGGTCTTCAGCCTCTGCTTGCTGAAGGCCCAAGCTGAACACTGATCCCTGCTGCCTGGCAGCTCCGAGCAGTCTGTACTGCCACAGCAAGCCTTGAAAAAATGGTTTTGTTTCAAGTTTTACGGTTCTAGGGCTTGCTTATCACATTTTTTTAATTTTCCACACACGTTTAAATAACAGCTGAAATTGCTACTTAATGCAGGACCTGAGACCGTTTGGAAACTGCCATTCTGTTTGCTCAGAGCACCTGTCCAGGCGTATGGAACTCCAGAGGCTGGACTATCATCTTAACTACAAAGATGTGGTCTCTCTACCTGACCCTTGCTCCACATCCTTTGAACGTAAGGTACAACCCTCTGATGCAGGGTCAGGCTGCACTCCTGGGGCCACAGAACGCATGGCTGGGATCATTGTAGCCTTGTGGCCCTGGCTGTTGGCCAAGAGAAGTTCTGGGGACACACAGCTGACACACAGTTCCTTCCTCCCACCTCCCCTGCTGTACTGAGCCAGGACCCAGATTTCTGGCTGCGGCCCCATCCACATCCCAAAGTGCTGCTCCACCTGAGGGGCAGGCCTCTCGCTCAGCTTCAGTGTTAAGCGCTCTCAGTCAGGTACATTAATTCTCTATTTCCATATCAGAAAGAGGAAAGGAATATTAATGGTGCTAGACAGGGCTGGCTGCCTGCCCAGGGAGAGCAGAGTGGTCTGACCCAGTGCTTGCCAGAAAGCTGAACGGTCGTTTCTAGTTCTCCTGGGGGCTGCAGCTTGTAAAAATTAAGAACAAAAGAAAACAAAATAAAATAATTGATAATCTAATCAAATCATCCCCAATGCTCCAGCCTTTGCAGAGCTTTGCAGAGATGGTCTCTTTCACAAACAAACACCTTGGTTGTGTGGCTGTGTATTGATGTGGACACAAGCAACCACAGCAGACACGTTTCTGGTCTCCCACACCATCCCAAGGGCAGCTCTACAGAGCAGTAGTTTCCTAAAGCTAATAAAACTAGGATGCTTTTATTTACCAATGCTGCATACTAGCAAGTCAGAGTAACATAGCTGCTCTAATTTGGTTCTTACTTTGCTTAGCACAGATTTCCAGTGTGAGCATCTGGTGTATCTTAGCATGTTTTAATTGGAAAGAACAGCTCAGCTAAAATAATTCTTTTTAATCTTCTGGCAGCACAGCAGTGGTTTTCCCAGCATGAGCCATGGCCCCCCTGCCCTTTGCTCTCCGGAGCAAGGCCACTGGGAAAGCACACGTAAGGGAGTCAGCAGGTGGGGCAGGGGACCATGGCCACCCGTCACCACCATCTACCCCAGCGTGGGTGTACAGAGGAGGTGGTCAGTGCTTCCTTGTGTCCCTGTGTCCAGGAGGTGAAAGCAGAACAGAGGTCAGCGGTGGTCACAGCCCTGTGGCCACCTGATGTCCCCTGTGCTGCCAGGGGGTGGTGTCTGTGTCCCAGTGTCCATCGCAGCTGCTGGGTCTCACTGGATGTCTGTGGTTATAAACCCCTGCCTTACAGGAGGGATTGCCTTCATCTCTTCAGCCCCAGCCCCTGGTTTATGGCCTCTTAAAAGGAAATGATGTCTAAATGCCACATGGAAAGAAACAACAACTTACTACTGAAATGTCAGTGCCTTTTCAGTAATTCTACCGCCCTGGAGGTCTGGAAGCTTTGGTACAGTAAAAATGCCACTTCACAGGAGAAATCGGGACTATCAGAAATGAATTCTTCTATTCATCCAGCCCCCAGTCACTGTCCACACAGGGCTGGGCAGGAAAGACAAACTTGGAAAAAAAGTCAGACTGCCTTTCAAAATGCAGCAGCAATAGCCAACTTAGTAATGGAAGAAATTATTTAGGGCACAGGAGAGGATGGTAATGTGTTCTGAAGGTCTTTAGGATCCTGTATTTTTCAGTTTGGATCCATGGTCTGAATAGAAGTTTAGAAGATCAGAACCCAGGGAGTAGGAACTGGACGGTCTGTAAGGTCCAACCCAAGCCATTCAATGGTTCTGGGATCTGGTGGTGTGTGCATCTGTCCAGCCTGCTGCACACACAGAGGTGTGTCACGCGTGGTTGCACCCTGTGCCACGCTCCTCTGCTTGAAGAGCAGGTCTGCAGTGTTTAGGAAGCAAGGAGGTCTGAGCAATGGGTTTGGAGGAGGAAGAATGAGTTTGAGGTCCAAGTCCAGCAATATGCCCTGGACTTGGGAAGGCTGAGCTCAGCCTTGGCTAATAGCTTCCCCTGTCTCTCACCTTTGTATTTAAAGACAAGGACTGTCTCTTAAATCTATTCAACAGACTTTAGTATTTTAATTTTAATTTTATTTCCTCATGGTGCTGATGAAAGAAACTAACCAATATTTCCTACCTTTCAAAATTTTAATCATGTCCTTTACTTGGAAAGTGAATTATCTTCTATATCACAGAACATGAGATTTAACAGTACAAATGAGGCAGAGAAGGGACGTGACTTTCTGTGCTTTTAGTAGGCACTTCTTGATGGAAAATTTCATAGTAAAAAGATATTTTTTTTCTCTGGATACTTGGTTAGCATGAGATTATTATGCATTGACAGAGAGATCAGGCTTTCTCTTGCGCTCCCTCTGAAGGGTGGAAGGGTGGCAGCTGGTGTTCTGGAGCGCTGCTTTCCTGAGAGTCTGAGTTTTAATATCCTTCTGAAGGACTGTTAAGCGCATGTTACTGCTGATTGCTGCTATCTATTCTGGTTTCAAATTAATTCTAAAGTGCTCCATTTAATGCTGGCAGGTGCTTTGAACTGAATAGGCATGATTTGCCCAAGCCAGTTTGGGGGCCTACATAATTTTTTAAAAGATGCTTCTCTGAGACACATTTAATAGTCTCATTTAACCCTGAACTTTTAATCCTTTACCCCCAATCATTCCACTGCTTAGCCCAAACCTTGTCTCTCCAAACCAGCACCCCAGGCCCAGGTCCCTGCCTCCTGCCATGTCCTCACACACAGCCATCCTGGCTGCTCTGGAGGAGGGATTGCTGGTGGGGACGCAGAGGCAGAGATGGTTGAGTGCACCTGGGGTCCCCAGCAGCTGCCTACGCCACAGATATCCGACAGCTCTGTCAATGGGATGTTCACTGCTGATGCAGAGACACCAGTGGTGACAAAAACAGATTTGTGCTGGGTACGTACATTTTCATCTAAACACATAAATTGGAAAAAAGTCATTTGGTTGATACAAACCACCCTGTGCTTCCACCCAATGCTGGGGGCAGAAGCTGCAGAAGCAAAGTGCAGCTGGATGCTGCTCAAGGTGCCAAAACCCTTGGCAGGACGTGTCAGCTCTCTGTGTGAGTGCTGGGCTCACAGCAGGGTGTCCCTCACCCAGGCCTTGATGGAAGAGGCCCACATTCTTCACGGAGCTTCTGGCTTCACTGGGGCTGATGTAGGAACATAGGGAGGTTGAAAGGACACTCTCTTTCATAAACTTCCTACTACGTGGGTTGAGAGTCTGTATAACAGATATCTGCAGGCCCGGTAACATTTTGGAGCCAATCCTGTAGATGCACAAAGCGCATGGGGGCTGGAAGTGATGTCAGGGTATGGGTACAGTGTATGGCTGTGCTGTCAGGGCCGTAACACTAGTGCATGGCTTTATGTGGCTGAGGATCCACTTTTGACCTTTAGAAGTAAGAACTGGAACGCTAAAGCAAAGGCAAGAGCTCATGCCTACCACCATAGGCATGAGCTCATTAGCATCTTAGTGGTGATAGCTCAGCCAGACACAGGGCAGAGCACAGTGACCCCAGCACGGCTCTGAAGGGACCTGAGTGACTGGCAGCTTGCTGGAAGCACTGCAGTTCCCTGCATGGACCAGGACTCTGCAAGGCAGCAGGTCCCCCACCAAATGAACACAGCTTTCAACGGGATTAAAAATGTTGGCCCCAATGGGCATGAGCTCAGCCACTCCTTGGAAATGGCACTGCACATGGCAGCAGCCCCGAGGCAGTGTGAGGTCTGCATGTGAACAGTCGTGACGGTGGCTTAGCCCTTCTGTGGGTACTTCAAGCTATTTTAAGCAGCTGTTCACTTCTTAGGTGCTGGAGCTCTGGTAGGAAAAACACCCTAATGAAATTCCACTTCTGCAGCAACATGTCTGAGATAAGAGCTGAGAGGCACACGGCCCATGTTGTTGGGGAAGACACATAAATCAAAGTTAATTTGCTAATTTGCCCAGCTAAAGCGCACAGCTTGAGCACCTGCTCGTCTCCCCTGGCCTGGCGGCCCCGCCTTGCACCAGGTCTAGCAAGTCCTGACCACCGCATCCAGAAAGGGAGGCAGCCAGAAGCAAGGCTGGTTTTTAAAAACACAGGCTTCAAGCTGTATTAACTGCTCTGCAGCAGCTTCCCTGGCTGTCACAAAGGAGTGTGGTCACTGCAGGCTAACAACCTGGTGCATCCCAGCTGCTACCACGTTTGAATAGCTAGGCAGAAAAAGCTTGCTCTGTTAGGGGAGGAGCTGAGGGCAGAACCGGGTGTTTCTGTGGCACATCCCAGGGCTTTGCCGCTATGCCTGGCATCCTGCTCCCCGCAGCACCCGTGACTCCAAACCACAGCACAGGGGTTTCCCTAGCAGAAGGGTCCCAATTGCTTTCTAACAAGCCAGGGACCCAGGGACCTCCTTCCTGCCTGGTCCTGGAAGGCGTCCTGCCATCTCTCTGCTGAGACTGCAGAAATGAGCTCAATCGCAGCACTTGAGTTGTTGCTGGCTGCTGCGCTAGCAGAAGCATGCAGCAGCCTGCAGTGCACACAGCTTGTTTTTCCGAATCCTCTAATAATGTCAGAGACAGTTGCATTGCTCATGTCTGGATGGGGACATAAAAATGCTCTGTGAGCTTTAAGGATCTCTTGAATCCTGTAGACCTTCTAATGCTCTTTAAATAATTTTGAAATTTCATTATCATCATTTCCATACAAACAGCTGATATCTCTGACAATGTGGACTGATTTCCCTCCTTTCTTCTATGTATGATTTCATCTCAATACAACATTTACTGCTGTGGAAGGAAGAAGTCTATCTTGATATTTTGATCCCCTTTAAAGTCAGGTTACCTTTACCAGTTCTTCCCTCTAGAGTAGTGTTCCAGTATTCAGATTTTTCCCCTAGAGGCTTTGGACTTGTCTGCAGTTTGTTTCTGCATTCTTGGTTGTGTTTCCTGGGTGCACAGACGTAGATATGTGCCGTTAGACACAGTCTCTGAGGTGGGGAAGAGCCACACTCTCCTACCCAGCCCTCAGAGCAGCCCACCTCTGTGTTTACGTAGGTGACACAAGTAATTAGCCTCCAGCAGACAATGTTTGCTACCCAGGCTTTTTTGTTAGCTCTCATCACTGGGAGTGTCTTGATTTTTCTCATGGTGTCACAAGTAATTTATTTTGGGAATCCTGAATGTTACCAAAAAAGAAGTGGCTCCTTGTGTTTGCATTTCCATGGAGGTGCTAAGCCCAGCTTCATGGCTATGAGCCTCTTTTTTTTTGAGAATCTCTTAAATTTCCCTTTTCTCACTTGAATGCCCCATGGCAGGTTTTGAGCCCATCTGGCTGCAGCACACAAATACACCAAATTCTGCTGGGAACAGTGTTAAAATGTACTTACTTCAAGGGATAAGATATCAGGGTATTGACCGGCGGTGAAAGTCGATGTCAGTGTTAATTCGTGCACATCATTACCCTACTCAATCAGAGTGCTGTAATTACAGTGGGAAATTTTGCCGTAATTAAGATCCCAGGGCTTTTTTAAAAAAGGAGTAGAAACAAAATAAATTGAAGGAGAGCTGCTCCCAGCTCCTGTAAAACAGCAGCAGCTGCGTTTGATTTTCTTGTCGAGCCAGAGCAGTGGTGCTGCACATGTCATTGATCCCTTGGAAGAACATCATGGGGCCAGACCTGGAGAGGTCAAGAGAAGTGCTGACTTTGGGGGGAAACGCAATGCTGAAGTCTTGAAGAGCAGTCTCGCAGGGAGGCTTTCTAACGAGCACTGGATTTTCTTTCATTGTCCAAGCTGACCTGCTGCAACCCCCCCTCAGCCAGGAGCTGTGTGTGGATGGCTCAGGGGGTGTGCGGAGGTTCAGCTGCATCTCCTGAGAGTGGCTGAGTGCCTCAGCTCATGTTCACCATTTCACTGGTACCTGGTGCAGGGCTGGCGTTCAGGCTGGCCTCTGGGAGCAGGCATCAGCAGCACTGCAGCAGGGCTGTCCCCTCGCAGCCTGCCCACACGTGTTGCATTGCTGCCTTCCCCACTAGCTCCTGCCACCACAGTGATGCGATAACTCGACAACCCAGGCCCCATTGCTTTGACCTGGATATAGATAAATAATTCAATGTAAAATCAGAAGAGGGGAAAAACATCCCTTGTTTTCCCTGCTAACCTCTTTCCCCTAACCTTCATTCATTTACTCATTATTACAGATCAAACAGATAAACTGTAACTCGGATTTCTCGATAATTGCTGTTTGCATAGTACAGTGTGCAACTGGAGATAGAGACCAGGAAGGAAAAAGTTGCTTTTGCTTACCCATAAACATGAGATGTGCAGCATTAATAAGCAGAAATTAAGATCTGTCCTGACAGAGCTGGCAGAAGGGTGACACCCTGGCAGGGATGTCACAGAGCCTGTAGCACTGGCCTGTAACCGATTATCTCCTGATACTATTACAGGCAGTGCCATTATGGCTGTCAACTTTAATTAAGCACACTCCCATTTGCTGCGTCCTTCTAATGTTGCTCCAGGGCCGCTGCTAGTTCGCTGTGCAGCCAGGTTTCATCAGAAGGGTGTTGGCTTTGCGTTGGTGAAATCAAGCTTCAATCAGCCTCATTCCTGTGGGGAGAAGATCCTGTGCAGTGCACTGTGGCCACCCGGCAGTGGGGTCAGTCTTCCATCTTCTGCCTTCCCCCAAATGCTCAGTCATGGTCAGTGCTGCCCCTGGGGCTCCTGGCTCTCTGGGGCTGTTTGCAGTCCCTTCCCCTCCCGCAGGCAGAAGGGAGCCCTGCAAAGTGGTGCCGGGATGTCCCCTGCAGCGGAGCTGTCCCAGCAGGACATGGCCATCACAGAGCTCTTCAGCAGAGGTCATCAGTGGTTGGAAGTCGTCATCTTTCAGCCTCTGCCTTCAGTTTGTTCTGCAAACATGAATTAAGCGTTAGGACACCACTGTTCTGCAAGGACACCAAGCGGGGATACAGCCCTGTGTTTTATTCATTCTGAAAATTGAATCCTATTACATTTAAAAAATCAAATATTAAACTGCATTATATGGAAATGTAGGGGATATATGTCTGTGTATCAACACATCCATTTATTCATAGGCACAGAAGGGTGCTAGACACAGGTACAAATAAAGGGAAATTAAGTTGCTTGCCAAACCTCATCCTGCAAATTGGCAGCTGAATCAGAAGAACCGAGGAGATGTTATTCTCTGTTGGCTGCGTGGGGAAGCTCAGAGACCCCATCCAAAGGTTGGTTTATGTATGTAAATTATAAATGCCTTTCCTGAGATATTTTTTATGTAGTGGTTTGTAAATGCCCTCATCAGCTGCTGAGAAAAAGCTGTTGTGGCCTCTTTTTTCTTCTTTCAAATGCTCTTCCAAGGCACCAAGGAGTCAGGCAGACAACACATCTTGAAAGTTTGACTTCCCAAATCCCAGAGGATGGCCACTGCCCTTACCCTTCCAGAGTATGTCTTTATCTGCACCAGAAAAACTTCTCCATCTCTGAGTCAGTCAAAAATTACACAAGAAGATTTACCCTTAGCATTGGCCTGAAAGAGCCACTTTCTGGAGCAACACGCTCTGATTTGAAGATTGCTGCCCATTAGCGCTGTATTATCCACCAGCTAGCTCTTCCCAAACAGCAACCCGGGCAGAGATCTCACCTCACCCGGACACTCAAGCACGTATTCATGGAACATTCCCAGAAGGGAGATGAAGGTCACCACTGCCCACAGCACTTAATTACGGAGAAATGACTACAGCAGCTGTAAGCACTAAGTCCATTAGAGGGTAATGGCTTCAGCAAGGTTTCACACATCTGTGAAGGGGAATGGCAGGGAGAACATGGACTTTATAGAAAAGCATTAGCTGGACTATAAAGACTATTTAAATGATTCACTGACAACTTCTTCTTGTCCTGTGGCTTTCTGGTCATTCTGCTTGTGGGAGCTGAACAATATTTTTCAGGGAAAACATCTTCCTGAAAAACGTATGTCAGATATACTGAAGCCAGTAACAAAAGGCAAGGTATGTAAAGGACCTGCCAGTGCAGTGCTGAATTTGGCATTTTCATGGCTGTTCCTGGGGCAGCACAGAGCAGATGGTGTGGGGTCTGTCCTCCAAAGGCACGTCTATGCAGGGACAGTGTAGTTCCAACCAAGTGCTCTGAGCTTTCCCTTGTTTAGCCCACATTTTTTTAATGCCATTCACATTTGGCCAATAGAGTGGCTAAAAACTGGTGAGTCCAAATGTAGAAATAGGGTCAATGGGGGCCCAGATCGGATGGAAACCTCTCTCTGCTTCTGTAGCTGCAGAACACGGCACAAGGACTTCCTTCCACGGGGATTGGGCTTGTGCGGGCCGCCCAGTTGTGCAAAGGCACAAAGCCGTGGTAAAGGCCTAAACACTACGACACGGTGCCGCTGCTGTGGGAGAACTTCTTCCATTTCAGAAGGCAGCAAGGAGACAAACAGGCATTTCAAACTTTACAGAAATTAGAAAAGACAATTTTGGAACAATACATATAAAACATGACCTGAATCTCTCATACAGATACATCACCTGCAGCAAGCCCTTCTGTGTTGCTGAAGAAATACTGTTCCCTGCAGTGCAGGGATCAGCACCCTGAGATAATCTTGAAGATTAAGTAGTGACTTGGTTCTCAGTTCTGCATTTGTAGTTGTGACATTGTGGCTTGAGTGAAGTATCCAGGCAACAAGCCAGTCTTCATGATTAGCAGCATAATACCTGCCTGAACAAATATTTCAGGTATGCAGATCTAATGAGGCTGGTTCTAGGGAAAGGAAGCATTAAAAAATTAATTAGGATATGTTTTTTGAAATGTCTTATTGCTGCTGCATCACCTGCAACACGCAGCATGGCTCAGGGAGGGCTGTAGCCAGATATAGCTACAGAACATCTGCTGAGGAACAAACTGTGAGTGTCCTCCGCAGAGCGCTCGCACGGTGCTGGTGGGAGGTTTGGTGCAGCGGCGATGGCCCTGGCTGCTCACACAGAGCGAATCCTGCATAAGAGCATGGAGGTCAATGCGGTGTGCCACGGGAGCTGAAGGTATCTCTCATTACCCAAACATCTCAGGGACAAATAAATTTGATTGTGGGTAGACCTATTTTAATCCCTCCTCTGAAAGGCACAAGGAGGAGCACAGTTTATCTCCCAGAGCACAGTTTTAGTGCTTGCACTCCTCCACTGATAGTGACTTCCTCAGGCAGGAATGCCACCTACCCCTACGTGTGAGCCAGGAGGCGCAAACCTTTGATTTGTTTAAAATGTCAGCAGAGCTTCCTCTCCGCTCCCTTGTCACCTGGGAAGGAGCTTCCCAGCAACACCTTGCACTCAGCCAAAATAAATCACATTGCAGCCTCTGCTGTGGTAGGCTTTGGCTGTGGTAGATAAAAGTGTGATCAGACATGGGCTAGGATGTATGCGTCAAACTGTAGGTACTGCTTTGCCCCAGTTTCTCAAAATAACGTTGTGTGTTTGCTTGACTGTAAGTGCACAGTAGCCATTGAATTTGAAAGGCTTGTTGGGCTAATGTGCCCTGTACAAACTGCAAAACCTGGCTTAATTCAAGTGACTTTGTGCTTTGAAAATCAATGAAGTTCCTGTGTATCTTCTCACACCCCAATTAATTACACAGGTGCCTGTAAAGTGAAAGATTTAATTAGATAGTCCCTTTAGTTTGTTGATATTACTGTGTATACAATGAAAAAAATAAAGTAGATGTGAACTGAGAACACCCTGCTCCGATTGTATTATAAGAAACAAAACAAAAACAAAGCTACTAGGCTGAATTGAGTGCTGGTTTGTATTTAATCCCATTAACAACACTGCAGCTGAACCACGGAATCTCAAAGCTCTTACTGCTTCAACACTGCAGCAAAGAGAGTGACTGAGACGCAAGTTTCAGAAGCTGCTCCTGCAGCTGTTTGGATGATTTTCCATGAATAAGGACTTCTGCTACAGTTTTTGCACATATGCTTCAGGAAGGTTGCTCACATGGCTGCCCACCTCCCTGGACTGGCTGCTTTTGCCCCTACAGACGCGCATCCTGCTTTGTGATCAGGGTCTGGATAAAAGAGATGTTGTGCAACAAATACTCTGTGCAGGTTTCCTAATGAGAAGCATTATTAGTTTTAGCTATAAAGCGGGGAGATTTCTCTTGTATCTTTAGGTAAGAATGCTAAGGAGAATCAAGTCTGGATTTTGTGACTCTGTAGGGGAACTGCTGGCACGCCTCTGCCCAGAGACCGCAGCAGCTCCCACAGGGACCACAGTGACAGGAATGTGCTTGGGAGCCCCAGGCTGTGGGTCCCAGGGAGAGCAGGTTGGTTGTACACACGTGCTTTGGTGCATTCCCTCCACAGAAGTGATGTTCTTCGCTTTTACGGTAGGCGAGCTGAAAGGTGAAGCAGCATTTCAAGCCATATGAGAAGGTGAAATCTTTGATCATGATCAGAGACAAGGTTACTGGAGGGCACTGCGAAACAGCAGACTGCAATGACAGATTGGGCACAAGTCTTGGGTTGCTGGGGACACAATGAGATGTAACATCAAGTTTCCTTTTCGCCCGTCACCCGGGAGTGACCTTGGGGGATTTCAGCTGAACAACTGAGAGGAATGACTTCGTAGAATCACAGAACGAATGTCTGTGGATCTTTGCTTATACCTATCACAGTGTTGCAAAGAGCAGCAGATCTGTACCCTCTTCCTGCTTTTAAATCCAGCACTTGCTGCCTTCCCAATGCAGATGTCATGTATGGAGTCTTTCTCCCTCTGCAGGAGCTTCTCTGAATTTATATGCTTGCATCATTCCTGCATGAGAAAATTCGTTCAACTTTATATGATCTGTCTGCTGAACCCAATGTTTGTGTAAGTGGCAATGTTTTCTAAGTCCTAAGGCTTATTCATTGTACCTATATCCATGCTCTAGAGGGCCCTTCCATGGCAAACCAGTGGGATGGATGACATTGTCTGCATGAATGCAGCTCAAGTCACCTCTTCTTGTCAGCTTCCCCTCCACCCTACACACACACTTGTTACCAGTTCTCAGGGTTCCTTGCATTGCTTTTGGAACCAAATGATCTCATTTTTTTTGATCTTCCACATTTCACCCATATATTCACATGAACACCTGTTTCCTTTTGTATCCCTTCAATTTTACCATACAGTACAACAAAACAAATAAAAGCATGACATTAACTTTCCTGTACTGAAGAACCTTTGTGGTGATATTCCTGAAAGAAATGTAGCCCACTGCCAATCCATCTGGTGCCATCCCAGACCCTGGCAGGCAGAGTCCCCCTTATCCTGAGTCAGGCATCAAAGCTCAGGGGGGGGTCTCTGAACAAAGCTAACAGCCCACTGTAGGCACCTAGCCTCCACCCCACACGTTACACCTGGAGCAATTCTTTACCTCCTTGATTTAATTTTGGGTTCAGAGCAAAAGGCAAAGCACCAAACCACACATCTTGTCTAAATGATGTCTACATACAGCTGCGAGCCTATGGACATGGTGATGAAGACGGAGATGAGGTATGTTAGCAGTGGCAGAACCTCAGACCATTTTGTTTTTTCCTGAATTGATTGCATTCATAAAATAATGGGATTTCTACTGAACAACATTAACATTGTATCTTTCCTAAGCCCTGAGAGGAGCTCTGAGGAGGCTGTAGGGAAGGGGTTAATGGTTCCATAGTCTGCTAAGCAAAAGGAAATACCCCAAAGGAGAAGGTTGTACTCTGGAGAGGTAATGATCCAGCAGAGGCTGGATTTTTCTGTTGCTGTCATTTTCTGCTTCAGACTTCCTAGAAAGGTTAATTGTAACCAGGTGTTGAACAGGACTGGAACAAATAACAAGAGGATTGGAGACATGGAGCGGAATAAGGAAAGAAGAGCTTAAGGAATATTTAGATTTCTGACATGTTCCAGCCTGCAGAATTGGACAAAATTCACCTGTAAGTTCTCAAGAATCCATCCAAAGGCATCCCTGAGTGACTATTGCTTTTGAGTAGCTAAGGTATAAGAAGGACAGGAGGGAAATAACAGGGGAACACTTACTACCTGTCTTGCAGGGAAAGCCAAGGAATTTAAATAAATACGCCTAACTCTAATTCCTGGAAAGAATTTGCTGGAACAAATCATTAAACCATCAATCTACAGTTGGCCACTGGTTAGTGAGTTGATACAAAACACATCCCAGAGATTTGACAAGAGCAAACCATGTCAGGCCATTCCAATTTTAATTCTTTGGCCCAGTGGTTAAAGGACACAGACTTAATTCTAAGAAGACTTTGGGCACTTTCCTACAGAACATGCTCCGTGGTGTACCAGGGATGTGCATTCTGGCCTTCACCATGAGCAGAGCCCAGCTAGCTGGTAAGCTGGAACAGTGAGAGGTGGGCCTGAGCACAGAGACCCAGGGGAGGTGAGCTCAGCTCATATCTGGACAGGCTGTGAAAGAACAGCTTGGATGAAAGGAGTGCAAAGGGAGTGCAGTTATGAGATGTCTGGAGAAAGCCAAGCTATTACAGCTTGCAAGACATTTGGAAGACAGGCTCATCATTCTAAATGATATTGATGACTGAGAATAGTGCTCTCAAATCCTCAAGATGAAATCAAGTAAGAAGAGCAAGGTACTGCTCCTGAGATGAAGTTATTGCAAAAGAGATAAATGGGTAGGAACTATCCATGAAAACACTAGAAAACTAGAAGAAGATCTGTGTGAAATTCTGAAAGGGCTTTCCAACAGATATGTTACAATAGATGGGTTCAGGATGGAAATGTGCAGTTTCAGGCAGGGGCTTAGGGGCAGCTGCAGAAGTGGGGTGCCAGGCTGTGTGATCCAGGAGCTTCCTTGCTGATGTCTTTCATTTGATTCTCTGTAAGGTAGAGTGGCAGCTATGCTGATCTCTTAAGGCCCTGCCTGGAGCTGCTGTGTTCAGCCTTGGGAGCCCCACTCTGTGGAAGACAGAAGAGATGGAGAGTGATCTAGGACACAGCAACATGAATGAGAAAAAGGTGGGAAAAAGACAGGAGTTTAAGGAGAGGCTTGATTAATTTACAATGGAAAAGACTGGGGAGCAGGCAGTTATCAGCAGTTCTTTATATCTGCTACTGGACGACCTGAACTGAAGAAAACAAGACGGATGTTAGGAGAAGACTGTGGAATACAACTATCAACATACAAGGGTTGCTAAGCATTCAGATGAGCTCCTTTGAGTTTAGGGTCCCACAGGGTGAAAGCCTTCATCTACCTACTAGCCACGCGGCTGCCAGTGGCAGCTGGAGTAATCCCCCAGCAGAAAGGTCTCACAGTGCCTAAGCCACCCTGAAACCACAGGCAGGTTCGGTGGTCTCTGGGAGGTCCCATCAACCCAGTGCTTCTGCGAGTCAGCCATGCTAAAAACAGGCTGCAGTCATGTGCTATGTACCTGAATCCATGACAGTGCCAACAGGAGAGGTCTCAGTGGACTTGGGAGGTGATCTGTCACCTTTTTCTGATCTCCACAGCCACAAACTTTTCTCAAAGCTGCAAACTTTTCTCAGAGTTTGCTCACAGCAGACTGCACTGGCAGTAAAAACCCCATACACTCTCAGTCCTTGGCCACAAAAACATGGTACTTCTTTCATCATTTCCTATTAGACATAGCTTAAAGAAATTTTGCCTTTGTGATAATATTCAAAGTCCCATTAGCCTCAGTCCTACCCAGTACCCCCAGGTATCTCTTCAGTTAGCAGTCCTGAGGCAGATTCTTTTTGAAGGGTAGTAACTGGCACTGGAATGAGAGGGAAAAGGAGATGGGTGTGAGGCAAAGGGCACAGCAGGTGAGCCCACCAGCAGAGCCCTCTGCCACTGCCCATCACCATCGGGAAGAAGAATTCCCACATGGAGGCTGAAGCTTGGGGAAAGGAGAAGGAATCCGGGATTCGACAGTAAATGACAGTCAAGGGAAAACAGTTGTTTTACTGTTTGCAACACTGAAATGGTGGTGTTTAATGATCTCTGCTTGCTCTCCTAATAAATTATTTTCTTCAAGCAGCCCGCACTGTGAAAGAGCTCTGACCGGTTGAAGCCTTTGAATGGGCTGATGAATGTTCTCAAGCTTAACGACTGCCCGTGTCCTTGCTGCTCCCTCAGCCAGTTGTTCATCACTGCCTGCTTTCCCTCTCCAGGACGGTGTTTATCTGACAATCAGGGGCACTGCTACTGGAGCATTTCTGAAAAGATTATTCTGCTAATTATTCAGAGGTCATTAATTGGAAGGTGAAGCCAGCACTGTCTCTCAGGTTTGAGCTTCCCAGTACTACAAGAATGTTCCTGTTACATAAAGACTGCATTTTTTTCTTCCACAGCACTTAATCTCCTCTGACTTTTGAAGGAAGGTTCCAGCTCCTCCAGATTTGCTTTGCTAGGGAGAAATGGAAGTTTTCTGCCTGTTAATCCAGGATATGTTCAATAACCACAGCAAACTGAAGACACTTCTGCCTTTTCCCACCACAGACTGTCATGAGAGGAAAAAGCACAAGCAAACGCCCAGTACTATGCAGGTGATTCCAAAGGGGAATATCAGCCTTGCCCACACAAAGGCACTGCAGCTTCCAATGCAAACACAGGTGGGATTTTACACACCTGTAGAAGTAGAAATAACAGTCACCTGTGGGTTGGTTAGAGGGCTTTAAAGGGAACATGGGTCAGAACCTGTGCCTCCCTACTTGTGCTCTTACTCAGAGCTCAGCACTTTGTGGAGAGTGGGGGAAACTCCCTGAAGTGCTTGTAGGGCTCTTCCGCAGCCTCTCCACTTGCCTCACTGGTTTCATTTTGCCCAGATGAACAGAGACATACAGTCAGCTGCAAAAATGTTATTGAAGAACCATTGAGGAAAGGCTGAAACAAGACCCAGAAAAGATATGTGCGCACGTGGCAGGTGAGTCAGCAGTGGGGCTGGAAACACGGAGCACTCAGCTGTTTGCTCAAAGTTGGGAAATACTCTGGATGTCGTGAGCTGCAGAGGGGATGTGAGGCTTAGATGAGGGCACACGTGAGCAGGGAGCTGCATGCTTAATATTGCTGTGCAGAAGAATTACAGAAGCTGGTTTTGCATCTCTGCAGTCAGGCTCTTTACCTTATAAATACAAAGAAAACCTCTCTCTTTATGTGCTATCTGAGGTGAAAAATGACCACACCATGGGTCCATGGCAGTGCTGATGTTTCTGTTTGCTTTTGGTGTTCTGTAGCACATGCATCAACAGATTCCCCCAGAACAGGACTTAGCAAGAGACTTCCCAAGCCCACTGGTGGCACTCCACCACAGCCCCAGGACACTTGTTCAGCCAGCAAATGAAGCTTTTCATGCAGGAGACCAATGGATCTGCCTGTGCCCATAAAGCATCCTGTGAGGAGTGAGTGTGGCCCCTGCAGTCAGAGAGCCCGCCTGGCTGCCCTGTTTCTGTAGGGTGCCAATGGACATGTGGATAAATGGGATGCATTGGGTGTGATAGACCTGGGTTTTTTAAAACCCCTTTGGGATGGTTTCTCTCATCTATTAAAGAAACAGCTTTACTGTAGGACTGGTGAAAGGGTCATTTTATAGGCTGAAAGTTGTCACTGGCATGAAAGCCTATAGGGCAGTTGCGCACTATCATATCTGTCATGAGGATGAGCAGCCTGGTTAACTGGTGGTGGGGCATTTCTCAGGCACTTCTGCTCTTACCAACTCCCTCTTTCTGAGGAAACATTAAATTTCTGGTTCCAAGGGTGCAACAATCATATGAGAGTGCCCTGTTCCCCTCACATGACTCTTTTCCTTACTGTGATGGGAATCAGCAAGGAGAGTCCTCAGGAAGAGACTGTCTGGGAGGTAGAAGGAATCCAGACATCTGCTGTGAAGTTTCCTCCTAACAAGGGATTTAGCCATGCAGTGCTTTTGCTTAATACAGCTATTGGCTGATTCTTTTCTTTGCTGAATTTACAAACAAACTCAAAAGCCAAATCCTTTTGATGAAAAAGCAATCCATCCTCTCCTTTTTATTTTGATATGTAAATGGCTTTAAATACATACTGCTGGATAAACCCAAATAAATATTACTGACTAAAGGAAACCTATGTTTATTTAATAAAGCAAGAATAAATGTGACCACAAGAAAGGGATTACAAAGGACTCCAGCTGATAAATGCGGGAGCACAGTGGGCTGTGTGTTTCCCAGGGCTGTGAGCTGCCTTACCAAGGAGATATGGTTCAGGTGTGCGAAGGGGGCTTCCCCTTACTTGTGACACCATTCTTCCCTGAACTGACTCTGGCAGGTCTGGCTGAAAGCACTGCTGAGAACACCATTTGTGGCCTGGTTTTACCAAGAGACGCTTCACAGAGTGGGCAGGCCTCACATGAGGAACAGCAAGTTTTGTTTCAGCAGAACTTTCAGTTCAGACAGCAAGATTGAAGACACAGTTACTGCAAAAAGCAACTCTAGAAAGCTCCTTTGGGAAGATCCCCAGCACCCAACATCACCCTGGCTCTCTCTGAGCATTTTAGTGCAGGCAGCTGGGGACAGATCAGGGCCAGGTACCCAAGGGCCTGCTTTCACTGCGCTTCTGCTGCTTGGCTTCATGGTACTAGGAGCACTGGAACCTGTCACCGTCTTGGTGACAGGAACACTGGGGCTGGGACACTGTGGTGGGGCTGCTGGAGGGGACTGTGAAGCCCCAGGCTTTGTTAACTCTGCTGCTCACAACTTGTTCAACAAAAATGTGCTGTGGGCAGTGAGTCCCTTCTGGAGAGGCACGAAGGACATGGTGTGACAGTTGTCCTTATCAACAAATCTGATCGTTGTCTGGTCTGCACCCAGCAGGACCCACTGCTCATTAAACCACACTCTCTGCCACTAATTCTGTTTCCAGTCCTGTAATTACTGGACTGTAATTACTGTGCACATATTTATTGCTCCGCAGTCCCTACCAGGCCAACAGCTACTGTTACCCAGACACTGCTCACTCAGTTCCTGGACTGCAGCTTTGCAATTTAGTGAACAATTTAGTGAACACTTAAAGAATGTAACTGCAGAAAAAACTGGCCTCAGTACAGAAAGAATAAAAGCAAGTTAACGGCTCCCTGTGGGCTTGCAGTACACACTGGCTCAGGCAACAGCCTCATGTGCTGATGGAAGATGAGGACAGGCCTGCATACACGCAGCCTGGCTCCAGGAGAAGGGCTCCAGCAGCAGCAGGTGTCTTGTGGAAAAAGCCAGGGCCCTGCCAGAAGCTGAGTGTTTAGGGGAAGGTAAGGTCAACCACGCTTTACATCTTCCAGGTGCTTCAGCTGACGTTGTTGTTTGTAACACAGAGAGAAGGTTCTGAATATAGCTAAGCTGCATTTAAAAAAGGCCTGGAGAACAGATCCAAGGTGAGAAGACAAGCATCACTAGGCCCAGGAGTACAAGGTTTCTGTTTCTTGTGAGTATCAGCTGTCTGCTCACAGGGGACATGTCTGCTGTGCAGGGGAGATGGCTGCAGCTCCTGAGGACTCAACCTCCACTGTTAGACGCCACGAATGCAACTCCTTAACTGCCAGGGCTGCATTTCCCCCCTATGCCAGTCCTTTGTTGGAATGCCCCTCTAAAAACCAGGCCTGGAGGTACCAGCGGGCTTTTTGTGACACCTGGGTCACCACCCTTGTCCAGCAGCAGGGACTCCCACTCTTGCTGTCACTGTGGACCTTTTCCAGAGATTTCTTTTATTTTGGTGAGTTTAGGTTCATCCCTTCTGATATTGCTGTTTCATTTTGAGCAGCCTACCTGGGTGCTGGCTGTCATCTTTATCTGCTGGTCTGTCCACAGGAGTCCCTGCTGCAGCCAGCAGCAGAGCCAGAGGTCCATGGAACCTCAGGGACTGCCAAGCCCTAAGACTCACCCACCCCCAGTGCCTCAGTCTGCTCTTTCCAGCAGAGAGAAGAGGTATTTTTCAGTGGTGGAAAGGGGAAATTCAGGTTGTCCTCAGCCATTCTGAGTCTGTCCCCACATGCGTGTTTTGAATGGACATTTTTCAGGAGCTCTAGTTCACTCCCACAGCCCCAAGGACTGCAGTTCTCACTACTGAGCCCCACTGCATTTTCAGAGCCTTCAGTGCTGCCATTGACATTATTGATCCCTTTTGTGGGGCTGTGGGGATGGTCGATCCCTCTTGCTGCACAGCAACCCTGCTTGCTTGCTTGGAGGGCCTGGCTGGAAAGGCATTATGGCTGCAGACAAATCCTTGGCACTGTGGATCTCAGCCTAGAAAGAAGGACGTGATGGGAGAAACAGGGCTGCAGCATGGGCTGATCCTTCAAAGCGCAGGCTGGAAGTTGGCTGTGTCCCCCTAGACCACGAGAAGAGTGAGCTGGAGCCACCCATGAAGGGCTGGGCATGCTCTGTCCTCACTGGAAAAGCTGGAGGCAGTCTGCAGAGGAGATCTGTGGATACCGCCTGCCAAGGCCATTGGTCTCCATACATAGCAGTGGCGGCTTGTGGATTTCCTGCCGGGGATCCTGGTTTGGCCCCAGGGAACTGGCTGAGGACACTCATCCCAAAGAATGGGGACAGGCACAGGTGGCAGCTCCAGCAGGGATGAACATCCCTGCCACATGCACCCCGGGCAGAGATAGCAGTGACAGCAGCACCCTCAGCAGCACCTGCCTCCTCCCACCGCTCTGAGAGACAGACTGTGAGAAACATCTCCAGCTCTTTCCCTGTTTTGAAGCGGCTGTGCCAGTACAGAGCCTCTGTGGGCAGAGCATCCCGCTGGTCTCCTTCCAACCAAACAGGATTCACACTCACTCTGCAGCGTCCAAACACTGCTGGGGGGGAACTTGTGTTCCACAGCATCCTCCAGTCCTTGCAGCCATGCACTCACAGCACCCCAGCACCTGTGCTTCAGCTCCGTGCTTCAGGGCTCCCTGTGGCCCCTGAGCCACTGATTAGCAATTCTGCAGCAGCAAAACTGCGGTGCAGAGTAAGCCAGGTTTAGATGATGATCCCTTTAAACAGGCATGATCTCTGTCAGAACAGCTTTCTTAAATCCTGAGATAGATGCTGCTACTTGCGCTAGATTGTTTTTCTGTGTATTAGCTATTTAATGGCATTAACACAATGTGCATCCCCATCTACAGAGGAAGTGTTTATCTGTGTGGTTTCACAAAAAAAGCGGGCTTGATTAATTAAAAAAGGATGGGATTGCTGTGAGGATTTGAATGTAAATGCGCCAGCAGATGCTTCCTGATCCTCCCAGCAGAGCACATCACTTTTAATAAACTCAGACCAGATGGCTGACTGCGGCGGCAAAGCCGCGAGGTAAAGATGTGCTCCACGCTCCCCTCCCACTGCCTCTGTCCTCACGTCTGGAAGCTGGAGGGCTGCACCTGCATCCCCCTGGCAGAGCAGCCCGTGCCCCAGGGGTGCTGTGCCAATCCGCTGCAGCTTGGGAGGCTTCCAGGGGTGTGCAGGGCTTCTGCTTCGCTGTCCTGTTCAAGGCGGCAGAGCTGGAATTCTGCTGGAATGCAGAGCCTGTGTTTAGCTTAGTGAGGCTGCACAAGAAGCAGCAGGAGACAGAGCAGTTAGTTAACATTTCAGGCGTTCCTCTCCCTTCTCCTCCAAGGGAACTGGCTCCTGCTGGTTTCTGGTAGGGAAAAGCTGCTGTGATTCTGCGCCAGTCCTGCCCAGCTGAAGTGTTCTCCCTGAATCGTTGTACCCAAATCAACCCTAAAGCTGTTCAGGTGCTCGCATGCCCTCTTGTCCAAAACACAACATGAGGAATCCATTTAAAATAGGAAGATTATGGAATATAGATAGTCATTGTTTTCTTGGGGTTTGCATCTGTATGTCCTGGAGCTGCCCCCAGTGACATTGGTATACCACTGGCATTTATTCCAAGGAGTAAACCAAGCTGCTAAATGTGGGAAGGAAATAGCAAAGCTGAGTGTAGAAGCCAGGTCCCACCTTTTATCACAAGCTGTAATGCTTTCTCAGGTTTAGCACATCAATTTTCTGACCTGTTGCCAGCACAGTTAGTGCTGGTTTGAGCCAAACCATACAGTGTGCTGTCAGCTCCCTTCACATGGATTTGCTGCCTGCTGCAGCCTGGTACCTCTGCAGGCAGGGACTGCAGGCACTGCAAGCTGGCAGCTGAGCGCTGGGAACACCTGAGTGCCTGCTGGAAAGGGAACATGAGCACCGCAGCCCATCAGAAAATCCAAGCCAATATTCTGACAACGAGGAGATGAGTTAGGTAGGTCTTTCCCATCCCTGGCTGTCACAAGGAGGAAAGAGTATTGGGTTAGAGGGCCTGTACAGCTCTGGTGATGCTAGCAGCTATTTCGAAGGCCACAGAGGGAATTAGGACAGCAGACTGGCTTCCAAGTTTCTTTAACATTTGTAACTCAAGCAGCGTAACCAGAGGCAAATACAGACCTAACTGCCTGGAATGAATTAGGTCTCATGAACAATGTTGGAGATGGGGAACATCTGGGATGCAGTTGGCAAAACTTCTGGTGTGAAATCTTCATGAAGATAAGGACTGGCACTAGGGAAGCTGTGCCCTGCTCTCTGACCTTGGTTCATTGCAAAACAACCCAGCAGGAAAGCAGAGGAGGATGAAATACCAAGCAGAAAACCAAGACCTATGCTGAGGCTGCTATTGAAACATTCCCTTTTTTTGCCAAGGCACAAGAAAAAAACAAGGGTGGATATTCAGCAGAATGGATGGCAGACTGGCAGCAGAGTTCAGGAGAGCCTCCTGGGGAGGACAATGAATCAGGAGCTCAAGAAGTCCTAACCTGGGTCCCCATTACATGCAGATCCCCTACTGAGGCCTGGATGAGCCACCCTGGGTCTCTGCACCTACCTGTCTGTAGATGAGATGGATGCCTGGAGCAAGCAGGTGGTAAAGCTGCACACCCTGAGCTGCACGTCAAACTGGGTGAATCTGGTACTGGCAAAGTTCTGCAGAGACATGGTGGGTGTGCAGGGTAAATGCAAGATGCAGTTAAGCCCACTGGAATTAAAATTAAAGGATTGTGTCAGTGGTTTTAAGACAGGTGGATGGATAGCAGGGGTGAGGTAAATAAAGATGCCAGCTAGGGTATTTTGGAGAGGGGAAAAGAAGGCGTAGGTAATGGGCATTTCTGAAAGGAACAGAGAGGTTTGGGTGGTTCTGCCCAGCATCACTGTGCATGGTTGCCATGGTCCTGGGCCAGCACAGTCCCATAGCCCCAAGGAGAACTATCAGCCCATCTTGTTACCCACTGCAACAGACTTCTGTGAAACTGTGCCTTCTCAATTCCTGTTGGAAGCTAAAATATTATTGTATATTGGAGGTATAAAGTTAAGATAACCACGATGAGATTGATACTGGGGAATTTAAAAATACTTCATAAAACTTAGTCTCTGTAAAATGGAGGGTTTGCTGATGGATGAATGCCTGTCTTGGGAAGTTCTTTATTTTAAGCATGCATCTATCACTGTCTCGGGTACTGTAAGCAGCAGGCAGTCAGCAACAGCAGAATGAACTTCCCCGTGAGTACAAACTCATCATTCAGCTCTAATGATCCAAAGGGACGTTTCAAACTAATCCATACAGGAGAAATGGCCGTGTCACCCCAGGGTATTACTAAGAGCAGAAACTCCATGCAAGGTCATGGGGAAGGTCAGTAAGAAGCAGCAGCCCTGGGTGATCTTGAAGAAGCACATAACACGTCTGAAAGCCTTGAAGCAAAGCCCACTGCTTCTGCCAGAGCAAAGTCTGTGCCTAGCTCATCCCAAAGTCCATGTGAACCTCATTCATCTCCAATGGATGGGTTCAGGAGTGGATCTCACGTATGTGGATCTCGTGTATGTGGTCCTCACATAGGGTCTCAAGAAAGAAAGTTATATAGAACATAAAGCATCCAGTTATTCACCTGGTGATCTTGTCAATAGTAGTAAGTATATTCCCAGGTCGTTTCTGGAGGTAAGGCAATGCTTCTAAAATGGGAGATGAAAATTATGAAAGCAAGAACCCTCAAAACCAAGGAAGTTCCTTCTCTCAGTGGATGGATGGAGAGGGGCACAGGAAGGGGACCTGCCTCTGGGCTGGGAAACCCAGCAGCTGGCGTAGCTGAGCCCAGCCTCCCACTCGCCGATACTCCCTGCACTGCTGCCTTGTTCTGCAGTGGTTTTATTTCACCCCTGAGGGTCTGGCTTCTCTAATTAGCTTTTTTGTTACATAGGAGTGATACATAAAGATTTCCTTTTTTCATCTCTGGCTAAATAGAAGATAACAGCTTCATTAGGCAATTGAGTGCTCTTCCAATCAAACAGCAATACTCTGGCCCCTGGGAGCTTTCCTTAACCACAGAATGCAAGCAGCTGTTCTAATTGCACTGTGCTTGAGGCCCACTGCAAGGGCAACCAGGGCTTCTGCTTTTCCTGATCATATCTTGTGAGCAGAACAGGAGGGGTTCTGTGCCCTTGTTCCACTTTTACAGTGTGAATTTACAAGGGGCCCCTCTACTGTTCCAATTAATGAAACTGCTTTCAGGGCATGAAAAACTAATTTGTTTGTTTAAGTCAAGGAATAAACCCCAGAATGTTGATGATTGGAAGCACTTAGATGTAAAAATTGTAAATGAAATGAGGTAAAATATAATAAAAAAGAGGTCTTGTGATATTCAGGAGTGTGTGAGCAGAGGTGGAAGGGTCAAGGCCGAACACCTGGCATCTCTCTGCGGCTGCTGTTGTGGCTGTGTACCCGCTCTTTGTGAAGAACTAACAGACCATCAATAGATATGTGAAAAACATGAGTAGCCTGTGATCCAGGTGGCTATAAACATATCAAAACGGACTTCATGACAGTTATAAATAGAGCTGATCAGAATATGGAAAAAACGCTTCTGCAAAGCAGAACCACCAAAGTTGTTTTCAGACCAAAGGGTTTGAAATATGCATTTTTATATATTTTTTTAAAGTTCAGCAAAATATCCCTTTTCACTTCTGTTGTTACCTGTTGAAAATATCACCAAAATTGATATTGACAATGTGCATAGAGCAAAAGCCCTGGGGCTCTGATCATGCAGATCTTCTGATCCTTTATCTGTGTTAGGCTTGTGCCTGTTTCTGCACGTTTCACAAGAAATTCAAAGCAAGTGAGGTTCCTGTCTACATATATTGTTGTTTCTCCTGCTGTAGCTTCTAAAATATCAGTTATTAGCAAGTAGCATCACCTGATGGATATTTCACAGCTCCAAAGCCAGAAAGGCATGTGGTTTTGTCAAGCTGAATCCATTGCAGTGGGCAATGAGCACCATCCCCCTGACTGGTGGCAGGGGAAAGAGGAAGCAGCCAGCATGGACATGGACAGCAGTGGTGAGCCAAAACGAATCTGCAAAATTATGGAAGCATTCCTGGACAGATGCGCTGGTTTGCTATGGTTCCTGTCAAGGAGGAGGAGGTTCTCGTTAAGGCTTTTTGAGAGAACATGACCTGCAGCAGATGCTGCTTGTGTATAGAGCATGGCAGGAGTCTGTGATGAACACTCACACTCTTCAGGGCTTTCTGCTTTCATGTCTGTCACAGCTGGTGAAAGCTGCAGCTGTCATAAATTGCAGCTTAGGATTATATTATTGCAGGAATATCCACATCACAAAAGAATACAGTGGAAGGAAATCACCTTTCTCAGGAAATCTGCTGAGAGATTCCCCACTGCTGTTCAAGGAAAAAACTGGTGGCAGAAGGACTCTACATTGAAAGTAAAAGAAGACCGGGGAGAACATGACCTTCTACCTCCCAGGTAAACATAGCAGCAGTATTTGTCAGCAAGATAGCTCGTTTGTTGACAACTGATACACATAAACCCTTGTTCTCAGTCTCCCAAAGGCACATGTGTGGAGAGGTGACTTAGTGAGGCTCTCCTCCTCCAGGGGGTTTCTGCACAGGAGATCCCAAGCCCATGGACAACCTGGGAGTGATCCAAGAAAGCAACAAAATTCCTTCTTGACTGCTGGAGAGGCTGGGATGAGCACGCTGCAGCTGACTGCTGCAGCTGGCCTGAGAGTTCTGGAAGATCAGGGAAGGAGTAAAAGGTCTCTTTAACCAGACCTGCCTCTGCAAAATGCTTCCTGGGCTCCTCTCCTTGCAGAACTCTGGGCTGCCAGAAACCTTAAATGCTCAGTGCCAGAGGCCAACACTGCCTGCAAGAGGCAGCAGCCCCAGTGCCAGGTGTAGGACTCAGCCCCAAACTCACTGACATGGGAAAGAGTCTTCCTATAGACCTGTGTACTTTTGGGTTCAGGCTTTTAATTAACGGTTTGTCTAGAAATGCAAATAACAACTGTGTACCTTACACACCCAGCATCTCACTACATGAACCTACATCAAGCAAAACGGCTGCAACATTCCCCTCAGTGCAGAAAGTCAAATCCTCACTGCAGGTTTGAATGTAAAGAAAATGTTGTACCTATTTATCTTCTCTGCCTTCCATTTCTTCTCTGGTGGGGTTGCATGACAGCTATTGCTTCTTACAAGGCATGAAACGCAAGGATCTTGCTGTGTTTGTGGTTATCTAGCTGCCTCCATGAAACAAAAGCTGTTGAAAGGCAGCAGGCGTTTCAGCAAAACAAAACACTAAAACCAGAGGGAATAACATGGCCAGGCTTTTCTTTGTATGCATCTCTTTTGATCTCCAGCAAAGTAAAAAATGCGGTTTGTCCTGAGACCTTCCCATCAGCAGTTAGTGGCAGAATCTGAGTCTGAACTCAGCTGAGCACAAAGGGAGAGGGGCTCTCTGCAAAGGCAGGGGCAGAATCCCAAACCCAGCCCTCCCCGTGGGGGGAGTCAGGGGCACATCTCTCCTAGGATCCTGCAAATTTTCTTTGGACTCATCCTGCAACAAGGAGGAACCTGTCCTGACCATGTTGTCCATGGAGCTTGTGGCTGTCCCTTACTGGACAGAAGGCAATCACTGCTCCCCAAGAACAGATACTGCAGTTCTGCAGCCCCCACTCTCCCAGGAAGCCAAAGTGTTGGTAAGGAAAGAAACCAGAGCTCCTGGGCTGTGAGGAAAAGCTTGGTAGCCGTAATTTAAGACTCTGGCTGTTCCTCAAGCTCTGTGCTGACGCTCTTGGGCAATTTAATACCTGAAGTGTTACCTCCTCCTGTTCTGTTTAATACAGCAGGAAAAGGATCGCTTTGCCTGTAGAGAGAACATTCATTATCTGGTGTTAACTTGCAATTTGGTGTTTGAAAACTGCCTGATCAACAGAACATCTGAGGGAAGAGCCATCTGCACTGCAAAGGGTGCCCACAGCCCTGCTTGGGCTGTGCAGGGAATGGCCTGACCTGAGCAGGGTGAGGAGAGGGGGGAAGGAGCCAAGGGGCAAATGGGACAAATTGAGCCACAGTGGGAGCCTTGTTCCTTGCCCCACACAGGCCATCAGGTTGCCTGATACAGGCTGAGACCACACTCTGCTATTGCCCGACTGCTGGCATGTCTAAGAGGGCCAGAATCCATCCCCACCCTCTCCATGGTGTGTTGTATACGAGGGAATAAACACAGCTTGAAGGCATGTAGACTCCTGAGGCATCTGTGTACAGTGAGTGCTGAAATGAAAACCAGGTCTTCCAGGTATCCCCTGAAGAGTTCCTGTGGCATGAGTGAGTGAAGACTGGAAGTGTCCAGGAAAGCAGGACACAGCTGCACCTCTTCGCTGTGCCATGGGTGGTTTGTCTGTGGGACTCGCTGGCTAGCAGCCCAGTTTGAAGGAGCCTTATGAGGAAACAGAAAATAGAGATTGTTTCTCTTGGAAAGGAGATGAGTAAGGGAAAAATGGAAATATCTGTAAAAGCCTTGTTGGTCTAGGGACACGTATTCAAGACCTTTTGCATTTCCCAGCTCATGGCATCAGGCTAAGAGGCAATTTAAAAACAACAGATGAAATATTTTTGCAGTGTTTGAGCAAGCTGTGGTACTCACTGCCATAAAAAGTCTTTGGGCTGAGAAGGCAACAATTTGAAGAGAGGATCTGCTCAAGGGAATGTGTAAAATAGCTGCTTCTAATTAACACTAAAATACTGTGGAGCACAGTTAAACTGATGTTTTGTTTTTGGAATGTTTTGAACCTGGGATTCAGCCTGGCACAAGGGCAGGGAGCGACCCTGCCCCTGTCCCCACTGAGGCCCCAGGTCCCCAGCTGGATCCTGGCTCTCAGCTCCTACCCAGAACAGCAGTTGCTGCATCCTTACACTCCATATCTCCAGGTAAGTGATTCCACTGATATGTCATTGCCTCTGTTGAGAGAGAAATATTCTTAGGGGACAGCAATGCCCTGGAAGTTCCTAAATCTGCCTTTTGAGGCTGGCACTTCTGTGGGACAGAGGGACGCAGGAAGCAGATGCTCAGATGGCTGTTCCCCATTATTTTCCTCTCTCCTTCTGCAGCAGCAGGGAAACAAGCTGCACTCAGCCTCCTTTCATCTCCTCAAGTGCAATATTTCCAATGTAAGCCAAGGAGATCAAAGAAAGCATCTAGAATGGGAAGTGCTTACATGTTTCATGATCCTCAGCCCTGCTGCCAGAGAAATATCCTTTTCATTGTAATTGTTTTTTGTTACAGATTTTGTCACTTCATCCATGTGGACTGGGAAAGTTAGCGTGAGTGCATCTGACTTACACCTCCAGAAACACCCCTGCCACACTCACAGCATTTGGTCAGTGTGTCCCACGGACCTACATACCCCCATACCTCACTTGGTGCTCACTGAGGAACCGGGCTGGAGTGGATGGACAGCTTGGGATGCCTCAGGAATGATGGAGCAGGTGTGTAAGGGCAGAAGGTGAGGAATAAGATTAATCGGTACAAAATATACTGGGCAGTCATTTACTGTACAGGATGTGGGATGATGCCAATGCTGACTGTGGGTCCATGTGTTAGCTGTGAGCTGAAGACAGTGTGGAGGCAATATGGTCAGTTTATGGACTACCAGGAGAGAGGTGTAGGTGAGTTGTTTTTTTTTTTTAATATGATTTTGTGTTTAAAAAGGATAAAAGATTTGCAATATCTAGTCTATGTAAATGTTTCAATTCCAAACCTATAATTCCATGTTTTCTGTTTAAATAACAGTTTTTCCTTCTATTTCAAATAAATAAACAAATAAATAGAAAATCAAACCCCGTATCTAATTAACCCTAGTGCTTTTTTGCCATCACTAACTCATAAACTTTGTTAGTGCATGAGGACAATAAATTCGACTACCTCTCTTTGGGGGTAAGTAAACATTGAGCAATATCAATGGTCTTCTCATAAACTTGTTGAGGACCATTCTAGAAATTGGAAAATTGTTTTGTGTCACTTAATATTTACATTAGTATGACACAGACTTTGTTGTCACAAGTCAAATAAAACCATGGCCATGAGAGTAATCAGTAATTTCCTGAGGAGGCTGTTGGAGATTGTTTTGGCCAGGTAGAACCACCATTTCCACAGTTTTCTTACTGATTCAGTGGGGCTTACAGGAGTAAGCATGGTCTTTCTTAAGTGTTAGGTACACTGACCAAAGCACTGGAAGAGTATGACATTTTCCAGACTGGTGTTTGAATGGTGTTAAGAATAGATTTTCTTAATCCCTATATTGGGATCCAAGCAATTCATAAGGGTGCCCAGATGGCATTCTCTGACTGCTATGGAGAAGTCTCTTCTCCCAGTAGAGAACATAATTCATCTGTCTCAGTGAGAGCTGTGCATGCCAGGCAAGGACGGAAATGGATTGCCAGAGCAGTGGCCACTGTCAGCATTGAGCCCAGTGTTGGGCTTTTTTGATGGTGTGTAAGTAAAACTTTGAACAGGAAAATCAATTCGTTTCAGGTTGGTGCAATCAACATCTAGATGAAGAAAATCAAAGTAAATCAACATCAGTTTGCCTCTGACCTGGAAAAGAAGAGAGGGCTGCCTTTTAACAGCGTAGATGGATCTTCACAACAGCAGTCTGAGCTTTGAAGCTCGTTTCTATTTACAGGCAGACAAGCATGGCTTGTATCAGGGAACTGAGAGATGAGTAGAGTTGACTAATGTGGGGCAGAAGTAGAAGTGCGATGTGGAGTTTTTAATAGGCCTTGCTACTAATTTGGCAGTGAGATTACACTCAGGTTTTCAACCAGTTATCCATTGATTTCATATGCAAGAATGTAATTGTTAATGTTTTGCTTAATGGTCTATTTGACTTGGGTGCAGGTAATAGCTGTGCCTTGGCTTCAAACCTTTTTGATATCTTTGTGAAAATGGCACTTTTCCTTTTCCCTTGTCTCAGTTTCCGGATTTGTAAAATCACAGTAGTCTGAAACGTGGTGTCAGTGTTTCTAAGCACAGGAGAGGGGTGAATTCACTCTGCAGACATAAACAGCCTTTTTTACAAGTCTGGAACTGGCCAGAAATGCCTACCATCATCACTTTACCAGCCACTAAGGACCTACTCCTCCATATACCAGAGCACAAGCTACTTCAGACACTCACAAACCTGCTCTTCCCTTCAAGTCTGTTTCTGGCACTGTCGTTCTCTGAGTGGCAGAATACCTTCCACTTTTTTATTTGATCACTTTTCTCTCTTTCCCTTAAATCTTTCCCTGATATGCTTTACTTTGACTTTTCCTAATATAGCTGTGCCTGATGTGACAAATTCCAATAGTAGCAGTACGGATTGCTGGATTAACAGTTTCATATCCATTTCCTTATGGCAATAAATAGAAAAATTCATAACCCAGCATGCTACTACAGTGTGAGAACTCATGCTATACCCGGAAAACATTTAATTTCTCCATTGCAAAGAACTTAAAGGGTGCAAGACCACAGCTTGAGAGAGAAAAACATATAGTCACAGACACTGCATGTTCTGTTATATTTCTCAAAAAAGGGTCCCAGGGAAGAAAAAGGTTTTATGTAAGCGACTGGATTAGAACTGAGATAATTTATCATCCTAATAAGATGAACATTTATAAGAAAGGATAAGTAAATATTGACTAGGTAAGCATAGCCTGATAAACAGATCAATCTGTTTCCCTGTTAGAAATAAATAGGAATTAACAAGCTTAATGATGTTCAGTGTTTTATACTCAGAGACTAAAATGCTCCAATGTACCCTGAGGGAGTAAAAGGCCATTGGGCATGACGATAATAAATAAATAAATTCAAGAACACAAATAAACATACACACATACAGAAGGGATAGCTGTTGCTCCTAGAGGACGCAGGCTCCTCATGCAACAAGCACTGTCATGAACGTTCATTTCATGGCCTTACAGACATACAACCATCAATCAATGTCATCCATAAAACACTGTTCAGAAAATTGATTTATTGCCAGCTTTTCTGTGCAACTAAATAGAAAATGCAAAAGACAAGGGGAGCTTTGATTATGTACAAGAGGGCTTTTACAATCTAAGTCTGCCTTTTGAGGCACAGATGTAGATCTGATATGAGAGGGCATTTAAGTGTACATTTGGGAACACATCTCCAAGCACATACTGGAAATCTGTGTAGTCCCTAGTCTCACAGAAAAGTTTTTGTCCCCTTAGAGAAATATGTTCTTACCTCCTCTTTGAGTGCAGGACTCTCCAGTGAACGTAAAAGGGTAATGCACTTTTCTGAATTTGGTTTTCTGATACAAGTCTCTGACTTTTGTGACCTCTGAAATTGCTTTAGGGATAACAATTCCCTTGCATAATAGTGACACTGAGTAACAGGGATGTGCATTGGAAGGAATAAAATCCTGAGCTTGTCCTAAAGAAACATTGCAGTCACTTTCAAAAGAATCCATCTGACAGCCCTGACAGATGCCACACTGGAAGAATAAACAGCCATTTTGTCGAGAGCATGGAAACGCTTGTGACTGAGAGAATGGTCCAGTTCATTACTCCCTCTCCCTCCTTTGTCCTGTGATCAGGTAATCTCAGTTACTTCAACTTTGCAAAGCTCAGCCGTGAGGGTGTAGTGTGATGTTATAGTTTGTTGTGAATCACTAAACAAAGGATAGCAATGTTTTAAAAGTTGCTTGCAGAGTCACAGTAGCAACAGACTCAACAACTTTTGCTATTTACTCCAATGCTATCCTGCTGCTTAAAGAATCTTTCATAAAATAGCTGGGACCTGTTGTCTCTATTGGCAAGCTGGCTTTATGGTGACCAGCTCTCTGTCTACAGACCAGTCTTATGGGCACTCCTATCCTTTGTGGAGGCATCTAACAGCCATCTGAAAACTTCACCATTTGTTCTAAGCTACTCGTCTAGGCTCTTTCTGTGGTCAGTGGAATGCAAGGGCACCCCTAGTGGGCAGATCCATCTACAGGTGGCTATGCTGGCTGGGATACACTGAGCGGCTCTCTCTGTGGTCACTACTGCTACTTACAGAAAGGAAACATGCAGAGCTGTTTGTAGATGGCCAGCACTGGGTGAGGTGCATCTCACTCTTGTTACTTTCTTGTAAATACACCTCATGGTCATCCTGCTCCTGCTGGATGTAAGAAGATGGAGCAACTGAAGCCTGACATCTTGCCGCTGGAACACTTTTCCCAGGTAGCCCGGAGGGGTGAGGGCAGCTGTGAGGGGTCCTGGTATGTGGCTGCTCCACCAATACTCAGCAGAAGGTAGAGCTGATGGGCAGGCTCTGTGAGAGGGGAGGGGGAACAGAGGAGGAGGTGGCTTCCTCCTGACGCCATTTCCGAGGGGCTGACATATATAAATGAGCCGGGTGCTGCAGTGCCCGTCTAGGATCTTCAGCCAGGGCACTGACGCAGACACACACGGTGCTGGTCTCCCTCCAGCACCTCGCCGGGACCCTCCCCGTCAGGGCCAGACTCACCCTCTGCCCGTCTCCTTCTCGCACGCCGCCAGCACCATGAGCTCGGGACTGCTCGCCGTCCTGCTGCTGGCCGTGCCGGGTAAGTGGGGCTGGCCGAGTTCCGCGCCCCCCGTCCCCGCTCCCGGGCCCCTCAGCACCGCGGGCAGAGCCTCCCCCTCCCCGCTCCATTCCCGCCGCGCTGCGCTGGGCACCGCGGACAGAGACGGCCGAGGCCGCTTCAGCCCCGCGGANGCACAACGTGCAGCTGCTGCACCCAGGGACCACTTCCACCAGAGCCAGATTCCCCTCTTCTGCACTCCCATTTTTAGCAGGACAGGATTTCGCTGTTTGTCTCCCAGTGGTAGTGAATAACAAGCTCTTTTTGCCCTCCCCTCATTTTGCAGCTATCTCCCTTCCCGTGACAAATGACATGAATAAAGGGGACACTAAGGTAAGAATAAGCCTGCAGTGGAAGAGTGGAGTTGAAGGATATGATGTTTAACCTGCACTTAGCTGGCTTAGTTTTGGCTGCCCTCATTGAAATAACCTGTAGGAAGTAACAGCTGGGGGGTTTTGCATGATATTTCCCCATATCAGGATTCATCCTTCCCCACAGCCTCCTTACCAGGATTTACCCTTTGTGCTTCCACTGTTGGGTGCTGGGGCAGGAGGGAAGTCCCTCAGGATGTACCAAAAGGACTAGACAAGCTTGTCTGGAGCATGGTGAGGTTGGGTATGGGGGGTGGGTATGATCCTCCCCAGTCCTCCTACTTTCAGCTTTTCAAAGCTTCCAACAGGAGGTGACTCAGGGGGGAGTGGGGGGAGATGTGATTCAGGAATGGGCATCGCTGGGACTGTGTGTGTTTGGGGGCGTGTGTACATCTGTCTGCCTTTGTATGCATGTGGCATGTTACTTCTGTAAGCGCGTGAAATATAGGCAGCCGGATACTCTCAGATTGCTAATCTGTCTTCAGCTACTGCTCGTTCTGCCTGGATGGCTACCAGCTGTGTGACTTGGCTGACCTCTTCAGCCTTCTTTTATAGGCTTCTGTGCATACATCCGTGTACATCTCTGATGCACTTCATGCACATGTGCACTCCCAAGTGGCTTTTGGCAGCTGAATGCTCAGATAGGTGCATTTGCCTGTGCTGATCTGCAGCAGAACCCCCCATCTCCTTCCTGATATTGTGATACCTGCAGTCTTTCAGATGAACTGATCTCTTTACTGCCCAAATTAGGACTTCTACAGGAATCAATGCCCAGAAAGCAAACACCAGCCCTTTCCCCTCTACTTCCTGAACCTCGTTGTTTCCTGAAATCTTCTGGCCATGAAGGGCTTTTTGCCAGGCAGCAATAGGAGAGAGCACACTCGAGTCACTCTCAGCCACCCATTCCATAGCACAATGTCTCTGCTCCCTGTTGCCTACAGGGGAGTGCTGTGAGAAACTCCTCCCCATCTCCTGTCAGATGCACCAGGGCCTGAAGAGCTGTTGCCCTGCTAAGACCTTTAGCCTGCTTAGCCCTTCCTAGGGCTGAGCCATGAGCCATTGGGTGCCTGCTTCAGGCTGTGCGCTGAGGCAGGAGGCTCAGGACAGACACTTGGCCCTCCAAATGGGCTAGGCCAGGACAGGATGCTCACTGGACATTTGGTGGGAAAATCTGTTAATTCCACAGTTTTCCCTGTGGGATCTGTTCCCCAATATGCTCTCTCTATAAAACACAGCAAGCCCCAGTCAGCTACAATTAGCTTTTATGGAAGCTGGTGCAGCTCCATGGAAATCTTTACTCCAAGGAAGGATTCTCTCCCAAGTGTGTCCCCTCCTTGGGTACTGCACTGATGTGGATTCTAGCTGAGAGGAAAATCAGAACACACCTTTTTTTTTTTTTTTTTGCATTTTGCATTTTGCTGCAGCTGGAAGGAGCCATTAGAGCTCTGCTGCCTTTCTTGTCCCCTGAGACACAGCATTTCGATTATGGGACTCATGGTTTCACATGGCAGATCAGGGCAGGGATATTATCACATAGGTTTGGCACTGAGCACCTCAGCCGTTCCTACCCACCACACTGCTCCAGACATGCTCTGTGGCACCAGTATTTCTGGAAGCCCAGGGCAGTGAAGGGAGAAGTTCTCACCTGCAGGCCTTTCCTGGGCAGCTCCTCGGCCTTTCCTGGCACCAAGGGCTTTCCACAAGGAGCTGAACACGACCACAGCACTTCCAGCACCGCTGGTGTAATGTCCACTCTTGTGTTCAAAGGCTGCTCACCTGCATACATTTCAGAAAGGGCCTGAGCATAGTTGAGCTCAAATGCGGTGAAGTCTTTCCTAGTAAGGATGTGTTCCTGTGGAAAATTTCTGTGTAGGCACGGTGTGATGAACTCTTAAGGATTTAGTTACATGCTCACAGTTAGAGGACAGCCATGGCAGAATTCCAGGCAGAATTTCTGCACTGCATTCACTTCAAAAGGCTCTCCTTCATTTCCTGATGCAGGCTGCTGTATTACGACCTTGTGAAGCCTCATTCTGCAAGATTTGCTCTTACAAAAAGTCCTGGAAAGTCTTGGAATGACTGCACTCCTCATTTCATTAAGTTGCATAATTCATCCTCAGAGCTGGCCATACCTCTGTGGTGGCTGATACGCTTCTTTGTGTTCTGACAAAGACCCTAAATCATCTTAGAAATCCTCAGAAAGCTTGTACAGAGTGCTTCTTTGGACCAGGTTCTTATTTCTCATGATGAGAAAGTGCTTACTTCCGGAGCTACATCAAATATTGCTGCAAAAAATGGCTCCAGAGGTTGGGATATATGAAGTAACAGAATCCCTTTTTTTCCCCCTCTTTTGTTTTTTCTATTTAATGGTATACTGAAGTGTCACTAGGTCATCTACAATCAATATTAATGGGTTGTTTGTGATATAGCAGAATGATACCAGAGAAATTTTCCTTCTTTCTTTTTGTTAGATCTTTCCTGCAACACTTTAAATCCAGCAGTAAATCCCCTCAAACTGTGTGAGTAGATAAGTGTTCAGTATTTTCTGGCTGTAACATGCAAAAGCAGAATTCTTTCCTTGCACAGGGTAAAAGTTTGCCCGTTTCAGCTGGTCAATGAACATATCCAATTGCTTGATTGCGCAACATCGTACCTGACTGGGAATTGCTGACTAGGGTCTAATTTCTACTGCAGCTACAGTGCTCTGCTCTCCTGAGAATAGCACCTTGTAAGGGAGGACAAAGCTCTTAGGGCTGCCTGCAGAAATCATCAGAAGAAAGATTCAGTCAATGAATTTTTTTTTTTTGCTCCCAAGGCTTAATTGTAGCCTTTTGAACTGGACAGCTTTACGTCTGCACTATTAATTGGCATGAGATGTAGCAGATGCTGCTCTCCCACTCATGCGACCGTTTGGGTCTGCCCCAAGACCACAGCCTCATGGCAGGGCTTCTGTTTCTTGGCTCTGTGTGGGGAGGGGGCCTTCACCCCCGCCAGAGTGCCTCTGTCTTTGGGACAGAGGCTTTGATTCCCCTACCACGGCCACGCAGCACTGGGTGATCCCTGTGGTATCAGCAGTGCTGCAGTTGCCTGGGTGAAGAGCTAGGTTGCCTGGGTGAAGAGCCCCTCAGAGGGGATGATGAAAATAATGCCTTCTCATTATACGCTGAAAAAAAAGAGCTCTGCAGAGGGCAGGCCCAGAGTCTATCCGGTCTGGGAAGCTGCCTCAGGCAGCAGCAAATGTGTGGGAACTTCCTTGCTTTCAGGTGATCTGTCTCTATGTACAGCTCTTCCAGTCTGTAATGGATGTCTTGCACTCAAGCAGGAGGTCAAACACTTCTCCAGAGTGGGTTGTCCTTCTCTAGGGCTTTAGAGCAGTATTTCTCAACAACATTTGAGAGCATGATTTGACTTTCCTCACCCTCTATGCCTGGCTGCAGTCTAACCAGAATGCTCTCCTCTGCGACTGAATAGTTTGCCAGATTTCAAGGTCACCTGTTTAAGAGCTATGGGCACTTGTTGCTCTCCATGGCCTCCCGCTGAGTCCTTTCATGAGCTGTGAGTGGAGGTACACTGACTTTAAAAAGGATGTGTTTGAGTTGCAGGCTGAGTCCAATTGTATGAGCTTTAACAAGACCAAGTGCTGCCTCCTGCATTTCAGTCACAGCAACCCCATGCATCGCTATAGGCCTGAGGCAGAGTGGTTGGAAAGCTGCATGGCAGCAAAGGACCTGGGGATGTTAGTTGGCAGCTGGCTGAACACGAGCCAGCAGTGTGCCCAGGTGGCCAAGAAGGCCAACAGCATCCTGGCCTGCATCAGAAATAGTGCAGCCAGCAGGAGCAGGGAGGTGATCATCCCCCTGTACTCAGCTCTGGTGAGGCCACAGCCTGAGTACTGTGTTCAGTTTTGGGCCCCTCACTACAAGAAAGACATTGAGGCCCTGGAGTGTGTCCAGAGGAGGGCAATGAAGCTGTGAGGAGTCTGCAGCGCAAGTCTTATGGGGGGTGGCTGAGGGAGCTGGGATTGTTTAGTCTGGAGAAGAGGAGGCTCAGAGGAGACCTTATTGCACTCTACAGCTGCCTGAAAGGAGGTTGTGGGGAGGTGGGGGTCAGCCTCTTCTCACAAGTAACAGTGACAGGATGAGAGGGAACAGCCTTAAGCTGTGCCGGGGGAGCTCCAAGTCGGGTATTAGGAAAAACTTCTTCTCAGAAAGAGCAGTCAAGCATTGGAACAGGCTGCGCAGGGAGGTGTGGAGTCACCATCCCCAGAGGTTTTCAAGAAAACGGTAGATGTGGTACTGAGGTACATGGTTTAATGGTATGATGGTGACGGGTTGATGGCTGGACCTGATGATCTCAGAGGTCTTTTCCAACCTCAGTGATTCTGTGATTCTGTGATTTTGAGTTCACTATACATTTATAGAGTTTCTCTTTAATCACTTCTTGTGCACAGCCTCTGGGGTGGGCTGGAGTCGTGAGATCCTCAGCTGAAGTGCGCATTGTGCTGAAGTAGCTCCTTCTGTTGCCATGTGTCATTCACTCACTTCTCAGTTTTGGGAGGTACCTTCTGTTCATGCATTAGGTAAAATGGGAACCGAACATTCAGTTCTGGCTCCACCAGAAAAGTAAGAGGATCTTTGCCATCATCTGCTGCATATCAGCCTTGGTAACAAATAGATTTAAGAAAAAGAAATATATCAAAAAAGCAGTGCTTTAATTTGTATTTTGTCTCTTTGTAGGTGATGAAGTGCATCGTAGAGGTCATCTCTGATACTTTATCAAAGCCAAACCCGCTGCCAATCAGTGAGGAATGCCTAGAGACACTCAGAGGAGGTACAAGTGCAAATTCAGTGCTGGGTATCAGCAAGAGGAGGTCTGGCAGGGACAGAAGCAGGGACTGGTCTTGCTCCCCCTAGCCTGGTCTGGCACATGCTCTGGCACCCGGCAAGAGGTCCCCAACACTTTTACCCTCCTCGTGGTCACCCCACTGGGCTGCACAGGCCCAGGAGCAGGGATAGAGCTGCTGCTGGGCCCAGGCTGGGCATCATGCTGGCACCACAGCAGGCGAGGTGCTGGGTGACACCGAGCCGCCGGGCCTTCATGGGACCTTCCTGCCCGGCACACAGCCAAGAAATGAGGTAGCAAATCAGGCCAGGGGACTGGAAAGAGTAAATGAAGAGGGAGGTGGAATGTGGGGTACTTTTGTGTTTCCTAAGGGTGCAGGGGGAGCTTGTATTTGTCAGCCTTCCATACCAAGTCTCCCCTATTGCAGATGAACGGATCATTTCTATCCTTCGCCACCAAAATTTGCTGAAAGAACTTCAGGAAATTGCTGCTCAAGGTACAGTCTTACTACAGGTGTTTGGGAAGAGGGGTTTCATCAGTTGTAGCTCCTTGCATGGTTCTTGTTGTGAATTTATTTTACATTAATTTGACATCACATAAATGTGCTATAGAGAATACAGCTCCAGGATTTCCAGTGGACGCTGCAAGTATAGGGAAATTTTGCTTATAACATCAATATGTATCTCATGACTTCAACTATCTGAAGTGTAACTTGGTGGCCACATAAAGTTTTCCTAGACAATATATGCATTTTGGGGTGGGAGAAAACTGAAAGGAAATACTGTGATTTAATTCAGCAGGTCCCCAGCACAGTATTGCAGATCATAGCAAGGTGCATTTAAAGCCGGTGAGGATCCCAGCCGGATGGTCCAGCTGGGGCTGCAGCAGCCTGCCTGCCTTCCTCCTCCTGCCTGGGTTGCCCAGCCCCATGCCCTGCTCCCTGGTGACATGGCAGCCAGAGGTGGCTGGGAGACAGTGCCACCAGATTGATTTCAGAGCAGGGGAGCCACAGAAGCAGCAGGAAGAAAGGAGAGGGAAAATGCAAGTCAGGATTAGGGGAGAGCCTCCATGCAGCTCCCAAAGCAATGGTTTGGTCATTGCCCAAATCCCATTCTGTGGGCACAGCAGCCAGTGACCCAGATGGGCTACAGAGGTGCTCTCACAATCCAGAAGAAGGAAACCTGGGCCTCTTTGACGTGCTGGGCTGCTGCCCAGGCAGACCAGATTTGTGCAGGGGGTGCTCAGCTGCCAGCCACGCTGTGCCCAACGCAATAGAGGGGCAGCTTGCTCTGCTCTTTCCTCGGGTCAAGCCCATCACACTGTTTTGTAATGAGGTAACATGAGCTCTCACCAACAGATCAGAGTGACCGGTGCTGGGAGAGCCTTATAGCCCGCAGGAGAAACAGAGGTTCTTTCCTTGCTCTCCTCTGCACTGGCTTCAGCTGGTTCTGATCAGCCTGAAGAGCCCACACCCTGCAGCTCTGCCCCTTGTAGGGCTGGAGACACCTGGGCTGGCTGCGCTGGCTTTTGCCTTTAAGTCTAGAAGCAGAGTGTGAGCTGGGTTAGGCAGGGTTCTCTGGGCCTGCAGATCCCGTTGGGATGGGAACAAGCAGTGGCCCTGCGCTCTGTCCTTGGGCTCGTACTGCCCTCAGAGGCCCTCCTGCAGCCAGCACCTTCTTCTGGCACTGAGGGAGAGGGGTCCCATCGCCAGGTGGGAGGGCACCAGGGGCTCCCAGTGCTCATCTTCACAGAGGTATGTGGGCAGCATCTGGAAGGAGGCAATTTTTATCCTTCAGTGCTCTGACGCTTAAGTATTTTGTTGGCCTCAGTGCGTGGCAGTTCAGCATCTCCTGTTCCCTAGCTCTCCATCAATATTGCTCCTTTCCTAGCCACCCTGCCCCTCCGTTTTTGCAGAGACCTGTTCTTTCCTGCAGGTAATGTTTTGGATGATGGGTTTGTTACTGCAGTTGATTCATGTATCCTCCTGTCTCACGATTCCCCTGTGGCAGATTTGTCCATTGCAGAAAATACACATAGAATTATAAAGAGCACAGAACAGTTTTCTGCCTGTACTTAGTGAAACACAGGAGGGGATGCTGCTTGCTGCTACTTTTTGTTATCTGACACAGGTGCCAATGAGAGAACTCACCAGCAGAAGAAAAACAGTGGCTTTGAAGATGAACTTTCTGAAGTCCTTGAAAGTCAGAAGGATGAGAACAAGCAAAGAGGTCAGTGCCAGCCTCCTGCCAGGGAATCCAGGGCGGGCTGTAAACACGGATGTTCTTTCTGACAGCCTTGGTGTGTCCATCTGTTTCTCATCTTGGCCTCTCCTTTAGTGTGACACGCACAAGCAACCCTGTGTTTTGGTCTGATTTGCCAGCTAAAACCACGTGGCATTTCTGAGCTGTAGGAACTGGTGATGTTCAGTTACCAAGCTGACACTGATCTCCTCCACCTCACTGCCAGCACCGTCGCTCACACTTGATGCTTAGGATGAATCATGGCCAGGGAAATCCCGTCCTAAGAGAGAGATGCAGGAGCAATGTGGGTCTGCCTCTGCCAGCCTTGATTGTAAGACATTGGGTTGTGGGTCCCTGCAGTGAAATTTGAGCTTGGAATACACCCACACACAAAATACCTTTATCCTGAGCAGACCACATTTAGCTGTGAATTCCCCTCATCACTACATCCCCGGGGCCCATCTGGAGGCACACAGTGCTGCAGGAAGGAGGGCTGCACCAGGGTTAGCCCCTTCCCATTGTGTTGGGAGGAGGGGACGCCCATGAGGGATCTGATGGTTTCTCACCCAGCAGCAGCACCCTGCAATGGGTCACGAGTTGATTCCCTCTTCAGTGTGCCAGGGTGGAGATGGGGACACAATGTGTTAAAGCCCCAAATCCTTTAATCTCATGTGTGAGCTGGTTTCATGCAAGGAATGTTTGCTGCTGCTGTCTCAAGTGCTGCAGCAAAGCACTTGGGCATTTCCTTAACGTCACCCCTGGGAGGTTCCCCAGCAGAGCAGGCAGGAGCGAGAGCACTGGCTTGCTCAGTGCAAGCATGTGTTGAAGTGACTTACAGGAAGCTGATCCAAGGGCTGGCTGAGCAGGCTCCTCAGCAGGGCTGAAGCTCCCTAGGAAACATGCAGGCTCCTGTTTGTGAAATGAGCTCTCAGGAGAGGTGTTGCTTCTTGCTCCTCTCTGCAGATGCAGCACGGCAGCACCCTGAGGAGGAGCAGCCCACGGCGTCCCTGTCTGAGCTGGCAGCACAGAAAGCCCAGCAAAAGGAAGATCTGAGAGAAGAGGGAAAAAATAGCCTGGAGGTGAGGGAGTCCAGGCCACGGGATGCCAGCTCTCATGAGAAGGAGGACCAGGAGAAAGAAGAGAGCAATGAGATCAGGGGCACAGAGGGTGCCCAGGGAGAAGAAGCTATGGACAACCACATTGGCAAAGATCTGGGTGAGGAGGAGCAGCAGCAGCGAGGGGATGAAGAGCAGCCCAGAGGCCCCAGGGACAGCCTGGAGCTCGAGGAGGGAGAACAGCCACCCAGGCAGGGCCAGGAGCAGAGCAAGGAGGCAACGGCAGGGGAGCGTGTGGAGCGGGAGGACGATGGAGAAGATGCTCCTGGAGAGGAGGACCCTACCGAAACAGAGAGGTCACTTGATTTGGCTGAGGAGGACGGGGAAGCTGAGGAGATGCAGGAAGAGGACGGTATGTATCTCAGATGACTGCACTGATACCTACCCAGGGTGAGCTGAGAGTGCTGAGATGGACTGATAGGAGGCTTTAGAACCTAAAAGTTCAGGCACGTGCTTATGGGGTTTACAATACCTCCAGCAACAGTCACCCAGACCCCTCGAGTGCTCGACCCATGGCACGTTTATAGTGGTAGCACAGACCCTGCATCTGCTCTGCTATGTGCTGCTCACTTGTCACCTGGGGACAACTCCTTGCTTTTCCTTGAACATCCTCTGATTTTGACTGCTGTCTCCAGTCCCTCTGATCAACATTGTGACCTGAGAGTGGGTATTTCCAGAATCCTGGGGAAAATGGGACTAAGTCACCTTGCATCACCTCTGAAGGCTTAGTTCAAAGGTGGAGCCCAACCAGGTTAAAACTGTGCTCACTGTTATGTATTATGCTCTTTCAGGTAATGAGGATGCTCTTGGATTTGGTAAAGATGAGCAGAGCTCTGAGGAGGAGGAGGAAGAACAGCCACACACACTGAGACGAGGAAGACATCGCCTGGAGGATGAGGGGATGCAGGCTGAGGAGGACACTTTCCAGACCAGAGATGCCAAAAGTGAGGAAATGGAGGATGAGTCCTCCAGGGAGTGGGAAGACTCCAAGAGGTGGAACAAAATGGATGAGCTGGCCAAGCAGCTGACATCAAAGAAGCGCATGGAGGAAAATGATAGTGGAGAAGACCCAGACAGGTCCATGAAAATGGCGTTCAGGTCCCACAAGTATGACTTCAGTAGCCCAGAGGAAGATGTGAGAAGGTCATGGAAGCACCACTCAAAGGAGGACAGCAGTGAAGGAGGATTTCCACTTGCTCCCATGCCTGAAGAAAAGAAGGATGAGGAAGGCAGTGCTAACAGGAGAACAGAGGTTGGTGTATACATAGGCTTAAGAATAAATCCTGTCTGGTTATTACTTGGCAATCCAAACTATGTTCGGAGATATGGATGATACCTTAGCATTACACAGCCAGTATTGCTTCTCTGTGACATTAAGGAGATGCTTGGTGATCTTTTAGTTTTTCAGGCCTAGATATTGTTGAGGCACAGACAGGTGGAAACCTTTGTTTCTTTCTTTGATTTAGTAATTAGTGCAAAAATACTCCCTGCCTCAGAGAGCTTTAAAAACGTGCCAGGAGCTTTGCTCTGGCCTGTGCTGGACATGGTGACCACCCCGGGTGTGGGTTCTGTGTCCCTGCCCCCTTCAAGCCAAGGGGCATGTGGCCAGGCATCCCTGGTCTGTCCCCAGCTCAGGTATGGGGTGAGCCTCCTGTGGAAGAAACCAGGGGGCAGCAGTGGGAGAGCTGGGGTGTTGGGGTGGAAATGTCCAGAAGGGATGTGAGTATGTCTGAATAGACCTCATCCCCTGGCACCTTGTGTGATGTTGTGGAGCAGCTCACCTTGTCCCCTGGCAGCCAGGAGCAACAGTGCTGAAGTCCAGCTCCAGTTTATCTCAGCCGCTGGTGGCTGGACATAGGGGCTGGGAAAGGGCTCTGCAGTATTTGTTCTGGGATAAGCCATGCTCAGATGCCCAGGAGTGAAGCTGGTTTGCTGCAGCTTTCTTGCCTCCAAGACATCCTTCTTGCCTTAGCTGTGCAGCAGAACATTGCCCAAAGGTTGTCCACCAGCATCCAGGAGGGTGGCTCTGGTTGCTTTGGTTGAAAATGAAGCCAAATGTATTGGTTCTGAGCAGGGAATGAACACCTGCCCCTTCTGCTTCCCACCATTGTCTGCTCACATCCCAGGTCTCTTCCCCAGAAAGGCTGCTCCCTCCCAGCCCAGAGTCCTGACAGTAACTCGGAAAGTACCTCATCCTTCTTGGGCAAAAACCATGTGAGTTATGTGGAGCAGGTCTACCCTGCTGTTCCCAGAAAAATGGGACTGAATGTCCCGAATGCCTCCGTGTGCTGGAATAGGGGCAGTGGCAAGCTGCTCACCTGGGTGATAAACCAGCCCATGAGGCAGGGGCCAGGGGAACACTCCTGCACCTCCCCATCACAGCAGGCAGCGTGGCTCCAGCCACCCTTCCCATCCCTCTCTATCAACATTGCCCCATTTCTGCCCAAGCCAATGCATCTTGTGAGCTGGGGCTGTACCTCAGAGCACAGGAAGTGGAAGGAAGCTGCTGCAGCCAAGAACTTGCTGTGTTTACAATGAGACTTTCTGTTGTTTTGAATAAGCTAAGTCAGAGCCTCTGGGAGATGGCGAGGAGGCATTAGCCATGTGGAAAGGCAGGGATACTCTTTCCCTTATGAGGAGAACAGCTGAGGGATGAGAAAAAAGACAAAGCTTTTTATATACGTTTTGTTTTTTCCCCGCTGACTACGTGCACTGCAGGTCAGTGGTTTTGCAGCCTGCGTTTGTCGACTGCTGCAGGCAGCAGTGCTGCCCTGCTCCCTCCTCATGGGAGAGAGGATGGCTCTTTAGGGCTGCCAGTAGCAAAAGGCACTTCTGGTAGCAGAGGTGACTGTGGGTGCCCAGGACGGTGTGCAGACACATGGCACAGCTGCGGACACCGTCGTCCCCTCATGCTGCACTCACCATGTGTGGCAGACCCCCAGGGACACCACTGCCTTCATGCGGGTGTCTGGCATTGTACGATAGCACCTGTCCTGCTTCCCCCTGCACTTCAGAGAGTGCAGTCCCCCTGGTGGCACTCGGAGCATCTCAGAGCTTGGGGTGGGCAGCACACATCTCCCTGTTGCTGCTCTGGGAGTGTCCTATCTGTCAGGAGCAGCAGGGCTGATGTGTCCCGGCCTCTCATTGCAGGATCAGGAGCTGGAGAGCCTGGCCGCCATCGAGGCCGAGCTGGAGCGCGTGGCCCACAAGCTGCACGAGCTGAGGCGGGGCTGAAGGCTGCCGCAGCTGCCCACCTCTCCCCCACCATGGTCTCCTGTCCTGGTCCCACGGCGAGTACAACGGAGCAGAAGCACCATGCCTCGGATGCTGGCCGCGGGCGCCAGGCCCGCCTCCCTCGCAGTAGTGTTGTGCCCATCACCGCTTCTTGCCCCCATGCTCCTCTGTCCCCTACGGATGTCCACCTGCCCGCCGGGCCACCGTAGCCAAGAAGTGCAACCTACACATGTATTTTCTGTCTCTCTCTCTTTTTTTTTTTCCCTTCTGTTTTTTAAAAGAAGACAGGACAGCTTTCTAGGAAGTTCTCCCACCGGTAGTTTCACTGGGTAAAACTGCAATAACTTGTTACCTTTTGATTAAAAGCTGAGAACTCTGACTGTAATATATTCTATATAAAAAAATTATCTAAGGAAAAATAAAATCACCGTGGGCTCCTTGCTTTCTTTGCCAGCTTCAGTCTCGATCAGCTGTGTCCCCTCACCACCCTGTGTCTTGGCAGCCTCCCCAGCCTCCCCGCTGCCAGCACTGGGGCATGTCCATGGGGCTGAGGTGGGGGTTAAGGAGCCTCAACGCTGGGTAAACACTTGAGAAAGTCACGTTATTTGGGCAGCATGAGTGGTTTTTAGTAAAAAGTTCACAAATGAGCTGGCCGTGAGGAGAACCGTGGGGTGCGGCCATCCCCCCAGGCAGTGGCACTGCTGCGGGCACTGCCATGTCCTTGGGCTGAGGCTGGGCACAGCTGGAGGACTGGGCTGTCCCTGGGCTGGGGTGATTGCTCCTAACAGTCTCTGAGTACGAGATTTCAACCCACTTGAAGGGAAGAAAGTATTTCCAGACGGTGTGGGAATATGTGCCTAATGCACTGCCTGAAAGCTGCGCCAGGCAAATGTTTGGGACCCAGAGCCTTTCTTCAAAGGGAAAAATGGAGTTCGGGGCCAGACAGGGCACCTGGCCAGCTGGTAGATGCTTGCTGCCGACCAGCAGCAGCTCTGTCCTTGGAGGTGACACAGATGCTGATCCGCAGGCAGTGTTTACATGAGGGCCCTTGCTGAACCTGCCTGTTGCTTAGCAAAATTTAATACTGCTGGGTGAGACAGCCACCTCTCCTACACTAGCCAAAACACGGTCCTCGTTAAAAATCCAGCTAGGTTTTGAGTAATCAAGGTTTCCCTATCAGGATCAGTCCAGAAGGCAGCACTAGGAATACAACCCCTTAAGCACAGCAACAGCCTGAATCCCAGTGATATCTAGATGTGCTATACAGTCTTTACATAAATAGCCGACTTCCCACTAGTCTTAGAAATCAAAAACCAAACCAAAGCAGCCTTGTTCACTAGTAGAGCTGGTACAAGAAGGCCCAAAGTACCTGCAAACAACTGCACTGAGGAAGCTTCCCACAACGCGCTGCTCACCTCGCTGTCCTACACACTCACTCATAAAGAGAAGGCAAAAAGTAAAACTTGTTATAAGGCATTTATTTCCATCATGTGTTGGAAAGGGACAGTTCTGTCTTCAAAACAAGTACAGAGAGAATGCCACAATACCTACTGCATGTTGCTTTACTGTTGAAACCAAAACATTGTCCATCACAGGTGCTTGGCAAAAGAAAAAACCAATATATTACCATTGAAATCATTGCTGTTAGATGAAAGCACCATCTTCATTGTCAGAGCCGATCAGTCAAGCAACTGAAGTAAGAACAATGCCAAATAGCAAATACTTCTGTTTCTTACAGTAAACCATGATTTTTTAAGGGTTTTTATCATTCTATACAAATTTAAGTACAAATTGGGAATTCTGTTTCAGAAATCATAGTGAAGAGGGCTGAAGCAAATCACAAGACGTACTTGTTAACACTGTACAGCCGGATCTGAACACAGATGTTGATGAACTTGTGCAACCTGGCACAGATGAAGAATGGTCCCCAAGCTTCAGCCATGCTTCAGTGGGGAGCACAGCTGGTGAGGGAAGGAGGATGCCCAACACGGCCCACACGTGAAGGGGCAGCTGTCAGAACGGCTGGGATCCCAAGGAATTACTGTTACTCGATTTCAAGAATGACTGCCTCCTAGTATGTGGTTCTCACAAAGGTATGCACAAGCCACATCACATACTGAATGAGAAATAAATAATAAAAGATACATCTAATACAGCTTTTATTTTTATTTGTTTTTACATCACTGACTTTACAAGAGGATAAACAACTCATTTTTAGGGGCTGCTAACATCTGAAACAAAGAAGTCACTATTTTATACTCAACATATACTCAACCTTTTAATAATTTTATATATGTATATATGACTTTTCACACAAAAATGTTAAAATAATTTATATCTAAAAACTACGGTGTAAAGAATGAAGGAGGAAATAAAACATGGGGTTCTTTAAAAAGGATGGAAGAGGAAGACCTGATTTTCACGAATTCCATTCGCTGTTCCAGCTATTTCTAGTTTCAGAGATTTCCAGGCCATCAACAAGAACTTCCCAACACATCGGGAGCCCTCCGCAAACTCAGGGCACACCGGGCAAGGCCACCAGCCAGCCCCAGTGGATTCAGGGTGAGAAAGGTGGAGGGAAAAGTTCTCCCCTCATTGCTATAAAAATAGTGGAGTGAAACGCTGGCCCATTGGTGTCACAGCATCCGCTGGCCAGGGCTTTACCCCCAAGCCCTACCCACCTCTCCGCAACCCTCTTCTGCATCACAGACACAGTACCTTTTCTTACAGTGAGTTTTTAGTTCCACAGGGAAAATGCACCACCAGCAGAGATGGACCAGACCCCAGCAGTCCCCTGCACACACACAGTGAAAACAACTGGGAGCCTTTGCTTGCTACAGATGCCATCGTGCCCATGTTGCTGAGGAACAGTCACTCCTAACGCCTTCATCTGCACCTGGATCCCCTCAAACTTCAACACACTTTTCTGTGGCCATGTAAACACAACACAATCCACAGAGGATGTGAATCCCACCCAGTCAAAAATTCAACTTTTGATGGCCTGGGTCCACACAGAGTGAATAGGGAAAGGAAAGGTAGTGAAGATGTGGCGAGTACTGTTCTGGAGGTTACATTCCTCTGAAAGAGATATTAAAGCAATATTACAAATAAAATCAGCAATGTGGTCTGCAACGGTGTGTCTGTGTATCTACGAAAGCAAGAGGAGATTAAAGGAAATATTTTAATCTACATGAAGCATTTTCACATATTGCTATTACAAAACACACAGTTGCAACACCATAAAGTAATTAATTGTATACTGAATACAAAAATCAATACATCTCTTACCAAAAAGGAGGGAGGAAAAGAAAATCAGCACAGTGACGTGAGTGAACTCCTGCGAGTGTGCACGTGGGGGACTGCTACAAACTCAGAACAGACTCTATTCACTAAAAATGCTAAGATTTTCTGCACTGCTCTGGAAGGCAAGGCTGCAAGCTGGTGTGAAAAGGCCTGACTCATTGTCACTGCTGCCACGCAGGGACTCTGGGACTAAACTAACCCGTGTTAGTTTAAGAGCTGATAAGCCAGGGATTTCTTCCTGTTGCATGGAAACAAAAGTTCCCATTCTCCTTTGTTTTGCTCTTTTTTTGCCAGTCAATTCAAATTCCTCTGGCCACCTTTATTCTGTTGCCCTTGGGCTGTGCCCTGCCGCTCTGACCCAAGCGATTGCTCCCTGGCTGGGTACAGCCTGTGGGTGGCTGGAGAACGTCAGCCCTTAGCTTGAACCATCCCCTCCTTACTCCCTCTCCTCCTGGAGCCTCAGGGTGAGATCACCAAAGGCAAAATAGCCACGGGCCACGAGTGTCAGCACCGGCGTGCACGGCCAGCCTGTGCTCCACACTGGGTTTTCTGTACCGACCCCACTGTCCTGGTGCAGTCACTACAAACCCAATGTGACGTGGCAAAGTCAGCTCAAGGGGGAGGATGATGGTGATGGGTTTGCATTACAGGCACTAATAATACCATTCAAGTCCTATTCAATAGGGAAAAATCTTCATCTGCTGAAGCCAACTATATAATCATAGTGGAAACCACAGTCAAACCTCCATCATGCTGACACAAAACCTGGAGAAATTCCAGTCAAGCTAATGGTGTTCTTGTGGATTCATAACAGTGAAGCAGAACAGAAATAGATCCGTAAGAAGCTAACTGGTGACCATGTAATTTTAACTTAATTGCTCCAATCAAGACAGCAGCAATAGCTCTGCCTCTGAAAACACAGCAGAATCTTTCCTAACCCTCAATAACAGAATTCAAACAGACATTATAGAAAATCTCCCTCAGATTGTCCGCAATTTTAAGAGCAAGGGTATTATGGTATGGTCTAATATGACTACATTTCCTTACTTATAAAAAAAAGACTGAAAAGACTACAGAACATTAAGTAATTTACTGTGAAGCTTATCATAAATCAAACCTATCCTAAACTTATCAGATGAGGCAGCAATTCAGAAAAGCACTTCAGCACAGGCTTAATAACAGATGTGTGCTTGAATGTTTTGCAGAAACGTAATGGTATGTCTGGACACTTGGTAACTTACAGGTTTGGCTTTTAAGAATTGGTCTCCCGATCTGCCCATGTGATTCAGCAACACTCTAGTATACGAGCCACAACAATAATTTCTGCAAGGAAATATATCAGCACAGCAATCGCATGGTAACTGATGAGAAAACTCTATTGTAATGCCACATCACAACAGGTACTCACACATCTGCACCTGGAAAATTAAAGTGATACCAATACATTTGATAAATAAAAAATAAATTACAGACTATGGGAAAAATGTCACTGATCACACCAATGACCTAAACTTCTTCTCTAGTTACAGCCAAGGTCTGGAGTAATATTTAAATATAGCATTTCTGTAAGCCTTCAGAGAATTACAAAATAAACTTTTAACAATCATTTGTAAACAAGTTTAAAATGCACAATTATATTTCAGTAGTTTATTTTGGAGAAATAAAGCAGTGCAAAATAGGCCAACCAAAATTCAGAAGGCAGCCAGGAAAATAAAATTCTTATTTGATGTTCTAACTAGGAAACAGCATACAGACATTTCAATTGGATCCGACACTCAGATTCATGTAAACATACTTAGTTTGAAAGGTCTTGAGTTACTAACCCAGTTTTAACATCATTGCTTCCTCCCCACCACCAAATTAAAAACAAAACAAATCAAAACAACGCAACCCCAAGCCATAATAAAGGGAGCAAAAGGCAAGTCTACAAACACTCCACCAGCTGGTTACAAGAAAGTACCATACAAAAATAAGCACTGGCAAGTTCCTTCCTGAGGGTATCTTTTGTTACACGCGTAACATAAAAACACTTTTTATTTTAAACAAACAAAAACAAACCCCAAACTGTAGATGTCAATTTTATTTCAGTCACGGCTTTACGAAAGGTTTGGTCTATCGTGAATACTTTCATAACCCCACAGCTATGTACATCTCACTCACTCACACCGCTACCACCCAGACCGGCAAGCTGCACTCAGTGGGGGGGTTCAGCAGCCTCAAAGCATACAGGGGTTGCAACGAGCGCCCAGCCCAGGACTGATGGGCAACAGGACAGGAAGCTGGCTGTATTTATGTGCACCCTGGAATTCAGCAGATGCCACGCTCACATGGTCCTCCCCTCTTGTGTAGGCTATTCTCAATAATCCAATTCCAGCCACAGAAATTTCCCTAGAGTGGCACTTCAGGGAACAAACTGACCTCTCCCAGAGAAAAATCAGCTTGCATAAAATAACTGCTACACAATATCCTTCAAAATTTCTTCCCCTCCAGGACTGGTGCCATCTTCTACACAGTTTGCACCTCTCTCCGTGGTCTACCCAGGCTTTAAGCCCTAGATCCTTTCTTTCTGAGTAGCAATGCATTTCCTTTTGATCTAACACACGATACTAACAAACTGGCATTAAATGCTGCAGCGATGGGTGCTTTACAAATACCTGCTACAGAAAGCTGGAGCTGTAAGCTAGGAGCTGAACTACTGAAATTTTCTTAACATCACCCCTCTAGGATGTATTTTAGGGCTTATATGGGGAAGGAAAGGCCACTTTCTCTCTCTTAATAGTGTCTATGTTCTCAGCACTGACAGACTTGGATACTTCCAGTTTAGTGTTTGGAATTGGCAAAAGCTGCAGGAATGCTCAACAGCAGGTGCTGCCATGCCAGGAGATGTAATAGGGGGTGAACACTGTAGGTTTACTGCACATCTCAAGAGACAGAATGTGGCTGTGCTATAGTTTACAAATAGTACGGAGCACCACTGTAAATTACCACAGCCCCATGTGCCAGCCTCACCTGGCAGCTTGCAGCATGACAATGTGGCCTCTAAGCTAGAACTCATATGCAATCTCATATGAAGGTACTCAATTCTGCTTATATTTAATTTGCAAAAGAAAAAAAAGTGCAGCACCATGGATCTGTGGAAGGCAGCAACTGTGTTACACCCAGATTAGGCATACTGCTGTAAGGAAAATGTGTGGCTCTGGCTGGCAGCCTCTTTGCAGAGCTGTTCCAGAATCCTCACAAGTGCAATGTAGGGAGAATTAAATTCTCTGCTCAGAGATGAGCTGCTCTTCTAGAAAATGACTGAAAGAATGATGTTTAACCAACTACATCACTCAACTGAACTACCTGCACCTCTTTTTTCAGCCTCCAGGCTGTCTGGATCAGACACATTTCACTGCTGGCAAGTATAGCCAGAAGCTGCTGTTGACTGAAGCGAGGAGGCCTGCAGTAAAGCTGTGAAGCTGGAGCTGGGGTGGCCACCTGGGTTTGGCGCCCCGAACAGCCAGCCTGCTCGGTCCCATCAAAGTGCTGCAGCTCACAGCAAGCTACCTGTCAACGCCTTGACAATGCTGCAAGAGATTTGGTTTAGTGATACTGAAGCTGTCTTAGCTTTCCTCTGCAATGGCCTACCTGGAAAAAGGAATGGGGAGTATTTTAGGCAAAAATCTCTAGCACTGTTACATTCATACATTCCATTTCAACATTATTATCTCCTTGATACCATGAGGTCCGATTTTAAAATGCTGGTCACCAGTGATTACAAAGAACAACAGGAACAAAAGAGCAACCCTCCCACAACGAAAGGCCTAGTGTTAAACCCATGTGTGTGTAAACTCACTACAGATTTGCAAGTGGAATCTGATGAAATGGGTCCGAATCACTTTCTCACCCTCCCCGTTTCAGTCCATTTCATCAGCAAATCAGGTTAAATCAAATGGAAGGTGGTTCTTTAATTGTTATTTTGCCTTTTTGTATTGTGTTTTGTTTTTCATTTTTTGCTATTGTACTATTACAGCCTGATCTGGTTCTGGGACCACAATTTGTATCCCTGCGGCTTTTCCTCAGTCCATGGCACTGGCAAGTTATTGGGAGGAAGCTTTTGTTGCCAACGTGGCGACGCAGTGCTGCTGGAAGCTGGGGGACACTGCTGAGTTGCAGCCTAGTCTCTGGTGTTGCAGTTTTACTGAGCTGTTGGTCTCGCTTTCCACAATCCAGGAGGAGTCTTTTCCCATGACGCTGAGGCAGCCCGTGCTGGCGCAGCATATCCGCTCGTCCATGATCCCGCTGCTCTGCTCAGCCAGCAGCTTGCCGTGGTTTAGCTGGGTCACCTCAGGTGCCTGACCCTGCAGGACAGCAGCTATGTGGTTCAGGAGATCTGTGAAAAACTCAGAAACGCCCTCATAACCTGGAAAGGGGGAAAAACAAAGGAGAGGGAAAAAACGCAACTGAGTCATTTCCAGAAGTTCTTTGCATGGCCTCTTCTACCACTTTATTTCTTAGGCCCTCCTTGCCCTGAAGTGACAATGAAATGGCTTTTTTCCATGACATCACTGAGACTGAAAGCAGGAGCAGGCTAGCACAGAGGGGAACCCTTGCTGCAAAAATACTTTCTCCAGATAGTTCAGTAAGAGGCAGTAGATCACTTTCTGGATTTTCTGTTTCCTTTTGCTCCCAAGTATGTATGTACATACATATAATTTTAGGTACATCCTATCATTCATTTCCAAGTCTGGCTTCTTCCTCCCTAAGCCACCAACTCTGTGGTGTAACGCTGATTTTCTGCACCTCATTTCCACGATTTACTACAGAAACTAGCCCTAAGGCACAGCTCCCTGAGGGGCTGCACCTCTCTACAATTTCCCAGCAACCCCTCCGTTAGGGAAACCCCAGAGAACAGCACTGCAGGCTTCACGCCCCACAGAAAAGGCAGTGTCTGACTGAAAGAAGCAATGTGGTGCTTGTCTAATCTAACCTAACCTAACCCGGCACTAAAAACACATTCCCTGCTATGAATAATGTCTGAGAAAAGTCAAAGAACACTAAACATATTTCAATAATACAGCATTTGGTAGAAACACCAGTGTTTGGTGTGAGCACTGAAACCCCCTTCCTGCGTGGTTCTGCTGAGAGTTTCCCCACAGTTCACGGTGCAGAGCTTGGCAACAAGTGTCCTGGCTCAAACAGCCGGTCACATACCAGGAGGTACTACAGCTTTCGTGGCACAAAGGGCGGCAGCAGGAGTACAGAGCTCCTGGTTCACTTTAAACACTCTGGGGTAGGCACAGCTTTATTACTACATTCATTTTAAAACTGAATTAGACATGCAACATATCTACATAATGTCTTGAAATGGATCTTAGCTATGATTGCATTAGCTGAAATTGATATCAACTTGATTTAGTATTTCGAGGTGATGTGACATTCAGTGCACTTCATGCGCTAGGCTGATTGCTTTAAAATGTCTATTACAGAATTCTGAAGGTGACTTAGTATTAATACAGGAGACTGAAGCAATAAATAACAGTCTAAAAGTTCCACGTGAATAGCACACATTCACACAGATCAGCACAAGAGCAGAACCTGAAAGCACAAATAAATGCACATTTTAAAACACTTTCGGTGACGTGATCTCAGGGCAGCAGAGTCCCTCAGAGCCATAAATAATTCAATTTTAATCTCCCTTCCCCTGTCAAAGCCAAATTCCTTTGGCAATAAGAAACCAACTTCCTGAAAAACACAAGGTAAGAGGACAATTTAACCTTGAGATAAAAGTGGTGGTTTTGTGGTGTATTTATAACCCATACATTAATTAGTTAACTCTTAATAAGGTTGCTACATTGCTTTGGATTTTCCTGCACTTGCTCACAATTCTCCTAGGTACTTTTAAACAGGTCTCATACTGCCACTGGTTTGTGTGACAACAGCTCCCAGTTTTCCTACCCCAAAGACCCTTAAACAAACTCACCAAACAAATCAGCCATTTAAAACCTTCCAGTTTCCCAGTGACCTACACTATAACCCATCCATCAGCCAGGGACAACCGAGGCAGTCGGCCACGGGAGCCAGAACAAGATCTCCACCTCCCTGACAGAGGTGCTTGTTACGCTTTCTTGCTTATGTAAAAGCCAAGGGATTAGCCTTCAAATCTACTCAGAGTGCTCCCAGCTCCCTGGGAATAAGCCATCTCCATAGAAACAGCCTTAATATTCAGAGAGGAGACCCATAGTACCCTAGGGCGCTTCATGTCTGCTCTGTGAAAACAAACCAGCCTTGTCTCATGGCACATGGCAAACTCACAATGAAGTTGCTTTAAATATTTAATGGGAATAAGATGGCCAGTTATTCGGTCCTGAAATCAGCAAATGTCACAGTGTAAGGAAGTTATACATTTCAAGCAAACTTCCTCTGCGCCAGCCCACTGCACCCTGCATGGAAAGGCCCAAAGAATTCTGCTTGGTCACTGAGAATAAAGTTCACTCAGTAAAAAAGCATGTACAAAAAACACAGGGAGCCAAGGAAGAGGACCAGCATGTCCCAGCTCCTGTACCATACGATAGCGAAGGCTGCAAACTGTCAATATTGCCTCATTCCCTTCACTGGCTGCTGCTGCAGATCTTTCGAAAAGGCAACTGTGGGACATCGCTGTGCTGTGACAATAAGGAATCAAGAAGGGTAACTTAAGTTACACCTTCAGAAATTACTGACAACAAAGTCAGGGTTCACGCTACACAGGGAATCAGTGGGAGGATACAAGTTTTGCATGCCTCAGAACACAAGCTGCATGTATCGTGCTGCTGCAGGTTCTACCCTAGCACAGCCTGCTGAAACCAGCACGGAAGCACCTGTCTACGTGAGGTCTGCATTTTGCTACGATGAGCTATATGAAGTGCTGACTTCTATGCCCAGTGTCTGAAATAGAAAACTGTTCATAAAACTGGTTTGGCTCTATCTGACATCTAGTTTAGGGTGTTTCACTGCTCTTGGCAGAAGACTGTTTTCATAGGTTTGCAGACTGCATCAACACCATATGGCAGAACCAAGCAGCAAAGTGACCTGTGAATAGCAGGCCTGGAGGTTTGAGAGGAAGCCAGACACTGCAGAGACAGACAGACAAGGCACAACAGGGCAGCACTGGGATTGAGGACTTGGATTGAAAGATTAAGAAGACTGGTGGCTTAGGGCAAGACTTCTCGACGTAAAGATATCTCAGTCATACTGAAAATTCAGTGACAGGCTAAACAAACCATGTAACAGCCTGCCTGTGTCTCTGGAAACAAACAAGACTATTCAGGTAATGATACAAAATTCCCAAAGAGCAAAAATCCCATAAGCAGCATTAGAGATAACACAATCTTTTCCTGTGTTAGGCTACTGAATCTAGCAGACGTGACAGAGCATTACTGTCCCCCACTACACGCACTTATAACTTCTTCTAACAATTCCAGCAGTCAAGGAGCTTGTTTAGCCGCTTCCAAGACATATGTTCCACTAACAAAGTGGAGGACAAATTTATCCCTTTTCGCATGTGTATTCTATTGTTTTATTCCAGGATTCACTTATGACAACCTGCAAGGATATTTGAACTTTTATAGCAACTCCTCCGCATGTGCAATTTTATTATCTTCCTCAAATTCCTGCTGCTGTTGCTTTTGTGCTCAAAATGTCTTTCCACAGGGAATCAGTTTGCACAGGAAGAGATTTTCAAGGGAACAGCTTGCTACTTCCACCCCCTCAAGACTTTTAATGGTACAAACTCCAGAGAAAAACAATCTTAGAGGCTCTCTTAAAATAGAATTCCTCTCTTCAACTTCAGAATGAGAGACAGGCCTAGAAAGTTCAAGTTCCAGCACACAGTCCCATGCTTCAGGTCCTGGGCAACAGCACGAAAGCCACACTATAGCTGGCCACCAAACTTTGACTGTATCTCCTAAAAGCTAGCACTTCAGCGGGACGTGCCATATCTAGATTAGGGCTCTGTCCTTGCTAGATTAAACAGTGCCTATCTCGGTACAATTTTGCACGCTGCTTGCCCTTTCCCCACCTGGGAAGCAATGATGTGAGACACCAGCAGCAAAACTTCACACTAACCACACATTGCATGGCTTCTGCATAGCATGAGTGGGAAGGCCTTTCTCACCTGGGAATGCATTTATATCAATGACTGCATGCTGCCCGGTCTGATTGTTAATGATGATATCAATTCCAAAGAGGGAAACTCCCAGGGCTTGCCGCAGTGCCTTAGAGATTTCCCGGATGACGTCATCATCTGGCCGCTCAAATACTCCTTCGATTTTATCCAGCTGTAGAGGAAAAGATACGTTACTAATGGACTCTGAAACAGACTTCTTAGTGGAAAGATTAAATTTCATTTCCAGGTCTACAGCCACCAAATCTAACCGCAGAGAATTGGTGGCATGAAAGAAAGAAAGAGAAACTTCTCTCATGATTCAGAATCCTATGTATAGCAGAAGTTCACCTATGGTAAAGCAAGTAGTCCTTTGTTTCATATCAGTGCAGTTCCTTGAAAAGATGTATCAGGGTAAGAATGAAAGGAGAATTGCTATTTTAAGCAAGTACTAAATCTTTACTTTAGAAAAATAAATACAGCTGGCCAGTATAACCCTGTGCTGAAATTGTTCTGGATACAGTTCTGTTATTTCAATGTAGATTAAGGCCTGTGTTAAAGGACTGATAAGACAGACTCCATCTGCTAGTTTCATCTGGACCATACAACACAACTCAGTTGGTATCTTCAAGGCAGCAGCTAATTCAAAGAGGGTATCTTCCATGCGAGTTTTCATCTGTAAGTTATTCTACAGACATTTATTATTAAGAATAACTTAGGTTACTTATGACTGGAAGATGTAATTTTTTCATGTTTCAAACAAGAAGTTATGTAGCGAAAGCACACTGGTCTGCCTACAGAAGAGTGCATGCAATATGTATGTGTATGAGAGAGATGGCAGGTAAACCACAACAGCATATTCTCTACATAAGTTTAGTAGTAAATTTACCAACAAAGGGATTTACAACTAGCACAATTACAGCTTTAAAATTTAAGATGCGCATCAGTCTTGCACACAAATAAATCATTGCTGACTATAAAACTATTCCCAAATAGGACTTGTGAAACAGAAAAGAATCTGGAGATTCAGAGATTGAAAGGACCCAGTCCTGCAAAGTGACTTTCACAGCAGTTGAGTATCTGAGACCTTATTGCAGTCATATGTACAAAGCTTACTAAAAGCTCGCTGATAATGCGAGCATTAACCCATGCCACCTGTTTGCATGGCTGGACTCAGAAGACCCCCAGAAGCGGTCCTTCGGTTGCAGCTCAGCAGAACTTGCACTGCAACCAGTTGCTGACCCGCTATGGCCCTGTCCAGTGCAATTTCTCCGCTTGAATTTTCACCACTTGTCTTTCCCCACAGAACTGAGTTCTGAAAGGACGATTTATGCTTATGAAGCTCTCTGGACAGGGAATGGGCAGATATTTGTACTCAGAAGTTTCTTCTTCCCTTTGTCCATATTAGCATTGGGGAGTTGAGGCCAGGGGAGTAGCAGACAGGCCTGCTGGTCAGTGCTTCCTCACCAGAGCTCTGTAAGGAATACCAGAGGGACACAAAGCCATGCTGGTTCATTGTACTCAACAGACCTCAGCCTGCAACGCAGAATTAGACAACTTGCAAAGGAGAGTCACTAGCTACTGGAGTTTTGATAAGAAAGGACTAGGCAGTTTTCCAGCCACGTTAGAGGAAAAAAGACCAAATATACTTACTGCTGTTAAGACAGATGATGATTCTGGCTTTGAGACATTGTGGCTGTTGAAAAATATTGATTCTCTGTCTGGAATTAAAAGAAGGTTGTAAATAACTTTATAGTGGATTTTAATTTCCAAAGGATGAGTGCAAGTAACAGTAGATGGCACTGCAGCCCAGCAAATCCAGTCTTAATACCAGACAGCTCCCTGCATCATCCACCCACAAGCCCGCTCCTACCCACAACTTGGCTGTGAGCGTAAGGCAGCAAAACATGGCCCGGGTCAGCCATGATTTCCAGACCTCAGCCCACAGATAAATTCAATTATAAGAGGTTAATAAAAACCAGTTTTGATTCCTCTACCAACCAAAGTCAATTAATAATTAAGTTAATTTCTACCAATTAGATACACTCAATATGACTTTTCAGACAGGAAGGCACACAATAGAAAAGTTGCTGCCACTACAAGCAGAAGAGGCCTTCCATGGAGGAAGGCGGGAATTTTTATGGTCTGGGCCTGACCTCCCTCTGGAAGCACTATAGGAATGCAGGAGACACCCTAACGCAACCAAAGTCACTAATGTACCATGGCGGAAACCATGAGTAGAATTGCACAAGCACCTTCCTCCCCATCCCCTCTCTGCCTTGGAAGTTTTACTGGCTGGGAGAAATCCACCACAAGTCTCCTTTTGGAATTCCCATCATGGCAGCCTATACAGACAAACTAACAATGCAACATCCGGACAACACACTGAATGCAGGTGGCACCAGCAATGGTGTATTTCTCCTATGCTGGCCTCTCTGAGAGGACATTTAAGAGCAGCCACAGGGCCATGTACGATAATGATGGGAGATGATGTGCCTCACAGCTGTCAGAGCTCAAAACCCTACTGATATGGAAAAGAACAGTCACTTATCCTAATCTGCCCATCAAACTTACTTTACGTGGGCTTCCAGACAACTTTAAAGTCTTACACCAGCAGATGAGATACTCACAAAGGCATTTTTATGAAGATGCCTTAACATGTTCTCTTCCAGCAAAACCACAGACCAACTGTCATAGTATTTTACATGAACACAGACTCAGGCCTACTTCATTTGATCGGGACACATAGCATACCTAAAAGCCAATGTACCTGAACCTACTGCCACACAGACCTACAGACAAGGCCTTTTGCCAGTATCCTACTGAACCCCACATAAACTAACAAAGTACGTACTTGTGTGTGGAATGCAATGGTGAACATACATTGACATATTAAGATAGCAGAAACCACTAAGAAATGCGACAATAAAAGTGGTTTGATCATCTACTTCAGTTTGATCCCTTTCCCTCCCTCCACTACCTGCTGGATTTGTCCAGTTGCAGGACTCCATCCACCATGAGCTCCAAGCACCTTCACAGCCTGTGTACACTCTCAGTGACGCAGCACAAAAAGGACACACCTTTGTCTAAGAAGTGTCATCTGTGCTCATACTCCTGCTAACTGATGGGCAGATCCATGCCCTGCTAATTCCTTCTTGCTTCTGATGTCCCACAAAATGTGGATTTCAGGCTCTTCAAGAGAAAGGAGCTTTTTTCCATAAAGGAAATTTTAGCAGCCTTTTAACTAAAACGTTTCACGTGACTGCTGTCTAGTGACATATAGGAGGATCACTGTCCTTACTGACAAGTCCACTTCTCCTGCTTTCCAACACAGCTGGTATCCAGAAAACAAAGGACAGTTCCAGCAAGGCTTACAACACTGAACCTAACATTTAGGGGAAAGGACAAGTGATCTTTAATTTAAACACACGTATATAATCAAGGTAAAAATAGGGAGAGGAAGTTCTGAAGTGATGGAATCCAGGAAATTCTCTCCAAAGCACATTTATAAACAAACTCCGGAACAAATGACATGACCTTACTAAGAAATCAGAGAATTTCTCCGTCTCCTCACTTCCACATGACACAAAACACTGTTTCTAACAGGTAAGACTCAGTTTACTGTTGCATAAATATTTGCTATATGAATGTCATTCATATATATTCCAGACCGTTTGAGTTATCTCCCTTCCTATTGAAGTAATACAGAAGAAGTAACATGTAAGAACCAGATGCCTTCATTTCAACTGCCTTTTCGAAGATATTTTTCCTTTGTTTGTCGCCAGAGCTCTAAGAATGATCACTTCCTTTTAAATCAGCACAATGTACCTGAGATTCCAGCAGAGAAGTTCTTTAAAGATGGTCTTTTCACCACCGTGTAGGATTCTCCGACCACAAACACTTTATACAGCACAGCATTGTGGTTGATGAAGCTCTGAATGACGCAGGGGGGGCGGACAGCTTTCAGGCCCTCCTGGTTGAAGATGATCGCCATCTGGAAACACACACAGAGTTGTGCACAAGTCTTTCAATAACTTCACACTTACCAACAAGCAGTGAGGGGGAACATCTACTGGTGGATATATATTGACCAAGGGTGGATCCCTTCTCAGCAGCTAGTCCTACTTCATTACATTTCACTGATATACAACTCTTCGGACACAACTGGCAGAGCAGCTTTCATTTTCAATGCAAATTTTCATCTCAGCTCTTTGCAGTTTCATTTACCCATTTCTAGTTAGGACACTACTGCAAGATCAAGTTTTTAGAAGAACAATACTGATAAAACATTTGACCAATACAGCCAACCAAGTCTGTATGAGATATAAGCTTGTACCATGAGAATAACGGAAGCGTGAAGGTGCAGGTTTGTGTACTAACAATACAAGCTTTTCTCTGAAGCTGTATTTCCTGTGGTTTGGTTCAGTACAGTTGCAGTGTCATAAGCAACGGGGTTTCACACACATTGTCCGAGAACTTTTTCCAGCATCTAGTATCTCTTACTACTAACAAATTCGGGGCTATTGTTTCTCTTTGTTCAGTTGGTTATTATTGTTGGTCATTATTCCAAACATACAGTTCCCTTGATGGAACTGGAAAACCACCAGCTGTCTCAAACAGAATGGAAGTGATGCTGGTAGGCAGAGAGAAGTACTATGACAAGCCAGCATATCTTCAGCACGTTATACTGCTCTTTGCATAGAACCTTCCATCATCTTGCTTACATGTGTATCTAATTACCGTAAGCATGGTCCCCCATCTTGCAGGTTTGTGTCTGAGATACGAATGCAGCCATGGCTCCCATGGAGAACTGGCAGCATGCACCCTTATGGCACAAGCTGATGAAGTTACTTTATATCCAGGAGCCTTAAACAGTTGCGAGGATAAACTTACGTTTGTTCTCCATCCTCAAAGCCCTGAGAAAGCTATACTATGGTTATCTCAATAGGAACCTCTCCATCATTTCAGTGACACTGGACCTTGTTATCCACACACACAGAAGGAAATTTTGACAGTCAGGTCAATATGAGTAAGGCCTATACAAGGCCAAGGATTCTGACATAAGATTTATCTTCCCTTCTTTTGAGCAAAGCTCCCTCCCACAGGTAGAAATGCTTTGGTCAGACCACCTTCCCCACTGAAGGGCTACGAAGGCAAAGCAAACCTTCCATCTCTTGTGCCTGCTTCTACCTCATTCAGTGCAGGATGCACATTTGCCAGAAAAGTTCCTAAAGAAAAGCTTTTCCTCATCCATATTAGTATTTTCTCACCAGTCTCTTTGGGCTTAGTATTTTACTTGGGATGTAAGACAGCCCAGAGAGGCTAAGAGAATTTCTGTGGGTCCCACAACAGCTCCTCAGCAAGATACAGTATAAGATACTGGAGCTTTCCTGCCTCAGCATGGCACAGATGAGTTATCTTTCCACATACTTCCTGCCAGTTTTTGTGCCTTCTGAGATCAGCTGCATCTTACTGAAGCCAGAGTCCCTGGAAGAATTTTACAAGGAAACTTTTCCACTTCATGTTCTCTCACTCATACTTTGTATTATCTGTGATCATCTGCTCATTTGCTGTATGCTGTACTGTCAGACTGAATTCTTGCTAACATCTCTGTTCCTTGAATAAAAGTAGTAAATACAATAGGTTTTGTTGTTCAAAAACAAAGCCCTGGTAAATGATGTAGTGATATGCATTTATAGTTAAAACTCTGAGCACCTTTTTGTCTCTACCTATTTAAAATGCTGTCTTCCTCCTTACCTGGTAGATCACACAGGATCACAGAATTGTCTGCATGCAAGCACAATGACTCAGTAGATTACCATTTTCTGAGTTCAAGTCAATGTCTGCATGCAGTGTCTACTTGCAGCTGATACTCTCTATTACACCAGATGCTAGTGGTTTGACAGCACAGACTGAATTTGTGAGTGGTAATAACCTGCACAAGAAACCTACTTTCAGCAGAATTGTCCATCAGGATGATTCACAGCAAAAACAGTGTAACTCATTTGTCTCTCCTTGGTGGTGAGAACCATCCTTCTTTTTCTCCTTGTGCACAGACTGTTGGCTTTATAATAGCTACAGTATCATACTGGTAAAAAGTATGTTGCTCTTATCCCTCAAGCCTTCTCTGTACATATCAGTTCATTAATTCCTGCAAACCACTCTTTCAGGTTCATCTTTCTTTGCAAGTGTGAAAACCCAGAGAGTTTATCTTCTCAGCACAAAAATGACCCAAGCCACTGGAAACCACGTGAAACCTTTTTCTGCAAAGCTCTGTGCTGACAGCCCCATGGACTAGCACACAACCCACAAAACTCCCATGGTGTTGCATTATGCTGGTTCAATGTGATGCCTCATTCCTTTAGCATGCACGAATACAGATCCAGGAATTGGCTTGCAGGGTGCATTGCTCTTTGACATCTAGCACAGACCTGCTGTGTCTGGCAGTAACATGGGAACAATGCTTTATATTATAATTTCCAAATGGATTCCTTGTTACAGATACAGAGCTCTTTTGAAGGCAACACAAAATATTTAGCACCAAGAAATTTCAATGACACTGTCCTTAAAGAATTCAGTCTGAAAAAACCCCACAATGATTCCCTGCTTCTTCATTCCTGTCCGCTCAACATTTAGAAAAAGAGCCACTCTGGACACATTTCTTCGCTTTGTGGGTCCCAGTGATGTCTTACAACAGCTTTACCAAAGGACAGTTGTGTTCTGACCTACTAGCAGCTGGGAAGGAGAACCTTTAGGCATTGTCTGTGTCCAGTTCTAACAGAAATGGTGCTGCCAAAGTGGGGTTCAAGTGCTGAGCTGGCTGATGCAACCTGTAGTGCAGAAGCCATGTGGAACTGTGGGACATAAGAACACTAACAGCATCTTGGCCTAACTAGACTGTTTTCACAGCAAAATGTGAAGTCTGCCAGACAAGGCTGGCATCAAGCCCAAATTCAAGCCTGTACTGTCAAGCTGTCCCTGTTAGCCAGTACTTGATCTTTTTGACCTGTCATCTTATGAAGAAAAGCAGGTTTCTGATCAGATTGGTTTCTAGTTTCAGTGTCAACTATGCAGTGGAAATATCTCTACAGAAAATTATGCAATTTACCAAAAGCCAAAGGAGGAGCCATTAATAAAACAGGCAACAACTTCTTGCTTTTAAGACCTATGGTCCATCTTTTAGACAGACTGTATTGTAAGCACACAATTTATTCTATGCTTACCAGGCCACTGCTGACCATAAAATAACATTTATAAGACAGTTTCTCTCTGATTATAAATACGCTTTTGGATCACTCCTGAGAACACAGCAATTCCCGAAGTGACTACTACTAAGTAAGTAAGTTTTTACTATTTATAAATTTAAAAATTTAAATTTATAAATATTATTTATAATTATTTATTTTTTATTTACTAAATAAGTAAAATGCCATGCAAGACTTTAGGCTTTTTTCCAGGGTACCCTTCTAGGCTTTAATTGTAAGTTCAAATGATAAAATGCAGCTTACAATTATATTTTAGTCTAATTTTTGCTCAGAAAATGGAATTCTGGCAGGAGGCAATGGTATATATGCACTCTATAAATGAACAGCAAGGAAATATTCACCAGAGAAGCACAAGTCCAAGCCTAGCTGGACAGGCCCTGGAAGCTACACACATGCCAGGTTGCACTTGCAGAGGAACTCAACAAGGAAAAATCAATAGAGAACGCAGAGTCTTAAATTCATTAATGATCCAGTCCTAAGCACTCTCAGGAATGACAGCAAAAATGTATAGCAGCTGCTCCAGCAAACAAACCAGACTGTCTTGTCATGTTTGTAAAACAATTAAAGCTAAGGCTTGAATGAAAAGCCTAGCTTCATTTTTAAAAGTGCTGGCCATTCAAAATTTCAGCTGTAGGCATTCTGTTCACCTAGACTGACATTTCACTTCAGGGCCTTCAGTTCCCAGAGATGCTGCAGCAACATACTGCACGCTTCAGGAGCAGCTGGGAAACCTGGAACAGTGACCATGTTGCTAACAAAGGAAGCCAGGCATTCTCAGAGCCAGCAGGGAGGACAGGATTCTCAAAACTGAGCTGTGGTACACAGGAAGGCAGGAAGCACAAATGGAAAAGAATTAAATCAGGACTTGACTTGCCTAAATATAGAGGAAGTTAAGCTCGCAGAGAATGCACTCCTTCCAGGAATACATAACCATTTTAACTGCAATTGCCTTACGGGAATGAGGAAAAGCAGATAATTCTACCAGCTCTGTTCTTCCCGCAGCTCCAACCACATTTGTACCACTGAACACGCCTGGAAACAGACACTATTTGCTATTCCTGTTCCTTCAAGGAGAGGAACCAGCCTGCCTTCACTCACACCTCTGCTTCATCTGCAGCACAAAACTGTTTCTCACCAGTACCACATACATGTCGGAGGGGAAACACGGCAGGGCAGAAACACCCACCCCATGGTGTAACCTCCCACCAGGAGGGAGGCTGATGAAGGAGATGCCTGGCAGACAGAGCTGACTGCAAACTGCTAGAAGCAAGAAAACTTGATGATAGAAGCTTGAAACTTCTACAAGAACTTTTATATCAGGAGGTTAAAGGCAGATTTGGCTATATTTCAGATTAATCTGAAAAAATAATGGTGTTATTAAACCCAAGAGATGCATGGCAAGGACAGTGGTTTGGGCATAGCCCTCATTCTGCCTACTATAGGATCAGAAAGCACCAGCCAAACCATCACGGGGGGAGTGGAAGCAGAGCTGAAAGGGTTTTTAACTCACCTCATGAGAGTTGGTTCCATGGGCCACTCTGGTTTTACAAACTGGATTAAAAAAAAAAAGAAAAAAAATGCACCACTGAGACAGGACACACAAAACCATTACAAATCCATTCCCACCCACATCTACAAACACTGGAGGCACTGACTGTACCAGATAATGCTGACAGTCTCTGCTTGAACAGCATCCTCAGTCACTGCAAAGCTTGGCTTGCTCCAAGCCCTGCTCTCTCAACTCCCCCTGGAACTGAGGTGCAAACAGAGGTCATTCGTAGGACCAGAGAGAGGTGCAAAGCATCAGCTCAGGAGCTAGTACCACTACGGGTACCGTCAGCCTGCCCACTCAGAGGGCTTCTCCACAAGTTCGTGATTTTGCCTGAGGCTGAAGCAATTTATATGTAGCACAAAAATCCCACTGTCCTGAGAACAAGGGAGCTGGAACACAGTGGTAACCTACTGCTTTTCCTGCCTCCCTGTTCCTGGGGAAGGGCTGGAGACCAAACGGTCTGAACCAAACTAAGGTACTACATATTTTTCACAGGCAACCATGGAGGGGGGCAATGAAGCAGAGAGAGCCCAGCAGTTCTTTCTTCTCCATACTCCTTATCTGCTCTGCATATCTGCATAGCTCTCATCTCCATACCAAAACTGCTAAGAGGAAAGAAAAAACATGTTCCTGCTATTACAAAACCAGGAAAGAGCTAAAGATCCTGGGAGCCACACGATGTGTAAAGATGGTATTATTTATATGTTAAGCAGAGGATATAAAACTTGCATGTAGTGAGAGGTGGACAGAACAAGACTTCTTTGGGCATTGCTGGAAGAGTAAAGCTGCCAGGCAAGAGGACAGGCAGCTATGAAAGGAAGATGACCCGCGCTAGAGTCCAAAATAAGTCGTAGCTGAAAATTTTGGAAAGTGGCTCATGATGTCGCACAGACACGTGCTCTGGAATGCAGGAGAGTTTAGAAAAAATAAATAAATGAAAGAAGCAGGAAAAAGCACACCCACAATGTCATTCTTGTTATTCTTTAATTTTATCATCATTTAGAGAGACTGATTCAGGCCTTCTGAGTAGGTAGGCTATGCTGTTTGATACCACACAGGCTCAGCACTAGCCAGCCTGTACTGAGAAGACTGTACGTGGGGAGAGGAAGGGGTGTCAAAGTCAGTGGGCTCTAAATTACTGCTTTGCAATCTAGTTTTAGGAGAGCTGTCTCTTTTGGGAGAGTGATGGCAGCGAGGGCAAAACATGCTTTTTCCACACAACTTTACCTCTGAACCTTACAAATGAAACACCAAGGGAACAAACACCGACTAACCAATTCAGCTCACTTTATACTGCAAAGAATCAAATAAAGGAATAAATTAAAGCACGAGCCCTACAATAAAACCTGCTAAACAGCACAAACAGATCACAACAGCTGTTTGAGACTGTAGGCCCTTGGAGCCTGCTATATATGTTTTAGACTCTTTCTTTCACCCTCTAAAATTATATTTGCAGCCTGGACCACAGAAAGGGAGGGTGGTGGAAAAAGGGGCAGTCATCAAGGGAATCATTTTCTCAAGAAAAATAATGAACGCAGCTGGCAGGAGAAACTTCTTGCACAAGTTTCGGGCAAGAGGCTAACTTTAGCTAGAACTATTAGCATTTCTCAGGAACACGTTTACTGTAGATAGGTGTTTACAGTAATGAACATCAATAGAAAGTTAAATAAAAGCTGATAGAGAGGGATTTTATTCCACATTCCAATCAGACTGCTTCAGAGCATCTGAAGGTCTTAGCAGTCTGTACACTTTGGCAATGAAACACACTCTCCTGCAACACTGACCATGACCTTGGGGGAACCTGTGCTGTATTCCGAACCTACTAGAAGCACCAATGAAAAACCCATTTACATACTGAATGGGAATGCCAGTCCATTCTTCTCTATAAGCTGCAAGGTATCTTCTCCACAGGCACTTGTCAGCTCCATAAAGGGTGGTGAACAGATCCTCTCATCTACAAGACAAAAAGAGTCCACATGAAGATCAGGGGTTCAGCTTCTCAGCTGCATCTTTACTACTCTCTCCAGATTAACTGCTTCTTGGTAGCCAGATGTACTTTACCAGCTGATATTAAACCATCACAAAGATTATCAGCCAGACATGAAATAACAATTCTGGAAACATTTCAGAAGATAGAAGACCAATTTTCAGACATACTAAAACAGGAATACAAAGCTCCCATTTTCACAAGAAGGCAGGCAAAAACCATCAGTCACTCAGGAATATGCAACTGCAAAAGTTGTAGCCGGAGAAGTAAAAAGCCATTGGGATCATAGCTTTTAGCATTTTACAGAAACCTGTACAGTCAGCAAGTGTGGCAGGAGCAGACAGTCTCTCAAAGCAGGGATTACTGTAGAGCCGCTCATGTGGCAGATTCCAGTGTGAATTCACTTCAGCCAAGGTGAAAGATATGCAATACATCCAACTGCCAATTGAGATATCTCTGTCATGAAAGCAGTGTTCATCTGGTCTGGCAAAGCTAGAGACAGAACACTGCTTTCCACTGAAACATCTTGGCAAGACTCTTCAGTGGACTCTCGTTATAGAGAAAAAAGAAAGGAACACTGGTAAAATTTAATGGAGTAGTTCTGCTGCAGTGTATTTCTGATGATGTTGTGCTTGTTCAGAAGAGGCTGTGGGATAGCTGCAGTAATAAGAGCCTTCTCAGTGATTCAGTAGGTTGAATTGCTCTGGGACTTAAGTCTTGTTTGCTGTAGGAGAGCTTTAATTCCTCTAGGCATGCAGCAGGAATGCAGGGAAGGCACTGTAGGACTCAGAGTGCTCAGTCATAAATCTCCACCTCTCAAGAGGGTTGGGTTGCAATTTCAAGTGCAAAGAGGACGTTGGCTTCAGCCACAGCTCTGGGACAGGATAGGGAGCCCAAAGACTTTCAGGAAAAAGCTTTGCAGACATTGACGAAGTCAAATCAAGAACATCACACAAACAAGAGTAACCATCCAAACTAACTCCTCAGTGAGGACAGTCTTAAAAATATTGTGTCCGTTGAGTTTTAACTATGGCCAGGTTGGCTTTGGAGTCACAAATGAATTATAACTCAAGCTAGCTGCACAGTATAGAACCACTGTTCAGAATACATTCACCAAAACTCACTTATAAGGCTTATTTCAAGGGACACTGTGTGAAAACTTTCTCCAAGAAGTAACTGGATACTTGCAAAAATGACGGGAACAACTATACCTAGCAAACTCAAGTCACAGGCTTGTATCAACCAGCAATTTGTCTTGAAAATAAGCAAAACACGACTAGTAAGCCATTCACGTCTATCCCAGTGAGCACAGAGAATCCAAACAGGTGAAGGTTATGCTGTGCAGATGGTAGAGAATTTGAGAAGTACATGTAAACTGAAACTTCAAGAAAACTACCTATATACTTTCAGAGTACTGCATATTTAGAAACTACTTTACAAGCATAGATTAATACTTTTCATTTGAAGTATACATTTATGCATTTTCTCTCATACAGAAGGGGAACACTGAGGATAAAAAGAGACAAAACATTGTACTTTGGTATATACATCTCAACAGCTGCTTCAGTGCTCTGAGAACATATAACCACTCTAGCCACTGGCAATACTGTTGCTACAAGAAGTTTTCTGCAAAAAGACTGTTTTCATACATCCTAAAAGGAGCAGAAAGATTGATACTTTGAGGTCAACCTCTAAAAAGCTAAACAAAACATCTCAGACTTCAAAGTTTTCAGTTTGCTGTTATGAAAACAGAAAGCAGCATCCAAAACTGACAGGTACTGTAACATTTACAAGCCTTTGCCAGAGCGAATGAAAGTTCCTTAGTTGGATGAATTTAAGGAATCAGATTTAGTTTACAGATACTTGGGAACAACTTCGCCTTGGCAGCTCTCCCACCCATATGCTTAAGGCTCACAAATAACTTTGTCTTCAGAGTGCAAATGCAGAGAGACGTATGGTTCCATCTCACTTCCCTTCATTGCTCTCCCCTGCAAACAGCAATCGGAGACAGGGAGGTTTCAGTGTTCCTGCCAACTACATGACACTTGCATGGGGAGATGAAGGAAGGGGCAAACAGTAATCTCTTTGACTTTGTACTTAGAAAAGACCACCTGGATCAACAAAAACTAGCAGAGAAGACTGTTAGCATCTCAAAGTGCTCCTGCTGACTTTGCACAGTAATGACATTTTCACCAAGAAGGCAATTCTACCCCACTAAAGCCACTAAAACAGACCATTAATTCATGGCCAGGCCCACAGAAAAACAAATCCTCACTCAACCAAAGATTTCAGCACAGCCTACAGCTAGAAGTGCTGCTCGAACTGCACACACTGCAATTCTGAAGGTAGCTGTCAGTGATGATTCCTTCTTCCTTCTCAGGGTGGCAAACAAATTCTGAAGCTTTCTATCATCACTGAGCTCCTGCTATCAAAGTGAGCGCAGTCTCAGCAGACCTTCTCTGCCCTGAGGTACAGGACAGACCTAAAATTCTATGGCTGAGCCTCAATCTCAAAACTGATTTTCATTAGCATGAAACTACACCATACACTCCATGAGGAGCAACAAATACCCACAGGAACATTTAACTTTCCCTTCTCCTGCAGCAGTCAGCAGCTTTAGCAGGGTCCTACTGAGCGTCAGTTGGGTGCTGGATGCTTGGCCACCATCGCTGTCCTTTCCCAGTAGTGACTGATCACAATGGGGAACCATTGTCAAAAAGGACAACAACAACCATACAAACAAATGAACATAACAGCATAAGGGTTGAGAATGAGATAGCAGTCTGGCCTTTCCCCTGACTCTTCATGTTGACACTAATCCTGAAAACAAGCAATATTCTAACTTGCAGACAGATCGACTGAGGACTAAACCCTTCTATAGAAGCCCTGAGAACTATTACGTGCCATTAAACATGGCACCCTCCCTCACCACTGCATTACTTTGACAGAAGTGACCGCCTGGCGTGCCAGGCCGCAGAGCTGCCGCAGCCCAGAGGCCGCACAAGGAGCGGCTGCCGCTCTTCCACCATCAGCTGGCGGCTGCACTTCGGGATGTGCCTGGCTGGAAGAGGCTTCCAGAACAGCCTGTTTGGAAAGGGCTACCCCATCTTCCATCTTCAGCAATGCACAAGTGCCCTTAGTTCTCAGGAGATTGTTACAAACACCATTTCTATACTCTCTAGTTTGGATCTGAAAGTAAAACCCAGGCACCTCCTCCTCACAGCGGGTGCACGCAGAGTCACACGACCAGCCGACAGCCATCGCTATCAGCCTGATCTTCCTGCGGCCTTTAGTGAACAAAGGTATCAGAAAGAAAAATCTCTCCACGTGTCAGAGGAGTGAAGTGATAAAAGAGGCTCTATACTTTTGTAGGGCACATTTACAGAGTGGTATCTCTTTATTTTTCCACATGCCCAGTGGTCTGTCAGAGACCTGCCCTTGGAAACTCGGCCAGGTGGGCCACATCAAACCCAGAGCTGCCAACTTGACATCAATGAGGAAAGGCTGCTCAGCTTTCACTTCAAACAAGTATGAAAAGTATCTGTAGCATTTTTGTTGTTAGAAACAATGCATCATATTTAAATGTAAGGTCCAAATGTTGTTACTGTATTCCTCCTGTTATCTTTGTTCTTATCTTTATGGTATATCTTGGCATATACTTTGTGCTGTCTTGTTTCCTGTATTTTCTCTCTTCTGTGTTTTCCTCTCTCTTTTATTTTTGACAAGACAGTCCCTGGATGGCTTTCAATGAAGACAGGTGGTCCTTGTACTATATAAAAGGCTGTGAAGTGCACACAGGGCAGCTGTGGATCACTGTGGAAAAAAACTAAACCATAAGAACAATAGGAATCATAAAATATTTTCCTATTCAGATTTCTGTGGTCCTTATGACTTTGGAAAGATAAGACAACAAATAATAAACTGCAGATCCGAAGTTCTGTATTCATAAATAAAAAACCTGCATTTCTTTTTCTTCAGAAAAGCATTTTAAAAAAACAGTTCATTCTCACAGATTGTCTGTGAGGATAGCTCAATACCTGTGGCTAGGAATAAGACCTTGAGGGTGCCATCACCAATTACACTTCAGATTTATAGTCTCAACACATGTCCCTACCAAGTAATTCATCACTCTCCACTATCTAATCTAGTGATTAGGAAGCAGAGCAGACACACTGAAGAAGAGATACTTATTCTCAGCACCATCAACCCTATGCCATGAGACAATGACCACCATTCACACACTATCTCAGAGTTCCCATTTGTAAAGTGGGTGAAGGCTTTGCCTCTCCTGGATGCTGGGATGCTTTATGGGGTTACATTAAGGAGAGTTTCAAGGAAAAGACTTTTTGATGCTACTAAGGACATTACACCAGCTGAACAAACTACCTGTTTGAAGCTTCAGTTTGAACACCAGCAACCAAAATCCTGAGAGAGTTACAGGAAAAACAGAAGGCATCTACTCAGGAATATCTTTTCTTCTGATCAGTCTCTGTACTGCATCTTTAGCAGCAGCATCTTTGTTTACAACCAGAACGTACCAGGAGCACACAAGAAGGAAAGGTTAAAAGGAATTGGTACAATGAATATCTGAAGCAGGTAGAGGGACAAAGAAGTTTGTTAACAGAGCACAAGAGGAGGTCTGGAATCCCCTGGGTCTGCTACACACTTGTCCCAAAGCACATAGAGGTGTGACTCCCTGATTCTGTTTAGCAGTTACAAATGGAGCACAGCTCTGCCTGAGTTTCTCTCTACGGCTTGAAGGGCTACCAGGTTTATTTCTGAAGAAATGGGGGGCACAACCTCCACATCACACAACACTCTACATAGAGCTGCTCCTAAAGAGCGCTGGCCTCTGCTGTAAATGCTCATTAAGATAAGTAGAAAAACACCTGTGTCAAGATCAGGAGTGGCTCAGGTCAGCCACCACCAAATACTCCTGGAGTAAATGTTAAGCCTTAAGCTATCTAAAAGATTTACAGCAGACCTTATCAATCTCTAAACTTCCTATTTTAGCGCAAAAAGCCACTCTTTAATGGAATAGTTGGCCCTGTGATTTGAAGATGCCTAAGCCTCTTTAAAAATAAATCGAGATTTTCAGTAAACCAAGCTTCACTGCAGCTTCCACTGGTTTGCACTGCTGCACTCTGCTCCCTGTGGGGATAGAAAGGATGCAACATCTTTTTCCCCTAATACAATAAGGGGAGGAAATCTGAACTTCCAGCTCACCCCTGCCTCCTAAGTTCATTTTCAGCCAAAAAAACAACCAACCACACAGACAAACTGGCAGGTTCTTTTTTTAGCATGCAGATGAATTTTATCTTGAAGGTATCTTAATTTAAATCACTACATGACTGGTGTTTTTTTGCCCTTCAGAATCTCCTTAATCTCTGTAAATTTATCACAGCTTTGGACTGTAACTTCTTCTATGGTCAAATGTTGGAATGCAACCCATAACTTGAGTCTCTACCATCTTCAAAAACCCCCTTCTCACTGCTTTCTCTGGTACTTCATTTTTCAGTCAAAGTTTCTCTAAAACCACAACTCCATAGTGTTCTGTTGGGCTCATTCTTGTATTTCTGAGCTGTATTAAAAATAAACTCAAGTTGTTTTCGCCTCCCTTCAGAAATGTATGTGTGTGTGAAATTCTGGCAGAACAGATTTAGCTCAAACATACGTTGATTCATAGATATCACTAAAGAATCAAATCATATCTGAATGTCCATGGGTTAGTATCTCACTTTTAAGTCTGTAGGGGAAAATTCCAATCCTTGCAATAAAACAGCTGTGTTGGGGGAGTGTTTACTAGCATATTCCAAAGACACAAGAGGGCAGAGCAGACTTAGCTCTGCGGGCACGATGTTAACCTTACCACAGATTGAAATACAAGCAGCTCTGCACTATCTATGCTAAATGCAACATCTGCAGAAGCAACAGTCTTCATGTCTAATAAACTGGTGATTTTGAAGCATCTGGGCCTTCAGTGAGGAAATCTCATAACCAAATATAAATAAGTATTCAAAAAATCCCGAGGAACCTGCCATTTACATGCAGTTTAGGAGTGCTAGTTACAGCTTCTAAAAATAATGAATTCAGCTTACATTGGAGAGCAATGACAAAAGTTAAAGAAGAAATAAAGGAGAAAGCCAAAGTAAAGCCAATCTGATGGATGCTCTGCCCAGCTTCCATTGCTGAACTCTTCTTCACCAAGCTATGATCTGCACAGTGTCCTCTCCTACCTTCTAGATCTAAATTTTCATCTTATGCCCACTTTTCTCAGTAAAAAGGGTGCTCCTTTCTGATTCCCAAGAAAGGAATTCACCTTTCTTGGGCAGCTGGGTTGAAAGAAGCAGGTTACGCAAACAAGCATTCAGCTCACTCACACTGTGAATAAGCCTCACAGGCATCAGCACACAGCAGTGCAGCTACAGACATGCCTTAAGTTGAAACAGAGCTGTGGTGAAACTCGTTCATTGACACTGCCAATAATGTGAGCTCATGGAAATGCAACAAGTTCAGAGGTGAAAGATTATCTCATCCCATTCAGGAGACAGATCAGAGGAAAGACTGGGAGATGTGTGTTCATCATCAAATTGCCTAATTTTTCAGTGGGAGAGCAGTTACCTACCACTTTGCAAACACAAGGGACAGAAAACTCTGCAGTTTATAAGCACATCTCTTCCACACTTCCCCTGTCTCCATTTTTAAAACATGACTTCAGGTGCTTGAAAAATGTGGCATTTTGGCTATGTTTATACACTTACCATACCCCCAAATTAGATCATGTTTCCAGCAGTGTAGGAGGATTACCTGAAAGTGGACTATCTACAGACTTCATCCTCCTCCTGCTTTTCAGGTCTTTTAGTAGCACCACATGCAGAGAGCCTCTGCCTGTGAGCGAGACACACAGACATACCTGGCTACACCAAAAGGGGGGAAGGGACTAGCTTTCCAGAAGAAGGATATAAACCTCCTGGTGTTTCTAAGGCTCTGTATAAAGAACAGCTTTAAGTAAAACTTTATGATAAATCATAACAAAGTGTAGAGAAAAACTGTTAGAACCACTTGTGTTGAAACTCTAAGATTTATTCTGCAGAGCAATGAAGCCGTACCAAGAGTCAGGGAATCATTTTACAGGCTGGAATGTTTCCAGTGTTACAGGAAGAATGAAAGCCATTTTCCTCATCAAGGAGAAAAATGGAAGGGATTATTTAGCAAGCTCAAAGAAGAATTTATCTGCATTTTTACCCCAATAATATCCTACTCAGAACCCTGGCTTTGGAAGTACTGATATCCGTGAAACCCCAAAGGGATTTCCAGAAGACAGACAATGCAAAATCTGCTCTGTGAGCCTGCTCTATTTGAAAATGTAAATGTAAGGTTCCGTGTGAATACCTGAACCCCAGTTAAAGGCAACTCAACTGATCCTAAGCAGTTGTGCCGTGTTTCACATACTTACCCATATACCCTGAACACAGTAATTATAGTTATAATTGTCATTCTGAAGTAACAAAAGTCTCCAAGTTTAGCACTTTTACCAACACGGACTACTTTAGTACACAGAATGATAAATGCGTCTCAGAATCAAGACCCAGTGTCCAATTACAACTCAATTCTCTGAAATACAAGAGGTGTTTAATGGTCCAGTGCAGCTTATTTCATGCTCATGAACCTCATACTCAATTGATTCACATTAGAAGTTCAGTTCACAGCAGAGCAGCAGTGTGCTCCATGCAGTGGGATGCTATTCACACTCATGAATCTAAGGTGAGCCTTGAAGGCCCAACATTGAATTCCCTACTGATTTTACATTTGCATGTAACTCTATTGACTTAATTGAGTTAATTCCCGTTGGCTGCAGAATCCATCTCTCCATGTCTTATACAAAGTACGTTGTCTATCAGAAGATAAAACTACCAGTGAGCGTATTCATGGCAGGGGGGTGATGCCAGACATGACACAGGCAGCTTTTTCTTGTCCATGACAGAGTTAATTTGCAGATATCAGAGTATCCAGAAGAGTAGAGAGTCCAGGGAAGGTCTTTATAGCTCTAATCTAACAGGGCTGATGGCGTTTAACCAGATCAGTTTAATGAGCTTTTGGAACCTAAATCCTGGGAGAGACTACACAATGCATGTCCCATGCTCTCAGTAAATGCTACTTCCAATCTGTACACACAGAGTCAGACAGCCCTGCTCCTGCAGCAGCCCTGCTCCACCTCAGGCCAGGCAGAAGAGGGCTCTCGGCTTCTGTGCAGACCACACAACTGGTAATGGTAGACATGAGAACAACTCCTTACCCCTCGCTGCCTCACCAACCCACGTGGCTACGAGCACACCATGCAACGCAAGAGCTTACCTGCAGATCTTTGCAATTCATTTTGCAAAGCAGCTTCCCAGAACAAAAGTGTGTGCTAGCAATGGATTTACCAGTGCATCATGAATGAAATGTAACAGTGTGGCATTTCAGAAATAGTGGAAATAACTGTTTAGCCTGAAACAAATATATCTTTAAACAAGGATGGAGAAACCCAAGCAGAGACTTAAGTATCAGCTTAACAACATATGCAAATGACCATGAGCCCTACATCTAAATGTAATAAGGTAACATCCTGTCCCAACACCTTCTTTGCTCATATCAGCAAACGTACAGGGGACATTTATCCTTTACAATACTCATAGTTCACTTTGTGGGGTGGAAGGAACAACCAAATGAACACCTTGTAATTTTGAATCTTAAATATTCGAAAAAAGATCTTAAGATCTGTAGACAATTCTGAAGCACTTAGGAAAACCTTAATTTTCCCAACAGGAGCACTGGTCCTTGTCTCAGAGGGCCCTGTTCTGCACTTGGTTGGGGCACAGCTGGAGCACGGCACACATCTGAAGGCACTGCTGCAGCTTGGTGGTTCCTCTGAAGTGGAGCAGATAGAGCCCACTTTGAAACCTCCAAGAACAAAGAACTTTAGACAAACAAGCTACAAGCTACAGGGATTTTTATTTAACACCAGAAAGAAAAAAAAAGCAAAGATTTATCTACATGGGCAAGTTTTGCTGGTGTATGTTTTTCTGTTATAATTATGTTAGTATAACTATATAGCAGAGGAATGCACACACACCGCTCTGTTTACACTGCGTTAATTTCTCCCTTTAAGAAGTCCTCAGATGGCCCTGCACTTTTCTTTTTTTTCTAAACAACTGGAAAACACTCAGGATAGACACTGCAGCATTCCCACTCTGCATCCCAGATGATCAAAACACTGTGCAACACCTATGTGAAGCTATTGGGAGGCAAGGACCAGAAGTACTTCCCGGGTACCCCAGAAAGCCTCCAGTTTTTGTGAGCTGACACAATTTGCCCACTACTGACAGACTGCAAGGAGGAAACACTGAACACCAGGATTCTGGCTGTCAGCAAGAAGAAAAGGCAGAGGCTTGTGAATTCAAGGGGACACGCATCCAAATTCTGCATTTCTGCAGATGTCATCTGCTAAGATGCAGCACTCTAGCAATTATCCAGAAGAAAGTGGTTCCTACTTCATGTGGTCAGCACAGGGACACGGTGCTGCTTGGGGAACACCTGCTGGCTGACCCCTCCCTTGTGCTGCAGGCTGGTGCCATCAGTACCCAAGTCACTGGTGTGGTGCTGGGCTTGTCAAGCAGCCAGCAGCAGCAAGAAGCCTCTTTTCCCTGGAGCAAGCAGGCAGCAGATGGCTTTTTGATCATGCCACATACAGAAATCCTTCTGTGGTCTCCCCCTGCGGGAAGTGCAAGGGTTGGCAGAAGTAACCGGAGCCCCAGCCTGCACAGCTAGCATTCAGACTCAGCACCGCTCTCCCCACGTTTGATACACGAGCTGTTTGCATACATTGGCCTTTCAGCTCTTCTGAAAAGGGAGCTGAACACAGTCATCTCCCTAGGAAGCAATAAGGTTCAGGGCATCTAGACGGGTTTATAGGAGCAAGCTGATTTAAGGGACTCCATAAATAGGAATCTGTTTCCTATTCCACGTATCTCCATGTTTAGTGTGCAGCCAAACCCCAAGTGAAAGCTTGCCCCAAAGTAAGCAAGTAACTGCTGCTGCACAAAGGGGCTCCTCTAGAACCCAGTCCCCTTTACCAGCCAGGAATCCCCTGAGTCTGCACTCCCTGCATCCATGCACTCTTTCAGAAAACTCCCACCAACACGAAGCTTTGCAGAACTTGATCTAGTGAAAGATCTCCCTGCCATGGCAGAGGCTGGCCTAGCTGGTCTTTAAAGGTCCCTTCCAACACAAAGTGCTCCATGATTCTGTGATACTCTGTGCCCACAGCACAGATACCACCTGTCTTTTACAGTAGAGGCTATTGCTGTGCCCCAGACCAACACCTTAGCCTTTGGAAGAGCCTAGCCCTGGACACCTCAGTGCTTCAAAGCAGCAAGTCTAGCATCTGATCCCCTCCAACAACGCTCAAGCAGGAGTGAGATGGCACAAAAATGCAGGGAAAGGAAGGATAACTCAACCAGGATGGAGTCTTGACCACCTTTCCAGCATCAGAGGCAGCAGCAGGAGCTCCGCGTGCAGCAACTGCCACCTCCTGAGAGCTGAGCTGCTGTGAGCTGACAGCCACGGTGGGATGGGTCACACATCTCACCTACCTCGTACAAAATATCGTATGCATCCCACATTAAAAGAGACCCACAGCGATCATCAAGTCCAGCTCCTTGTCTATGCTAACTGTTTACCAGCATAGCCAGTGGAAACAGACCATTATGTACCTTTATATGCTCAATAGTTTGACATTAATCACTCACGGTCATACCGATCTCCGCCAGTGATTGCAGAGCAATGCAGACATCTAGCAGTGCATGAATACCCATCCAAGTTATATCTAGGTAATGTCAGGTACAATGACCTGCCCTTCACTGCTCAACAATTACTGCAGTCAAAGTAATCTTCCTCTTTTCTGAAACGTGTATTTCTGTCTTACACTAAACAATGCTGTCCCGTACACTCTGAATACACCAAGAAACACCTACCCTTGTCTGACCTCAGTTACTCCATGAAGCCAGAATTCATGAACCAGCCACCATCTCCTGTCAAAGAAGCACGACAGCAAGTGTGGAGGAGATGTCCACATGTGAAAACACCCTGAAGTAAAGCCCAGGAATGACAGCGAGCTTGTGGCTGATTGCTCAGTTTATATCCAGCAATGCTAGCCAGGACAAACAGTCTCCTGAATCATATTCTCCATTTCAGCAATGATTAGCTCCCAAATAATCTTACTAGCATAATCTTACTTGTTTAAAAGAGAATGAAAATATTACCCTGTTCCATCTGACTGTAACTATGTCTCTGTGGTTTCATCTTGGGCTCCTCAGCACAGGCTTGCTGCTGCTTATTGAGCCTTTTGCTTATAACATATTAACCCTGCATCATATCTCCTGCGTATCTGGTTGATATGGACTGAAGCAGCAGGAAGAATCTTTTTTCTACTTATCTTTGTACAGCATTAGGCTGGAGGAGTACCAGCTTCAGCAAGTAGTTCCCATCTGCTGACATAGGGACCGAACATACTGAGGCATGTATGTTTGGAACTGGTTCATCCATTTAAGGCTCGATATAAAAGCTACCTCTGTGATGCAGAAAACCAAATTATCCAGAATTCAAAGTGTACAGGAAGTACTCTTGAATATTGCAATACTATCAAAAAACCTACTGTTTTCTACACATAATGGTCACTTCTTCATTATCATCTTCCTGTTCCCCTTGCTGTTAGGAATGCAGCAAAGAATTCACTTGGCCCTCTCATCCTGGGGGTCCTTTTGGTAACAGACTGTCCTCATGTTGCTGGTTTGTCTTCTTGGGGGACCGCCAGCTCCTTCCCTCTTCCCCACAGTCCCCACACACTTCACCCCAGTGCCCTGCCTGCTCTTCCGACTGATGGCTCAGGCCACTTGTTGTTCCAGACCTTCCCTGACCCACCCACACTGGCACCCTTTTAAGCACTTTCTTATGGACAAACTTTCCAAGATGGTTCTAAAACAGGGTCTTTCCTCAAGCCTCCCTTGCCAAAACTCAAGCTTATACAATCACTTTCTTCCCTTTCCCTGGATGGCTGGATCTCTTTCACATCTCTTCTATCTAATATTTTGAAAGATGTAAAGAAATGTCTGAAGTACGTTAGTCTTCTCAAAGAAGTATGTATGAAAAAGATCAGTAATACCTCGAGAAGAAGAAGCCTCAAACTCCAAAAAGGAATCAAAGACAACTGAGCTACAACATAGTCATAGAGTGAAATGTTAAAACATTAAAGGGTGCTGAGTGAGTGTGGGAAGCTTTTGAACTCATGGCTAACTATCCATAATTCCCTTAGAAGTCCTGCACCTATGCCAAGAAATAAGGGAGACACAGACTCCTAAAAGGCCAGCCTATCTCACATCCATCTGTTAGTTACCTTTACAAAAAGGGGGCTGAGAGCCCGTAGAGTAGGTAAGGAAGTAACAGAGGTTCTCCCTTCCATACCAGCCACTGGCAGGATGCATGACAGCGACCTAGAGAAGGCCCCTCTGGGAGATGCCTTGAGCCACACTGACAGGGCCATTTAGGAACCACCACCACACTGCTCAGCTCAGTGTCTGACCAGCAAAGAGGAAAATTCCACCTCTGTTCATGTCAGTCCCCAGTTTTCACCAGATTGTTTTCCAAAGGAAAAGAAGCATCCTTTGTCTTCAGGAAATGTACTTCTTTGAGAAGCAAAGACTTCATTTACACCTTTTGACCATCTCCCCACCTACACTTTGGCAGGTGGCAGCAAAAGTGTGTTGAAATCCTGTGCCCTACACAGGACATATCCTACACAAAAGAATTTACAAGTTATTAACAGGATAAGTAAAATCACAAGCTAAACTCTATTCTTAATAATGTTGTAATCAAACAAGCATTAAGGACTATCCAGTCAGAAAAACAGTGAATTTCTACAACATGCCAGTTAAAGAGTTGGAACTCTGCTATGTAGGTGGATTAGAATGTTATGGAAAGAGCTAAATTCTTGGCTAATTTTCAAGGAGAGAAACATTGCTAAGCTCAACAAGCTAGACATCTCTCAGCACGACCCATCATGATTTGTATAAAACATCTTTGATTTAGTAGACATGCTATTTCCTTTTTGTCTGATGTATTTAATGACCATTTTCCAGACTTCAGGAATCTGGGTAGTCATTTTCTTTCTGACAGACTGAGAATGCTACAACAAAGTCAGGACGATAGGAGACATTCAGGGCAATAGCATTTCTAAAACGAGGAACACGTCTGCAGTTCTGGGAAAGCTAAACACCTCAAAGGCAATTAGTAGATTTCTGAGACATGCAGTCATGTCTTTCATTCAAAATTTTGCTAATTTGACTCCTATTAAATGAAAAGAATTAGCTTGTATTTGCAATGATTAAAAAAAAGCCACAACAGTAAATACTAAGATGAAACATTTCAGCAAGCTACAATGCACGTAGAAAATTCAGGCTTCCGTCACTGATGCGTGCTTCATTTGTATAAACTTCAGAACACACAAGAAGTTTCACATACATTAAAGATTCTTTCAGCCTCCCTGGGTTATCGAATGGGACTTCAATTTTACTACCATGAAAGCTGAAGCAGACCTTCAGTGAGAAGCCAAGCACTCTAATAAAGGGGCTCAGGACCAGGTTAGGACCAGAATATAACAGCAGTTCTACAGAGCTCTCACACTGCACCCCTCCTTTGGAGATCCTCCCCTTTTTACAAAGGCACTCCTCATCAGTACTCCATTCTACAGACAGTGAAAATAAGGGAGAAAGCACAAAGAGCACTCCCCAACAGACAGTTTCTGAGGGTAGAACTCATCCTTTGTGCGATTCCACCTGAACCTAGAAGTTACCACCAGTCACTCACAGTGCAACAGCTGAACAGAGTGGAGGTCGTTAAATACAGAGAAAGAAAACAAATATTGCGGTAAAAAAAGCGCACTGAAGACATTTATAAAGCCATGACCAGCACACAGAGTATGTTAGATTACTCCAAGAATGCAATCCTAAATAATACTAAGATTTGCAAAGACGCCTAACAAAGACTCACTGCTGCATGCTTTATATAAGATTTTTTTCTGTTTCTGGAAGCTCAGAGCTATGCCAGTTTGTTTGGTTTTCACATCATGTTCTTGCATTGTTGTGATTACTACAGAGTGGTTTTTGGCCTTTGTGCTCACAGATGATTTTACATAATTGTAACTGTCACCAGCACGGCACAGGGGTGCAAACATGCTCCGCTCTTGTATTCTCAAATACAAGGATCTGCACGTCAGCACTCAGAGCACTTCGGAAACAAGCCTGACACGTGCTGTACAAACACATCACTTCACTGGGGCAAGGACACTGCTCTTCCTGACCTCAGCTCATATTTGGAGAAGATGAGATTATGCAAACACCAGACTTCTGAGACTTCGGATTTGCCTTGACAAGACCATTTTAACTTTTCTTCCTCTTCCCTGAGGCCAGCACTGGCGCCATTCGTTAGCAAAAACCCACATGTCATGTGGGAAACAGCAAAGCCAAGTGCATGCAGCTTTTTTGGTTAATTTCTATCCCTTCCCATTATTGGAGAAAAGGACACTTGAAGGTATTAGGCCACTGCAGACAGGATGCTGTACAATTGAGTGCTGTGCTAAAAAGCAGCACTTTCTATCTCACTGGGAACAGCCTTTGAAGCCTGACATCAGCAGCTTCTCTCTGGGATTTGACACGGAGGATGCTGCTGCTTTTCAGCACTGTTAAATTCAGCTCAGCAAGAATGGAAAAGCACTAGGAAAGGAATTCTTTGTATTCTAAACACGGACACATTAGCACCCTACAGAGGCACACACTCAGGCACTGTCCTGTTCCACCAAGCCCAATTATTAGTCACATTTATGCCCCAACAGCAGCAGTCAAAGTCTGCAGCTGGACACCCAAGACCTGTGCAGACAATTTCAGAAACTCATTCATCCTGTGCTAAAAGACAACGTGCTGCCAGCTTGAGGGGGATTCTCCCTCCAAGAGTAGGGGGACTGTTCTGTTTCCAACATGTAATAGGAGTCAGAGGGGACATAAAACTTGGAAGCAGGTGGGAGCATCCGAAGCTGCAGCCCGACAAGGTGCGTGTCCTCGGGAAGCCCAGACTCAGCGTGACAACAGGAGGAAGCGCAGCGAGCCCTCCTCATGGCATCTCTGCAGGAAGGGAAACTGACTGCCCCGCTGAACTGAGAGAGTAGAAAAAAATCAGAGTGCAGAATGAGACAATCACAGCAGGTGCCAATATTTTCCTGTCTTCAGGGATGTAACATCAACACTTCAGGCTTTTCTGTCAAGCATTTAGTAATAGTCTGCTTAGGTTACTAAGGACTGTCTGCACAGCCTATAGGGGAGTACAAAGGCAGGAAACTGTCAGGAGATTTGGTGTTTTACTAAATGGGGAAGTGGAGTATGTGCCAAGCTTTTTGTGAACAAAAGATGATTGCAGGTTCGGCAGTGCTGCAAAGGACACGACTGTGATGCTGGCTGCGCGTAGGCTCTGTCTCTGCTTCTGAAAATGCCACAGAGCCACGACCAAGTCGACACTGAATTGGGGCCCCAACAAAGAACACGCAGCTGTAAGCCTGCCTCACTCACACAAAAGATCTGTCACTGCTGCAACTTCATTTCACACATTCATGACATTTACTTTCACAGACCACTTCCACAGCTCTATACAGAGCAAGCACCCTGCGTACCCCATCCACCAGAGCAGCAGCTCAGCTCCCAGGTGGGAGCAGGCAGGTATGAGCAGAAGTTTAACAGGACTCCCACTCTGCTGCTTCCTCTAAATGAGAGCCCAAGGAGGTGCCCTTTCGTGCAGAGCATTTACTGTAGCCAGTAGTGGAGCAGCAACTAAACACTCCCCATAGATCTGAGCTCTTTAATTTCTCTCTGTAGCCCTGCTTGGGGCACAAGGACACAGGCTTCACTTTCCAGCAAACTAAGGGAAGGGAAGTATTGGTTCCAAGACTCACAGATGAAGAAACTCCAAAACAGAGAGACTCCTTCCTTCCCAACATGCCCTCGTCACTCATCCACCCACAGTTTTATGGAGGCGGTATGAGGCTGGGAAGAAGGCAAGCACCTACTGACACTTCAGGAGAGGACCGACACCTGGGATATTCACTGAGTTTAACTGTAAGTTATCCACGGGAGGATGTGGATGTTCCGCTGGAACAACCAGCTTGGGAAAACAATGCAGATTCATCGCTGGGGGAGCCAGGAGCTTGATCCTCCTGCAGTGGGGGACTGAATCTTACTGCAAAGGAAAGCAAAAGTATGCTGCTTCCCAGATGCATCTGACCTCAGCATCACAGAAAGCAAACAATGAGAGCTGAGAAAGATGCCACCAATGTGGCTGCTGCTGGCGAACACAGAGCTGAAAGCACCTCTAAGCCAGGCTGATGACAGCCGGGAGCCATGCTCAGGGCATGCAGTGGATAGCTCAGCATCTTTTGAAATCCAAACTCCTCCATTTCACGTGTTTTATTCAGCTCCTACTCCCTCCTGAGGCTGAGCTGGATGCTTGCTTGAATTTGCTTTTAAATCTGCAGGATGACCCCTACTCTGTAGATCACAAAACAGAAATTACGTTTCTTTTGGCAATAGGTAAGTTCCATCACTGAAATGAATGCCCTGTCCTCAATGCCTGTTTCTTACGCCTGCCTGAGTAACAGAATATTCTGTAAATATATCCCTGTCAGCTAGCCAACACACTCATGCTATTTTCCGTAATATCGGTGTACTTTTATAGCTCTCCCCCAGAAATACTTTGTGAGTCTCTCACAGACAAGAAGAAATTCATTTTCTGTGAAAGACAGATAGTGGGATAGATGTTCACACAGCAGATTGAAATATAAAGCATTCCAGAGACATCATTGCCAATGGGCAATTATCTTTTCTTCACTTGCAGCAGTTTGAGAGATAGGTATGAATGAAGCTCCCACCCTTTGCTCTCCACTTTCTGTTTATCCTGCTAAGCAGAAAATCCCAGAGAAGCCTCAGTGCCCACATTTAATAATGCATCCTCCGAAGAACCAACGTAGGATTTTTAAAGGATTTTCATTTATTACAGGTCATGATCACACAGAAGGCACTGCATTCATTTTACTTCAGCTTTCCTCAAAAACAAAACCCCCAGGATTCTAATTTCACTTTATTTTTAACCCTTGCATCTGCTTTCAAAAGCACTTACAGTCTGTGGCACGAGTCTATTCATTATGTTCTGTGTTATATAACGCTGCCAAAATCTGGGGTTGAACTGCAGTCAGCCAAATTTCAGACCAGTTCTTCAGAACACAGCCCAGAAGCACTTCAAAGCTGCTCCTCAGCAGAAGGTGGGGTCCTCCACACAAAAGCCTCACAGGCAGCACCCCTCTGAAACCAGCCAGAAGGTTCAACCTGGAGGCACCAGCGCCTTTAAATTAGCTTCCCCTGCATTTTGTTCAAGATACTCATCAGAGAAGTCTAAAACCACGTCAGCTGGCTTTTTATTTCAATATCCATTTGATTAAAGTATGAACGAGAGAAGGAATGAAAGGGGTTGAAACCTAGACAGACAAAACCACACCATGTGAAGCAGTATGCGAGTTTCCAGTTTTCCTTATGCCCTTAGGCTTATGCTAGTCCAGACCAGAAGAACGGCTTGAGACAAAAAAAAAATCCATCCAACCTGGAATCAAGAAGGTGTTTTTGTTCCTCAGTATGAGGCTTACCCTCTGTGTTCCAGGTGTACTCAGCCCTGTGATGCTTCCAAAGAAAGAAAAACTCAGCTGTACAATCTGTGGTAGTGGGGTATGAGTTCACACACTCCTGTCCCCTAACATTCACTTAGTTTATTTGCATTTTTCTTTTCCTTCAGGTCCTCCACCTTCCCTTATCCTCCATCTTTGTCAGGGACATCTTCAGCATCTCTTGCTCATCTTTTTTGCTTTTTTTTTTTTTGTTTGTTTTTAAACCCAGCATCAGGATGATGATCTAGTGGTTGGCAACCCTGCCCATGGCAGGGGAGGTGGACCTAGATGATCTTTAAGGTCTCTTCCAATCCAAGCCATTCTATGATTCCATGATTCTATGATGCTTCACCATAATAGAACACATCAGTAGAGACAAAGGCTAGTGGTGGATGTCTAGAGATGAGCATAACAACACAGAAAGCTTACAATGATATTTTCCATGTCATATCCCATTGCAACTGCCATTTAGGACTTCAGGAAATTAAAGGGTTCGTCTTCTCTGTGGATTTTTCTGTCACTCATCTAATTGCTTTTTTGAACCCAAACAAATCAGCATTCACAGCACCCTGTGGCACTAAGTTTCCGTGTTTAGCTATGTAGTACGGTAAAATGAAAATGTTTTGTTTTTAAAGTTTGCCTCCTACTACTTTCATATTTACAATAAGGAACAACACATTTCTGTTCGCATTCATCATCAGTATGCTGCTCCTGATTCATACAGGCCTGCACTGCACTCCCCTCTCAGCTGCTTCAACAAGTTTGGAGTTCTCTATTTCAGTTTGATCAAATCCTTTGCCCAGTGAAGCTACTGTACTGGGGCTGGAAAAGAAAGGGTCTGTCCACTGTAGTGCGCATTAACACAGGAAACCTTTGACTTTGCCTACAAAGATTTATGATGAGTCTTTATGAGAGAAGCAGCAACAAAGGCATCCAGATTGATCTTGTACATATTGCACAAGACCGGGAGAAAAATCACACTTCTCTAAGCTTGCTTTCAGACCCTACGCAACCTACTTCTGCTGTGTTTCAATGTCCCAGGCTGTTATGTAGCCCTTGCAAGGCTAGAAAAGCCACTGTCTGAAAGAAAACAAGAGATACTTGGTTGGAAAAAGTTGTAAAAATGCAAGAAAATACTACACTCACAGATGCAGGTCAGATTTTGAACACAGTCTCTTTAACAAAGTCTCTACTTTTAAAAACAAGAAGTCTGGTTACTATGAACTAAAAACTGGTCCAAAAAGTACCTGAAGTACTCAGAAGTTAGCTCCCCACTGAAATTTGCTTAGTTCAGAAGGGAACACATTTCAGCAGTTATAACAAAGATAAAACGCTGCGCTTACACAGTTACAGTACATTAAACACAACACATTCCTTCTGGGCAGTTCAGAAAACTGGTCAGAGGCCATCATCAAAGAGGTATTCTGTAACACCTCCACAGTTAACTCAGGTTGTAAATCCCCCCACCTTATTTCAGAAGGAGGGAGAAGATTTGTTCTCCAAGAAACTGCTGCAGGCCCAGCTCAACTTGGTAGTGCTGGTCAGACTGACATTCATCCACAACTGTATCTAGGCATGAATACTCAAAAACTTGTATGCAGGCAGGCAGAGAACAACATTAAAATGCAATGTTTGCAGATAAACAGGTCACTTAACCCATCCCACCCTCAAATGCATCCTACATCCCCTCCCCCAACAAATAAAAAAAAACCAAACATTTGGCTCATACAAAATAAGAAAATGCCATACTATACATATTCTGCTCATAAATCCCAATTGGGAATATTGGAAATAATGTATAACAAGCAATAAGGTATAAGAGTTTTAATTTTAAACTTTTCACTAAAATTTAAACTAGAAACTTTAAATTAAGAACCAGATTTTGTAGCTGGGTTGTTTTGTTGTTAGTTGGCTTTTCCCACTCCTGTTCTTCAGTGTTTGCTTTGTAACAGCAGATGTGTTTTGTTTGGGGCTCAGCTTGAAGAGCTCAGAAGGCTGCTCAGATGCTGGTTTTGAATTATGGAGCAACTCTGCACAGCGTTCTTTCTCCTTCTCCCTCTTCTCTCAGTGGAGATGTGCTCAGCTGATTACACAGGCAACCCCAGCCCACTGCACTGTGAAACGAACCAGAACTGCTTAAATCTCTTCCATAACTTATCTTCTTTCTTTTACCTTGAAAAGGAGCTGTAAATTCAGAGGCTGTTATGATTCTGAACTAACACGTGCCTGGCAACGAGAGCTACCTCATTACCAAGAAAAAGATAAGGCCTGGAAGAAAAATACATTTCTCCTGCAACGTGCAACGCTCAAGGCTAGATTTAACCGCGACACAGAAATAACCTGCCCCCTGCAATGTGACACACAGCACGCTCCGCATCCTGGAAACTGAGCGTGGCTGCTCCTGCTTTAGGCTTTGCCTGCTGCATCCGAGCACAGTGCTTCAGGAAGTTGTAAGACTAAAAATCAAAGCCAACAGACTTCTCCAATCACATTAACATTGCATGATGATGGGGAGAATTTGCTAGATGGACAGTTCCCCAGCGTGGAAAATCTTTCACTGAGAGCATCATCACTTTGCACCACTAAAGGTCAAAAAGACTTCAGTAAACCTTACAACAAATGGCAGGTCTGTCCCAACATCATCTTACCCAGCCATCAGCCAGAGAGGTCTCAAGGGGTAAATGTAACAGAAAACAAACAAATCCTATTTTAGAAATAACAGTTCTCTGGTCAACTCAGTCTACCAAAGTTTAGCTGTAGCTCTTCACAGGCACATGCATTAAACGTAATTAAAAAACAAACAAACAAACAGTCTGGTTTATTACATTTGGTGACACATCGCCAGCCTGCAGACTTTTTCTCCCTTACATCAAACTTTGACTTGAACATATGCAGTGCTTCATTTTGTGCAAAGAGCTTTTCCTAGAGGATAAATATTATTACATTAAATTATCATTAATTTTAATTATCATGCTATCTGAACTCTGGATATGCTACCCAGCCCTGAAGATATGTTTTGTTTCAAACTACAAAGCAGTCTCTCTCCTTCTGGACTGTTTTTAAAAATTGTTACATTTATTGAACCCTGATAACAACCATCATCAAGGAGAAAGTTAAAACACATGACCAGAATGGTAAACACCAGTTTGCAGCAGTGCTAATCTTTCTCTGATCCCTTCTTCCAAGAGGCTACTCCTCACAATCTGATCAAACTTGAAAGCCAGCAAGTACGTACTTATGGGGATTAGCTGGTGAAGCAGAAGAGGAGAGTGAGTTAGGGTAGAGAGTGCGTGCAGGAAAAGTGTTTCACTATGCAAATATCTCTGCACTCGATCCCCAGGGCTCTTTTTATTAAACGTGTTCAATATTTCTTGAATGGCAATCAGTATCTACAACTCCTCTTCTGTCAATCGTCAACAAAGCCCAGCACTGACACCGGCCTTAATTTAACACTGAAGAAGCAGAAGATGGAGTTAGACAGGTAGCCTGGGTCCCACAAGGTCTTCTGAGGCATTCACATCACTTAAAACACTCTAGCTTTCATTTGGCTTCAGGCTAACCGAATTTACACAAGCACATTGCCTCAGTGACAAGTGACTGACAAAGTCGCAGTGTGTGTCAGAACCGCTAGGCCTTGGGCCACGTCCCATGCACATGATTGCTGCCACACGGAGGGATGCTCTGTCAGAGAACCTCAGGGACAGCCATAGCACCTAGTGGGGATGTTGTTTGAGTGATCAGTGTTCACAAGGCCTAGAGAAGCAGTCCAACTGTCACCCATACATCCATCTTTACAAAGAGAACTTTTCTTAAGAGAACATAAACTGCATTTACTTCCTCCTTCCCCAGCTCAGTGGGTGAAGTGGTGACTGACAGGAACTCAAGCTCATTTGCAGCATGAACTTATATTTTAAACTGGTAAATACTGAGCAGGTCAGAAATTCTCCCCAGTGGGGGCCTTGGCACAACTAAGAGATTAGAACGTGAGAAGGGAGAAATGTGCACAAATTTCCAACCACTCAGAAGACAAACGATGGCTGTCAACCTCTGCATCCAGATTTGACATGTGCATAAAGCACCTGCATTCACACAGTGGTACATTTTATGCTGCTGTTTTTTTCTAAGAATAAGCACTCTCCAGTGGAATTTATGCCCTAGTCTTATATACGTGTACCACTCAGAATCAGGTGGCCTCAGGTTCTCTTACAAATAACCTTGCTTGATGCTTGCCTTTGTTGAATGAGGGCAGATGTTCTGTAATTATGTTTTCCTTCTCACCAGGGTGAGAAGAGAGCTGCAGCATGAGGAGAGCTGCTTCCAGCAGCATTGATACCTGTAGCTAAGGCTAAACAATCAAAAACTGCCTCATTTGCTCTTTGTATCCTCTTTCAGCATTTTGGTATTTGATAAAGACAGAAAAGCCAGATGAAACATCTGTATTTGTCATTTTTTTCCCTGTTCCATTCTCCTACAAAGCTGCTACGGTCATGTCCTGACAGGAAAATACTGATGTTTGAATATCTGCTCTCCCACTACTCCATAATCACTGATATTCAAGTCTATAAAATAATTCATTGAATAATCAGATTTCATACAGCTTCACAAAAACCAACAGTGATTGAATTGGAATTACTGGCTTCTTTTGCTGTATCCCTTTCAAAAACCAATGCTGTGACTGTTTCATTGTGGATGGTTCTATGACTCTATGACTAGCAATCTATTCTTATTACTAATGCAACCTCCATTACAAACCCTGAGTTTCCTATTCCTCTGAATCTGCCTTCTCTCATTCGTTCACGTTTCCTACTTTCATTTTGAGGGATACAGAACTCTACTGTAACATCGTTCTACAACAAAACGCAATGAACTCTCGGAGCTGACCCACAAATGTTACTTAAGATCAAATCAGCTGTATGAGAACTGCTGAGGGTAAAACAGGATGCCCTGAATATCTCCATTCATCTTTCATATGCCTTTTGTAAAACAGGCAAACTGCCTCTTACTGCACCCATACCAGGGGCAGCCCAAAGCAGAGCTATGCACCACGATTCTCACCTTGTAGGTAATGCAGAAGTGAGATCCAGGACCACCAAGAAAAAGGAATACTTTTAAAAGGAACACTGCAATTCTTCTGCTTCTAAAAATCAATACGTGTTCCTTTTCATTCTAGCCCTGTAGCATAACGAGGGCTGTGCAGGGGCCCCAGTGAGCGGACAGGCTGGGGACAGGAGGACCTAAAAGCACCAAAACCCACCATAATACATGGGAGATGGTTCTCACTCCTCCAGAGCTGCACTCCAGCCTTGCTATTCTATGCACTGTAGTTTTCTTAATTGTTGTGGTTTATTTTAAGGGTTGAATTAGGCTCTGTGAAGTTTGGCTACTGGTATTAGCTCCAGCAGGCTGCAGTTTTGTTTCTTTGCAGAAACAAAATTCACAGCAGTTCCTGGTACAATCATTTTACAATCCTGTTTTTCAACTTGAAGCCGGATGTGCAGAAATAAACTTGGAGACATGAAGGCAATGGATTGGCCTGAGGGGCTGAGCACCAGTGATACTCATCACTTCCCAGAAGATCTCACAATGAAAGCTGTACTACTTTCCTACCCATGAATGTTGGAATCGCTCATTTCTGAGAATTAAGCCAAAATGTTTGCTTCATAATTATATTAACCCCAAGATCCCAGTAAGACTTTTCTGGGATATGCTTGCTACTTGCACATCTTGTGTATGGACTGACACAGGGAATTGGGGTAGGGGGCATGCAAGAGCCCTCTTTCACCAGCCCCATATCAAGCGCTGCATGCTGTCCCTACAGGAAGCCGCAAAGGTGCCCACCCACCCTGCCAGGGCTCAGCTGCACCGCTCACTGCCATGTCCCACTGCTTTCACTTGCTTAGTAACAGCTGGTACCTGCACAGACCTATACAGAACTTTTAATATTCTAGTAACTATTGTTCACAATTTCTCAATGTCCAGAGGACACTCCCTTCTGCACCAATCTTTTCCTCTTTCCCTTTTTTGTGATTTTTTAAGCTCAAATGCATTTGGACCTTTGACCTCAATATTGTTTTGTTTTAGTCGAGATACCTCGATTCCAGAGGCTACCTTCAGCACAGGTCTTGTCGGCCCAAAGAATTCCACCTTACAAACGAACATTTCATCTACTTTTCTTCTCCCAGTTACTAAAGTCATTTTTTTCCCCAAAACCGACACAATAATCATGCCTGTAAAAACCAAACCATGAAGGACTAAAGCACTCAACTCTACGCTTCTGCTACCAGAACAATATGGTATTTAGCTTAAACCTTTTTCAGGTGTGCAATGTTAAAGACGCACCAGCAATTCACAGCTGATTGAAAAATTAAGGAGGGTTCTCCATAGCCCTCTTCAGATTTGCCCGTATATTGGACAAGGCAAAGTAAACCATGAAATGATGTTATAAAAAATAACAGGATCTAAATAGGTCTAGAAACTCATATATTCTAATCTGTGTTTTTCTACTCAATTTTGGTTTGCTCTGAGCAAATCCCTTATGAACTGCATGTCAAGACATTTCTATAATGATCTAGTGAACAAGTATTATTTATGGCAAGATTTTATATAACTACCTACACGTGGGAAGCTCAGCACAGTGTATTTTTAGCATCAGATACTGCAGGCTTCAAAATAATGGCAAAACCTGAATGTTTAAAGAAACCAGACCATAGCTCAGAATTCAGTTTTCACTAAGTGCTGTTCTGAACTGTTTCTCCTGTACACAGGAATAATTAAAAGCTATGTGGACACTGCAAAAAGCTTCCTATTATCTTCTAACACGACAGGATTATTTGTATTGCTGTAGGAAGTTGATATTTTGAGGACAGTGCAAAAACATGATAAGAGGTAGTGCCAGCCCCAGAGAACCTTCAAACTAAACAAGTGAGAGTGCTGAAGGATAGAGGTGTGAAACCAAGAAACAAAGGACTCAAGAGATGAAAACCTATCCAGATACTGTTGAAAAGGCCTGGAACAGGATCAAGCTTTGCAAGTCCCAACACAGTAGAGTTCTTCTACAGGTTTGTCTTTAACAACCTCAAACTTCTTTCATACCTTCCCGCCTGACACACTGCCCCTGCTGTATTGGAGCTAACGATGGTGCCATTCCTAGACTCACACCACATGCCCTACAGCCAGAAAAAGCCTGCATCAACACCTTGGTCTTTAATCTAGAAGTTGCACTACATGGTGCATATAGTGCAAAAACCTCATGACACTGGAGCATAAAACCAACGTCCTTAAATCAGAAAACATTTTGAAAATATTTGTTTGTTTTTTAAAAACAGTCAAAAAACAAGAGAAGAGGAAGTCCAGTTACATTTAAGTTTCAAAGAAAATAAACTTTACTATAAGCCCCAAACAACATTCAGTGCATCTGGATTTACCTTTACAAAAGGAAAAATGAATTTTCCTATAAAGGCTAACCAAGTATGGAAAGTTATTAAAATAAATTATATTTTTATAAAACAAAATGAAAAACAAAGAGTGCATGAGAGTGCAGAAGGAAAATGGATTGAAAACTATGACTAAAGACATTCAATTCGGTATGAAGTGCAGTTGTTTTACACTTCAGTCCCAGGCAAGCTTTTACCTTCAGTGCAACGAAACAAGCCCTAATGATTTGACGCAGTTTGCTACCTCATATAGGTAAGAAATATTCAGAGAAATAGGTATATTTACATCTAAGGGAAATATTTTGGTTTAGAATCCACCGATATTCCTAAAAGAGACAAAAACAATAAACACGACTGTAGGATTAGAGATAACCATGAACATTTCTTTCTCTAAAGATAAAATTATTTTGATAAATTAAAAGTTATATAGTGAAGATAAGACAAGTGCTATCAGATTCAGAGATGTGTGCTTGTTCAGATGTTATTCTCATCCAGTAATTGCCTAATATGCTTTGATTCCCAGCTCTGTCTCTATGAGCTGTTTTTCCTTTGTGCGAAAGTTCAGGGCTCCAACAAAAGGTAAAATGCCCAAGGCAGATAAAACATTTTGCTGTTAAAAGAAGATGATACTTCTTTTGTATGTAAAACTGGCTGTTAATCAATCTGGACTTGAAATTAGAAGAGATTCTTACGCATTCCACTATGCAGGCTCTTAAGCCACCTTGCAAGTGGAGTAAGGTGGGAAGGGAACCTGACTGTTCTTCGCACTGCCTGACGTTTCTGAAATGGACGGCCTGATGAAGTACGTATAACAGACAGGACAGGACTTGGTATGCCTGGATATGTTGTATATGTTGATAAGCCTGGATACTGAACTAACTCAGAATGTCCAATTTCCTTGCAGGAAGAACGAAAAAAGAAACAGTTCGGTGTGTATGATCAATCTGTCTGTCTTGCTCTTTCTTCTTTGTATTTTGTGGAGAAGGAAGCAGCCTCCCCAGCATGTATGTATCACTTGTGTAAACTCTTTCATTTACTTCCTTACTCTTTTCCCTCAGCTCCTCTGCTCTTTCTGTGACTTCTCCCAGGTTTAACATCATGAAGGGCTCACCAGCAATTCTGCTTTTGTTTGTTCTTGCATCCAACAACTTCACAAATGCACACTCCGCTTGCTTGTTCCTGCTTTCAAGCCCTGACATACTGCCACTGAGTTGTCCTGCAACACATATTTGTGAGGCCATGCTGGAAAACACACCAGGGAGCCAACCCAGAGTAAAAATAAATTAATGACTGGGGGATAGGGACGGGTGTTTGAAAATTTAATTAGTTGCCTGATCCAATCCACTGCTTGGCCCAGTAAATGTCTGCGTTGGCTGGTGTGAGCTGGCAGTATGTCACTGAGAAGGGGTATGCACAAGGGAGGGCTGCAAAAACAGCTTAGGTGGCTGCTGCTGCAGCAGCTGGTACACAAAGCCAGTCCTAGGTATACAGACCTTCACAAACCAACCACCTAAGGTCCTCCACCCACACTTGCCTGCAAGGAGCAACATACGTCATTTTGGCACAGACAATACTACTGTTTCAGCTACTTGGTTAGATAAACAATTTTAAAACTTCTCCAACAACTTAACGGCTACATGTCTTCAGCCTGTTTCACAAAGGATTTACCCTAATTGACAAAACATCTTTGAATACAATCGGTCTCCAAAGGCAGGAGGGAAGAGGCAAAGCACTGCATGATCTTGGCTCAGGACAGGCATGCACTTGCAGAGAACAGCATCCACAGAGCAATTGCTGCCAGAGGTGCAATTACCACCTGGAAAGGTTACTCTGCACCAACACCTGCACTGATGTAGTTATACAGACTGTAAGGGTGCTTTACGCTGGTACATAAGCATAACTTCCCACGCAGGAAGTTATGTAAGAGCATCCACGTTAGAGCTGTCATTTGCTGGTAGGAATGAAAAGCAACACACATAAATCAAAAAAATCAAAAGCAATACACATTAGGTATGTAGCCAAGACCACTTTAACTGGGACTTTCATATAACTCTAACCATATAACTAGATTATAGCTATAGTAAGTCTTTCATCACTAAGTTCAAAACAAATAGGCATGCCAAAATGCCTGCAACAGGGCTCATACTTTCACCACCAGTGTGAAGCAAGATGCTTTGCCATGAAGGATAAAGCAAAGCTCCTTTGCACTCATCTCATGGGCATCCGAAAGAATGTCACCTTTCTCCCAAGGACTCTCGGGCCAGAGACTTACAGAACGAGAGAGGGTAAGGAAGGGGAGAAAGACAGGAGATTTTCTTCTCTTCTTCCTTCTCTGAACTGTAAAATGTCAAAAATGCTGACTCCTTCCATCACTACTTTCACGTTCATTATAAATGAGTAATTCTTAAATGAGTGAAATAATATGTAAATGGGTGAAAATGAAATAGATATTTTATGATTTATTTTAACGTTATTTTCTTTCAAAATACTGAAAAACAGAAGCAATTGTGATCAGCTTTAGTACCTAGGATATTTAAAAGACCTTGAGAGGAAGAACCAAGCTTGTGGAATTGCCCATATTTCATAAACAAATCCTAAAACAGGAATGCAAACAAACATTGCGGGAGGTGTTGGAAGACACAACACTCAGCCCGAGTGCAAAACAAGCTAATGCAGAGTTCTGTATTCTCTAAACACTTTTACTACCTAGATAAACACATTTTAAGATTTAGCAGTTTAACTAACTGGCAGCCTAACAATTGATTAGAAAATACTTTGTCAAAATTCATGATTACAGTAATAAAATGCCAGGGTAGGTTTTCTTCCCCAAAGTCAAATTAGACTACTGGTTGCAAAGGCAGCAAAAATCACCCAACCAAAAACCCATCTGCAATCTGCCTTAACGACAAGGTAACCTTCACCAGATCCATGCAATACCAAGGAGTCTATGGTAAAACTCATTTCCCTGCAGTAAAATACAAGGAAATTTCATTCGAACTGGTTAGCTGACTTATTGAAAGTGCCTCTCCTGAACTGTATCTGCTTCCTGCCAAAATTAACTGGTTGGTTTTTTTGTTATTGTATGTGTGGTTCTTGTTGTTTTTTTAATATATTTTCTTAAATGGGAACAAAAGCACTGTTCCCAAGAGTAACAACAACATCAGCAAATTACACAAGACAAGAAACCAACTGCTAGGATACCCTTCTCTCTTCCAAGAAAACCAACCCTAACTGCCCAATACTGAAGTAACTGCAGTTTATCTCCTAGCAAATTCTTGTAAGGATTCCCAAATCAGCAATTAGCACCTCTCCCATTGTGCTGCTCTGCCTAATATCTTATGCAAATTATACAATTTATAGCTTTAGATTTAATGTGTGGTTGCCTAACTAATGCCGCAGGGCAAGAGGAGCCTGCTGATTCAGGAATGCATCACTGAACTGCCTCACCCTTCTGAAACAAATGACAAACTCATTCCACAGATTTCTCTGCCAGGGAAGAAATATCTGCTCCTGCTGCACCATGCCCACACTAACAGGTGCAGACAGACCAAAGATCCCCTCTCAGCATCCCAAATCATAACCCTCCATTAGTTTGTTCCAGTAGCCTAGTGATCAAAAATCTTTTCCTTCCCATGTTCAAACAGAGTGCTGAGAGGCTCCTCAAGTGCTGACTAACCCTCAGAAGGTTCCCCTTGGCAAAGGAGGAGATTTGGCTAGCACTTTAGAGATAAGAGACTGAGGAGGGTTGCAGTCAAAGCACTAGCTTACAATTCCCAAAACCTCAGTGCCATATTCTGGCAGGTTCAGAAATTCCCTTAATACATGTCTTGCCTACAATGCTGCATGTAGGCTGACATGAAGCTAACTGCTCATTAGTTAGCTTCATTAGTGGTGGGTAGATGTCTGCACCGCTGACATTTGGCATCTCTGCAGGATGGATTTCACTGCTGGCTGCTCACTGAGACTCAGTCTGACAGAGCAAACACCCCCGCAGCATCCTCAAGCTGGTAAAAAAGGAGCTGGAATATGAACACTCCCTCATGCAGGAATCCGGATGCTGCATCTAAAGTTAACGTCCTCAGTAACAGCTGAGCTCTCACTTACCTCCTTAGCCCAGGAGATATGAAAGAAGCTGGCAGCTGTGCTGCAGCATGGGGCTAAAGCGACAACTGTTCTGGTGGTGGACCAGGCTTGTTAAGGCAACCAGGAGGGTGAGACCTGTCAAGTACTATGTTTGTACATTTTTGTATTTACATGGTAGATACATTTTGCAGCTTGTCAATCTTCTTCATGACTGTGCTAGGCAGCAAGGGAGGAAATGAAACAAGACGTTTTGAAAGTCACTGAAAGGTCCCAGCGTTGCAAGTAATACCCTGTCCCAGACAAAGCACAAGCGTGACCTGGAGGGAAATCTCTTTGATCCTCCAGTAGAACAAGAGCCAATTGACCAACTCCTTCAAGGGTGTTCAGTGATGTTAAATCCCTGGTGTATATTAAAAGTGCCTGCTCAGCCGTGCCACAGTTCTGTCCCCACACATACACCCTGCCTCACTGCACAGAGCTTGCTGTGGGCTTTGCCACAGCAGAAGAGAGCTACAGAAGAAAAAACAGTCATAAATTCATCGTCAAGCTGTATTTCTGAAAAAATAACCACTTTAGCACATAAGGCTGCATTTTAATTTCTCATTTAAGATTTGGAGTGCTGATAATAATTAATATGAAGTCCCAAGATTTTATTCACAAGACAGTAAGAGTGCTAAAACATTACTACTTGTACTAGGTTTAAAATTTGTGTCAAACTAAGAAATGCTTTAAACCATCACCATGGTTTCAGACACTCCTACTTCATGGCAGGTGAGAACCAGAAGACAGGAATTATCAAGCTACATGAGACCACAAGTCAGCTGAGACAGTGTCATCTCAGCTTCTGCCACCCAGCAGTGGACTTCAGACCAGAGGAACTGCGTGAATCCATTGGCTCTGAAAATATCCCAAGTTACGGAGTTCAGAGTTCATAAATCAAGTTTTTCCCTAGCATCTACCAGTCATTACCAAACACTTCAAAGCACGACAGTTTTCAAATCTTCAAAACACAACTATGAACATTTCCTATCTTTTTCAATCTAGCTAGGCTCTTAGTTGATGTTCTGTGGAAATTGCAAAGATATTCAGTGAAATCGTATTCTGATCTGGTAGGAAAAAGGAGATCATTTCTCCTTTTCCATTTATTCATAGCTTGTTTGCTCAGGTTCTGTTCCATCTCTGCCAGCCCCAGCTCCATTTCACTCTCCCCTTGCATGGTTGCCTCTTGACCCTGACCATGCCTCTTTTCTCCAGCACTTCTTTCACTTTTAACACACACTTTTTAATTCAGGAAAGCAGAATCGAAAACAGTCTTCCGTGGAGATAAAGTACTTTATTTCCATAACTGTATGCTCAGTATCTTCAGTGCTATTTTTGGCCACCATAAGCTCTCTGTTTGGTTCTGTTGGCCTGTTCTCTACGACCACTGAGGCAGAGGGGGCAGAAGTTTCCAGTGAGCTATCCTCTTTGTCGCCAAGGTCTTTCCTGAGGAGTGAGTCAATTTAGAAGTTAACAATGCGTGACTGTTTGTATTATTTCTTTATGGGCCCAAGAGACTGCAATCAACTTGATCTATCATCACATTGGCTCATCACTTACTTTTGTTAGACACACCTGATATTCCTGTCTCCCATAGCTCGGAAAAAGCTAAGCAATTTGGATTTATCTGAAAAATTTTCAACCCCATGTTCATCCGCCTTTTCCAGAGCGATTAATAAATGTCCTGGAACAGTGCTGGTATGGGATGTTTGGCTTGTCACACTGGAAGCAGCTTATTTATTTCTCAGTCTTTGGTCCTGTCTTGCACTTTGTGATGTTTCAGTTTACTTAATGTCAGCTCTCAAAGGAGTGATTTTTTTATGGAAACTTATTTAAATATGCTAACTGCAGAGTCCACCTAGCCAAACTTCAGCTGACAGCTTCAAAGGACTCTAACAGACCAGATGGCTTGAGGGCAGCCAGAGCAACATGGCCAACCACTGCCACTTGGGACACACACAATTTCTACTATTCTCATTATTTTACCTTGATATAACAAGTACTGGTTCACTCTCAGTGCACAGAGCTTAAACTGAATGTGTTGCGCATCTCCCTGGAGATGCCACTGGTTCTAAAGCATGCTCTTGCCCACCAAACAGGCTACAACAGGATGCAACATACACCTGTAGCACTACTACTCCTTCTGCTGACTCCCACACTTCTCTTCTTGCTCTTTCTACCTCAGCAACAGCAAGCAACTGTACAAGAGAGGAGACTCCAGGTTCTCTTTATGGCTTCCTTTTCTTCTCCGGCTACATCTCAGGATAGGATTAGTCCTTTGGAAGCAGCTGCCTACTTTCAATTTCAAAGCCAAGCCTTGTTTATTTTAACACCAACATGCCCTTGTCTCTTTCAGCCCCTCCTACGTGAAAGAATGAGCTTTTAGGAGAAAGATGTCGGGTGACATCTCCTTGGGTCAAAAGTCCCAGAGTCTTTCCAGTTTGGCTCAACAGGGCTGAGATGTACCAAAAGTGCTGACAGCCACAGTGTACAGCACTATCACGCGCAGCACTGACGTGTGCTGATGATCTTTGGACAAGGTCCTTCCAGCTGCAGAGAATATTAATTTCATTCCAATTATTTCCCTCTATGCTCGTAATCTAGTTTCCAGTCAAATGAAAATGCAGTGAGTGAACATGCACCATGCTTGGAGCGAAGTGATGAGACATCAGTTTGTATGTGCTCTCAGTGGAAAGAGAACATACAATCAACAAGGAAGGTTTTTGCACCCCCAAACTGACATGGTTACTGCAGTAGCTACCACTAGCTCTCAACTTGCAGGCTTCAGCGATACGTTCCCACACAAACAAGTGAGTCTTAGGTGGATGATTTAGCACCTTTAAATTAAAAACAGATTTTTCCTTTCATTTTAATACAAGCTTCAAATATAGAGAGAGGTTCTTAAAGTTGACCTGTGTGAGTATTCTTCTACCTCACTTCTGACCAAAATTGCTAACTAAAGTAGGCCACAGACCACAGTGACCAGTTTCCAAAGGTGAATGCATAGAACTACGTATATAAAGCTATTTTCAGGCACTTAACTGGGTGGCCTAATTTTGAGAAGTTCTGAGTATGTACCACTCCAGAAGTATACATCCTGCATGACTTCCCAAATGTAAAGTCAGATTGACTACTTGCTTTGCTGTTGAGCTACAAGAAACCAATTTTCTATTCTTCAGTAGAACTACGGTTTTGGATAAAACATCACCTACACACATTGCTTGGCATCAGAGACTCACTACAGCAGAGTCTGTGCATGCATATTTGGAAAATACGCCTGGAAAAACGTGGCACTGACAGGGGAGAGACAGGCAGTGTCAGGGGAAGGAGATGCACAAGGGTGTCATGCCCGAGGTCATGCAGCAAAAGCCAGCAGCAGCAGAAAACAGAGTCCCAGATCAAGTGCCTTATCCATTACATCATGCTGAGCCGCTCTCCTAGGCACAAAAGACACATGCAGCTGTTCAAGAAGTATTACTAAAACAGAGAGACAGAATCTAACAAAAGGAAACTCAGAGAAAAGAGGATGGTGCAGAGTTTTGTTCCTCAATATTGTCCAAAATCAGAAAGGCGAGCACACAGCAACAGCATCTCATGTAAGAGTAAACAATCAAACATAAATTACTTCAATTACACACTATGATGAAAATATCACATCTAAATGGTCTTATAATGTTTTGTCCATCCTCGTGGAACAGTACTGTTTCAAAAGAGGAGAGAGAAATTCAGGAGTCATAATCCAATTCATACAAGAGCTCACTTAAAATCATGAAGAAAAGAAAGGTGGAAGTATTTAAATAAATGAATTCCAGAGCTTGCAAAATCTGAAGCCCAAACACCACTGAAGAAACTGCAGAGGTGGCAGAAAAGGAAGCTGAGTTTTACATGCAGGCACTAACCAGACAGAGTACCTAGTGCATAGCATGTTGGTCTCAGTTTTAATTCCTTCTGTTCAGATTATTATGTGCAATATATATTGGGAATTTTAGAAGTTTTTAATCTTTAAAATAAAAAGGCTTTATTGCCAAGCCCACTCACAATGATTATCCGCTAGCATCTTAAGTTAATTCAAAGTCAGATCTCGAACTCTGAGGCTGCAAGATCACAGCTTTTCAACACAGCATCAGAGAATCTAGCTACCTTTCATGAGGCAGAAGCTTCAAAAAGGCTGACCCAGCTCCAACCATACACTACCCTGCAAAAGTGAAATTTCTGCTAAATAATGCCCCTAATCTTTCACCAAACATTACAGAATCTGATCTAGAGCACTTTGATATCAGAAGTCATTCTTCACTGATAAGTAAACAAAGCAATGCAGCTGCCAAGAGAACTCAACTTCCATACCAACAAAATATTTTCAGTGATTTATTTCAAGATAGACCTGCCAGCTATGTAGGACACAAGTAGGGAATGCAAACTTTAATCTTAAAGTCTTTTTTCAGAAGACTTAGAAGTGAAGGTTTCAGAATGAGTGGCTCTTTCAGAGCTTGTACTCACAAAAAGAGAGAACAGGAAAAAGAGGAAGTCACGGCCCTCGTCAGGCTTTTTCTTCCAAAAAAATAATCCACTAAAATCACTGCTAAAATAGCTTTTCATATATATATGTCTATTTTTAGAAGAGTGTCCCACTTCCTTCCAAGGGAGATACTACTATCTGAACTGAAAAAAACAAAGGATCTCTGCAAGTCACCTCACCCACTGTTAGTGGCCTGCTGGGTTCAAGGTGATCCTGGAGCGAGTTGCCCAGAGCCTTCTGTGAAGATGCACAGAACCCAGCCGGATGTGACTCCAGGGAACCTAAGGATCCTGCCCTGAGCAGGGGGTGAACTAGATGGTCTTCAGAGGTTCTTTCCAGCCTCAGTGAACCCTGTATTTCCACACGGACTGAGTGGTTACAGTGCCAGTCTAGGATCTGCGAAGTTCAGGTTCAAGGCTTTGCACCAAACTGCATGTGCAACTCTTGCGTATTTACTTGTAGCTCTCCTTCGCCTCAGTTCCTTCAGTAGCCAAAGACTGCAGAGACAAAGAGTGTGCCACAAAACATCTGTTCCAACCCATTCTTGTGAGGTTGGATCAAAATGCTTTTCAGTCAGCTGTTGGACTCTATAAGGAGCATGTTGCAGGACTTTCAGAAACCCTAACAATGTCCAAGTGCTCAGTTTTAGGCACTTCACAGAGTGATTCCCCTTATCAGGCCATATGGAGAATTCACTGTCAAAAAGCATTAACTTGGATATCTGAACAATACCCAACGATATCTGAACAACATCTGACATTTCTAAAGACGTAGGCAACACAGCCAGAGGAGGGTTCAGCTCTGCACAAACTGGAGAGAGCAGTATATGCGTTCCTCCTCCCTTAAACCCAAATGGTGCAAGCCTTTAATTACACAGCTCTTTCCAAGTCTACAAGCTTGAAATGAAATGCAAACTCAAGATCGTAAATAAAGACTATATTTTGTTCATAGTTCCTCTACAACATAGTTCAAATAGAGGCAAAGATCACCTAAATGCTAAACTGCCCTCTGAATGGAACATGGAACTTCAAAGGTTTTCAGAAGCAGAGCATTTCTGCTCACACAAATACTGAAACCTCCAGAGTTTTTGGCATTCCTTTGGAAGAGAGAATCCCTTGCACTGAGCTTAATCCATCACATCCAATTTGTATTCCATGATATTCCATGATGAAATAGGTTCCCTAGTTACAGCTGAATTATAGAATATTACTCTCGGTAGTGACTTCGTTTCTGAAATTCCAGAACAAAAAAAATGCGAGTCTTAAGACCTTACAATTACAGATGTATTACTTCTTGTTTGAGCTTTCTAACTGCTCATTGCCTTGGGGGTATGACATGACAGCTGCAAAGCAGAAAACACAGTTTAGCAGGTGAAAATTAGGAGGGGAAAAAGCCCACCACGCTGTCTAGTGAATGCAGTTATTTTGGTCTCCTCACTTTCTCACTGCAAATGACTACACATGGGAACACAGAGACTGGTCTGCTTAGGCCAGAACGAGAAGTCAGCCAGTTACTCAGCTCTCTTGAGATTTCCCCTGCTAAATACAGAGTTGGTTCAAGGTCTCTGTCATGATATTTCTGATGATGAGGAAGAAATGAGCTGAGATACAGCTGGGAGACTTAGGGAGATAGATATGGTCACCTAACACTACAGCAGCCACTGCCTCACTCCTAAATTTTTTTAACACTTCTCTTCGAACTGCCAGTTTTAACTGAATGAAAATCTATTAAGGAAGAAAAAGGAAAAGTAGATTTTTTTTTTCCTCATCAGTTTGACCAGAGAAGGCTGAAATATGTGCAATTCAAACTCCTTGCACAAACTGGATGCTCTCCTGAGCATAAGGTTCCCATAGAGACAACGAGGACAATAATATTGATAACAATTTAAGGGAAAAAAAACAAACAAAAAAACCCACAAAACCAACAAAACAAAAAAAGCTGAATCTCTACTGCTAGAACAAAAAAGTAACTCCTTCTCCAGAGATCAGATTTCCCTCAGCAACTCACCATTCACACACAGCAATAATCACTCCAAAACAAAATCCTTTTAAAGTAATTGAACATTTTCTCCTAAACAGATTGCAAAGCATATGGGTGACTGTTGCAATTATTAGTCTTAATTTTACATATTTGAGAGGCTCCTAAGGTCACTACTGATGGGTCCAGGCAGGTCAGAAGCAAACAATATGTCTATAAAATCCAAAACTATAAAAATACAAACAGATGAGCTACTTATGTGCCCATGAAATAGTAATAACAGAATCATAAAGGCAATTGTAACAACGCCACATCAGAACATAGCACAAAAATGGAATTTCCCTTAAGCGTAGTCATCTAACATAAGAAACAGTTACTTCAAGAGCTTCTCTAAAACTAAACAGAAAAACCAAGAAACGTTTCAAGAAAATGATAGTAACAGAAGTAGAAAGGGAACGAAAGGCTACCTTAACCTAGCAGTTAACATGGTAAGATACTGCAGTTATTCAGGTTTAAGAGCTATGACTTCCAAACACAGGAATGCAACTCAGTTAAGGCCAATTAAAGGCAACAATCTATGTCAGGTAGCTAGCCAACACCAGAACGGCATTTATCAACTTCCGAGCAATTTACTTGTGCAATAGGCTTCCAGCATTTCTCAAATATCTTAGCTCTATTTACAATTCAATTTCTTTCAGTTCTTTCCAAAAAATATTTTCTTCTTCGACAAATCTCCCCAAATTCAAGCCTCGGCATTCTTCTGACAAGCTGTTAATTTTGTAGAGTCATTTCAATTTACCAACATGCACAGAAAGACATCGTTTTCCAGAAGATTTCTGGGAGTGCTCACTGTAGTAAACACGCTCCCATAAAACACACATCATATTCTTAACCAGATGCAAACCTCCTTTGCATGCTTTCAAAGAGAAGAGCATCAGATTCCACAGTGCAATCCTGTGTCATCAGAATGCTTCAATGTTTGCGTTCCCATAGGGAGAGATAATGTGAGGGGCCCAAACCCACTGTTTGAAACCTCACAGCCAACCTCCAGAAGCCACCTGCTTCCTTCCTTAAAAGTCACAACAAAAAGTCTTCTGGGAGAGCAGGTAACTGGCCTACCTTGCATGTATGCCTCTATTTGCCGAATGAGCTCGTAAGACTTGGATCGGTCCAGAAGTGTACGAATAGCTGGAAGAGGGTCCAGGATAATGGTTTCTGGATGAGCATCAATGTACTCCTGCAAAACAAATAAGAAGGGGGGAAAAAAAAATGGCATTAGGTTGGCTGAAGAGTGTGGAAAATAGTGAGATGGGAAAGAGAACAAAGTTAAAAATCTCAGTCAACATCCAGCTTCTCTTCTACAGGAGGCAAACAGACACTGGCAATGCAGGATGTGACCAGGCAGTCTAGATGTTGACATTTGAAACAAAAACAAATGTGACAGCTAACTGCTTCGGGATGGTAAATTTTGGCAAATTCCTCCTGTGGACTCACCATCAGCAGCAAAACCTGCGCTGCAACCCCATCAGCTCAGAAATGAGCCAGTGGCAAAGTGCCACAATAACAGCTGTGAGCAGGGTAGAGAAAAGCAATTAGAAGAAGAAAGATGACACACTGCTACCTTGGGGTCAGCCCTGCACTGAATTACTGCACATGAACATGAAAACTGCCTGAGCTAAGCTCAGAACTACATCTGGGTTCCTTAATGCTATTATTAAATGTGTCCTCTAGCTGTGCTGAATGCTGAGTTAAGAGCTGGATGCTAAAGGCTGGAATTAAAGTAAATGGGTAAACAAGACTCCATCTTACCTCATCCAAAACAGGACACACACTTCCAAAGTTAGCAGCTATCTTTGTTTAACCCAACTTCCAAAAGTCATCTTTACATTTCCATTCATTTCTTTAAATTTGTTCACACAAATGCATGGTAAATGCTCCTGCAGATACCACACTTCGAGGAACATCCTGCAGTGTTTCTCATGGTGTATCAGCACTTCCCTTGGGAATGCGGTGACAGCCCCTCTGCCCTGACCACATCGGTTCCACATCGAGTTCAAGCTCCATACATGTCCATGGGGGCCTCCTCTAGATGTACTGATCGCTCCCCTCACGTGTACATTCCTCCTCCCTTCGGCATCCATTCCCTTGACTCCTCTCCAAGGAGGAAATTATTTTTCCCTCTCTCCATTTCTTGTGCAACTTTCAAATCTTCCTAAAGCTCACTTGCCATTAATGACTGTCCTCACTGTCCTGTGCTCAGGTATACTCCAGATTAGTTTGGCTCACATTACTCTATGCATTTCAAAAGGAGCTCTGTTTTTTTTTTTTTTACGCTTCTTCTAAGAAACTTCATGGCACTTTATTTACAATGATAATAGCTCTAAATCATATTAAAAGATCATCCAAGCAGTAAGCTTGACACAGCGTAATGACGTTTAACAGGAATGAAGGCCTGATCCCAAGGCAATTCTGTGGCAGGCAATGCTTCAACAGCAGCAAGCATCTCAGCTGACTTTCTGGTGACTGACTGCTCATCCTGCTGCCTTACGGAGACTCCAAGAGCTCTTGAAGGCAAACACAAAATAACCAATGAGCATGAGGGCTACTTTCCAGAAGGCATATACAGCCTGGAGGACTTTAACAAGCTGTTCTAATGGTGAAAAGGACTTCACAGTGTAAGACGACAGCCCCTTCAAACATACGCAGGAGCCTGAACACAACCTTCGCTTATTGGGGAAAAAAAAAAGGAAATTTCTTGGCATCAAACATGTTTTACCAACTATTCTCCAGATTTTATTTTTTCACAGGCTTAGGTACTCAGCCAGTCACAGGGCACAAGAATAGCAAAGTGTAGAGACTGCCAGGAAAGGGCAGTGAAGATCTGCATCGACTCGGTAAAGGAAAGGACTGGGACCAGAACTGAGTGACTCCTGGAGCTAATCTTCTTGAACTTTGATTCTTTGCTAGGAACGGCTGCATACTCAGTCACCCCGTTTTATTGAACACATGACTACATAGATGGCTTAACAGACTGGAAAAATCTCAGCGCAGCCTGAGTCGCAGCGCCTTTCCCACGGCGCAGAACAGCTCCACCACCAGAAATACAGACCTGCTGAGGAACGTGTAAGGGCTGCCTCTAAGAATTTCAGCAATGGATGAGCTATTACAAATATGAACTTGAAAATGTAGCAGCTGCAGAAGGAAAGGAGAAACACTGAAACTAAAGGGTAGCTTTCAGGACAGCACAACCTTTTAACCTTCACTGTTCAACTCTTCTCTGGTCATTCCAACAAGACAGCTCTGTGCTTTCCTTAGGTGGACTGACCAAAGACTGGTATCCAACTGCAGACTCCAACAACCCAGATAACAATCTGTTGGACATTTAGACTTTTCTGCAGTATTTCGAAAAGGCTCTGTCCCTGGGCTGCAGTTCAGCTTGACCCAGACAATGTCTATGTTTTCCCCTTTCTAATCTTTGATAGAATAAATGCAAACAAGCAAAAACAAGGACTTTTTGCTGACCCTCCTTTGTTTGTATTCCAGGCTTGGCATTCAGTAATGCTCTGTACCAGCCCTGCTGCTGGCAGAAGGCCAGCAATGAAACTTGAAATCATAGAGAGACAAAGTATTTCATGTTCCCTATTAAATACCTCTGGATATAGCCCAGAGATTAAAAGCAAACTTTTCTTGAGAAGCATATATATAGATGAAAATACAATTGACTGTCATTTTACCTAAAAAGGTAGTTAATGATTTTTATTTTTAACATTTTAACAGAAAGTTGATACAGTATCTACTGCAAATATTAGGTCATTAGATGATAAGATACTCACTGACTTATTGACTTGATTTTATTACTAAGTAATAAAATTTCTATAACTTTTCATTTAATATTAAACAAAAGCTCCATATAAAAATGTCAGCAAATGAAACAGTAATAGTGTTTGGATTTGTTTTCCTGTGTACAGAAACATGGAGATGACTGTTTATAACAACAAACTGATGTTTTACAAAGGGAAAACATGTGTAGACAAAAGCAATACCTAACTTCTCTCCTGCCAGAATATCTCCCTCATTTCCCTTCATCTCAGCCCCAAGCCCTTCTAATGAATCAAGAACAGCAGAGCTCTTCCCGGACAACTTCAGAGTAGGAGAGCCAGCAGTAGGAAATACGGGCAGTGGTGGGGGGATGAAGAGGAGAGTAAGGAACATTTTCAATTTTCATCAACCTGCCAGTAGAGGCTTAGGAATAAAACTATTTGTGATGTATCTTTTCAAGAAGGCTAATGCAAAGAGAACCCGTTTAAAGAAGCTCTGAAAGACAAATTAATAACCCTATTGATTTTCCGTCGCTTAAGGCCATCCGTTTGAGTGGAACAGAGGAGTCGCGAGCTGCAATGAATGAAGCTATGCAAGCCCCTGCACAGCTACAACCGGCAGCTGTTCAGAGAGTATTTTGCTATAATCAGGGCTTAACAAAGTTTCCTAGTCAGCAGTGGCTCACGCCAGCCAAAACACACTCAATTTTCAAAGCCATAAAGGTTGTCTGAAGGGCAGGAACTGGGGCACTTTGGTTCTCTTTCTCACCAAGATGTCAGGAACTGGAACTGCAGCAACTGAAAGGGACCCCTGGGGACACTTCACATCTGACTTCTCTCCCATGTTCCTCTGGTCAAGAAGGAACCACTGAGGTCTTGAATGTTGTAGTGTTTTGTGGGTTTTTTTTTTTAACTAGATGACAAATAAACTACATTCAATCAGCTCAGCCCAGTGTTACTGCAGGTAGGAAGGGAGACTCTATGTTCTCCAATGTAAGGGTCTAAGTGTCTTGTGAAGCAAATTGAAAAAAATCCCTATTTGCCCTTCATGCACTTCACTAGATGCTGCACAAGGTCTTCATTTCAGCTCTGGAGGAGATCACTAAGCACTCAGCACTAATCCTCAGCTGCCAACACTCTCTGGAGGAACTGCAGCCCAGACCACATCCAAACAGCACAAAGGCCTCTGAAAGCTCAGCCTCAAACGTCTTCTCCAGTTAAAAGCCCACTAGCAGCATGCAACTCCTCCTTGCCATTTTCAAAGTCTGCTGTAACAATTATTTTTTATGAGGCAATTGAGAACAGGCATTAAACAGCAAGGCAAAAATGGCACACACAGCAGCTTCCCAGCCTGCTAGCACTCTGCACCAGACTACGAGCATTTGGCACAGCCTGCAGAGAGCAGGTGCACAGACTGATGTAAATGTGAGCCCAGCTTTCTCCTCAGCGCTTGCAGAAGAGACAGTCAAGGCTTCTACAATACAGCTCTGAAATCAGTCATTCTTCCAAAGGTCAGAAATGCAGCCTGGCAGCCTGTTTCTCCTTCTGTGGTCAAGGAGCCCTTGGTCTCCGCTTTCTGATAGGCTGCTTTATGGAGCCAGTTTCATCTTGATGTTACATTTATATTCAATAGCAGGAAAATTAGCATCATGATGTTCAGACTGTTTGGTCAGACCAGGTTCATCAGAATGTTACAGGTCAATTCAACAAGCATTAAGGGAATACACTATTTGCATTTGCGCGCAGGTGCCAGAAATACCACAGTGCTTATGCAACATCACATACCACAACCAGATCTCTTACAAGGTGGTCACCTTACATTTTCTAAGATGCCCAGTGATTTTAGATTAAACAAATGAAAAAACCCATACAAACAAAAAGAGCTCCCTCCCAGCACCTCCCACAAACTTTATACAAATGGATCCTTACAATTTTTTTTTGGGGGGGGGAATAAATATGTTTTTCTTTATTTCTAATAGTTCTCAGTTCCTTGAACAAAAATAATACAGTGTCAATGGAGATAGGCCACTATTTCCTCTGCCAATTTCCGCCCTGTACCCAAAATGACATGACAGCTGACCCTTTTTAGAGACACTCTAGCATGTAGTTCAACTCTGGTAGAACTGTCCTCAGCTCCACCAGCTCCTAGGTGTGTCTGACTAGAAGGAAATCTCCTTGCATGCAAAAGACAAGAGGTAACGCCTGAGTGCATCACACGAGTGGAAGCAGGTGCCCACAGCCTTAGTTTGCTGGGGACAGCACATCACTTCAGACACTGCCCACAGGGGTCCCTGCCCTCCACCTCACTCTGAAGGGTTCATGAAAGGCAGGTCGTGCTTGTCCAACCTCATCTCCTTCTGTGACTGGGTGACCAGACTGGTAGATGAGGGAAAGGCTGTTGATGTAGTCTACCTAGACTTCAGCAAAGCCTTTGACACGGTCTCCCACAGTATTCTCCTGGGGAAACTGGCAGCCCGTGGCCTGGACAGGTACACTCTTCTCTGGGTAAAGAACTGGTTAGAGGGCCGTGCCCAGCGGGTAGTGGTTAATGGAGATAAGCCCAGCTGGTGTCCTGTTACGAGTGGTGTCCCCCAGGGGTCAGTACTGGGGCCCATCTTGTTTAATATCTTTATTGATGACCTAGATGAGGGGATCGAGTGTACCCTCACTAAGTTTGCAGATGACACCAAGTTGGGAGGATGTGTCAATCTGCCTGAGGGTAGGGAGGCCCTTCAGAGGGATCTGGATAGGCTGGATAGCTGGGCTGAGGCCAATGGGATGAGGTTCAATNGGAGACCTCATCGCACTCTACAACTTCCTGAAGGGAGGTTGTGGTGAGGAGGGGGTCGGCCTCTTCTCCCAGATAACTATTGACAGGACGAGAGGGAATGGCCACAAGTTGCACCAGGGGAGATTTACATTAGATATAAGGAAAAACTTTTTCACTCCAAGAGTGGTCAGGCACTGGAATGGCCTGCCTAGGGAGGTGGTGGAGTCACCATCCCTGGCGCGGTTCAAGAAGCATCTAGACGAAGTGCTAAGGGATATGGTTTAGTAGCTTAGTGGGTAGGGATGGTGATAGCAGGACGGTTGGACTAGATGATCTTGTAGGTCCTTTCCAACCTTGTGTTTCTATGATTCTATGGTTCTAAGGAAAAGGAAGCATCAACAGTGTGATCAAGAAGTCAAGGTCATGAAATTGATGCCATCATGTACACCAGTAGCAAACAAATTCAAGGAGCCTGACAAATGTATGATTTCTGCAAATTTTGCCAAGATTTTACATAAGGTCTCCTTATTCCTACCCCTGCCACAATGTGCACTTTGAAGAAATGTGGAAATCTGAAACCTCTGAAGTAGGCAACTGCATACTGAAACTAAATCATATTTTCTGAAAAAAATCTAAGCTGCACTATATAAAATACCTCCTTCCTGACAAAAGCTTAGAAATCAGAAATAATATCCTCAATACATTTCTGATTTTTACACTCTACACGCAAGTTAAACTTTTATCATTTCTAAAAGTTTAAAACAATTTAACTTCAAATACTTCAGTAGTTAAAAAATAATGCTGCATTTAAGGCTATAATTTGAAAGAAAATAGCTCCCATAAGATCACTCATGCAGTTTTAGTTTACAAAGATCTGAAAAACTTTAGGATTTAAGTGTGGAGAGAGCTAGGTTTCTGGTTTGTATTTGCAGTTTTGTTTTAGTTTTAGCATTTTCATAAGGGAATATTTGTTGTTTTTAGGCCATTGCATCTCTTTTCAGGTGGTATTACTCTTTTACAAATGCTATCAGAAAAGACACAAAGAGTAAGCCCCTGAATTGAAAATATATCCTGAATATATACCACTTATCTCTCACCAATCTCAGAATCTATCCCACAGACTCATTAGAGAAAAAACACGTTTTCACTGAGATTTTCTAACTGAAATAGGTTTAAAAAACAAAGCTTTAGCACTTAACCTATAGGAAAATAATGGATTATTTAAACGCTAACAAAGATACATAGAATAATGTCAAGGTATATTGTTACTACTTTAAGAAATTTATCAGAGCAAGTGATTTAGCTTTAGCAGGTCATCTTACCTCTAATAGCATTCCACTCGTGCAGCAGTTGTCACACCAACAAGAGCCCATTAGGTTTTCAGCCAAAGCCAAGGCTCTTGCTGCAAAGTGCTCTGCCCCATTTCATAGTGAACTTCACCTTGGTGGCTAAGTGCAGCTTTAGGAAAATACGTCCTCTATACTTAGCAGTGCTTCTTCCAGACCTCATTTCAGGTCTTTGAAAAAGGAACAGCTTATGACCTTAAGCAATTAAATACATTCTATGATTCTGTGACAGTAAGTTGACTAGTTGAAAATCTTATTAAAAATATTCAATATTCATTGAAGAGTTCTTGCTCAGGAATAAAAGAAATGTGTTTCATATACTCATTGTATTGCTATGCACTCCCTGCTCTCTAATGCTTGCACAAATTCCCTATCAGCATGTTCTGCAGGGAACAAGCGAGGTGCTGCAGCATTACACAGTTGAGATCTCTGCGTCTCAAACTGAGACCTTCAGGAATGCAATCAACAAAGTAAGGACTGGGAATCAGGAATCTCATGAGTTTTATACAGCTGTGAGTAACGCAACACATGCCCTTTTGACTCTTTGGGTATTAGTTTTTCCCATCGATACAATGTATCTATTGTGAAGGCAAATTAGTTACTGTCTGAAACAGTGAAAGACAGAGCATTAGCACATGGTCCCTTAAAGTCCATCGCTCCATATGCTGCTTTGGGCATTTGAAATTTCAAGTGCTGTGGGAAGTGGATGCCCACACTGCTCAGTGATGACCTGTGATGACCCAGTGATGATCTACTCTTCTTAGAACCGGTACCAGAGGGCCAGACTCACAAGTCAAACTTCATGCCCTGTGTGAGTTCGAATAACACAGAGGTGGGAGGAAGCAGAGAAGCTTTGTATCTAAAGCAAAGAGAATATTTTCTCTATTAAGTACATTTTCTGCATTATTAGGAGAAGAACATTAAGTAGAGCAAACAGTACGTGACTTCCCAAGACAGCAAAGTTGTGAAAACTGCAGAATTTGTCTGAGCTATTCTTCTACCTGACATAAGCACATTTCACAAATTTCTGAGATTTTACTTAACTTTACTTCCCTGAGAAAGAGAAGAATACGTCTTTGATCGAAGCTATCCACCAGAAACATCACCTTTTAAAATGATAAATGCATCATCATTCAGTCTGTGATAGAAATTCTTTGAAAAAACAGTTCTCTGTACCACCGTGCCCTGCACATTTCTGACCTACAGTGATAACTTGAGGAAAAAAAGAAGAGAATGGGATTCTTATAGAGGACAAAAACACTGACACTAGCCTTGATGCTACAGAACTCAGCATTCCAAGAAGTGGGAAGACTGGACAGGATTGGGTCAAATTAATTTAGTAGCTTCTGCCAAAGGGAGAGAGGTGTAAAGGACTCTGGAAACACCTGTTCTTTGTGGAATACGCTAGTGCTTTTGAAAGGACATCTGAGCATTCAGTGGGAAACCAGTTATTACTGAACTTACCAATACAATGTAAAACCTAACCAGAGGTGTGAGTTCATTTTAGACTGACAAAGTGACATTTTATGGGTTCTAGGGCCGGGCAGCAGTGTGACAGAGAGCTCTTTTCGTCAAACATCACCAACTGCACAAAAAACATACCTGGAACCTCTGTACCAACTCCAGCGACTGGCTGTCATTCTGGTCAGCTTCAAGGATGACATCTGTCAGTTTATGTATGATCACATCCAAAGGGCCCTGGTCTTCAATGGGTTTGGTGAGGTCAAGCTGAAGAAAGAGAGAAACCTGTTATTAATACACAGAGGATCTGAGGCTCTTGTTGCTGTCATTGCCCAAGGTGTTACCATCACGCAGGGCGCATTTACTTTACATGCCACCGTTATTTGGGATGTTACCCACATCCCTGACAACTGACACCTAACCGGCTGCCAGAAAACTTTACTCAGATATTTATTTCTCAGAAGTGTACATCTAATTCCCTGAAAAAGCAGTGAAATTCCTGCCAAGCACCCTTCCTCCAAAGGTCTTTCTGTGCTTCCCCTCCACGCAGAGCCAGCATTTCCCTCTTTAGCTCCCCTCCCTGTAGTTACATGTGCATGTAAAAGGAGTGAGCCAACAATAATCATCACCACTAATAAAAGCAACACCTCCCGTGCCCTTCACCCTTTGTGCCTGCCCAGAACAGCACCCAGGACAGTCCTACAGGTAACGCAAAAGCAAGTGACTCAGAATCTTTATAAATTCCTCTGCTGCAGGGAGAGCTGCCCAGCTGGCCTGGAGGAGTGCTGCTCCCTGAGCACAGCAAACACACATTGGCAGTAAGTTGGGGAGGGGAACACACATTTGGGATGGGGTGAGCAGAAACTCAGTTCCAGACAGTGTGGGAGGCACCACAGCAGTGGGAATGTGTCTCAGGGCCGGAACCCCAGTACTGAGACAGCGTTCAGCGCGCATTAAGCTTCGTCACTGTCTCATTAGCATGGGCTTTGGACTGCAGTTTCCCACCCTATGCTTTGAATTAAGGAAGGTAACAATGAGATAGGATGGCTGGAGCTCAAGCACCAGTAAAAGTAAAGCAGCAAAAACTTTGCAGCCTCATCATAACATGGTAGTTGCTAATCTCACTGATCCCTTGGTTTTCTTGTATAGGCACTCTAATCCAGGCTAGGCCTAAGCAAAATAACTGAAGTCAAACTAAGACATGAGCAAACTGAGAGATGACTGTTCTTCCAACAGAGCCCGTCTCTGCTTGCACGTTACAATGGGCTCCTGCTAACAGCTACAGGCTGAGGCTCTGGTACCACCTCTGAAGCACTCGTGTAGGTCCTAACGTGACCGGAAAATGCAATGGCACCTCTGAGGAGACCAACAGGCTCTGCTTGCTGGTGGGCAGCAGACTCCCTGGATGTGAAGTTGATGCACAGGCAAGGCCAAAGGGAGCTGATGGGGATGCTCAGTGGGCCATGATCTGAGGGTGAGCAGCCCGCAGGAGGGTGGCTGTGCTGCACCTACATGTCGGCTCGTGTGAGCAGTACAGCACGAAGGCTGAGGGTAGACATAAGTGTCTGCAGAATCGTGACAAAATGAACTGCCTATCGTATCTGGAAGGAAGCAGCAAAACAAAGGGTCCATTTAACCAGGTCAAAACGTTCCCAATTGCCAAGGTATAAATATGTAAATTAATCCATTTTCAGGACTTTCACTTTGAAAAACAGTGAGAAGCAAATAAGTATTGGTTGGATACCCCACCACATTCTTACTGCAGTTGCAGCTCAATCTGCACAGAAACATTCCAAAACAAAAAAAGTTCTCCCTTTCAGCCTTGACCCAAGAATAGCAGCAGCCTTCAAGGCACATCCAGGCATTTTCAGCACAGTGTTTTCCAGAAACATAAGACATCTGGGCAAGATAACTTCCTCACAACAGTTGTGTCAGCTAAATCCAACAGGCATATTATTCTGGGCACGTAAACAAAAAGCACCTACCAGGATTTGCATAGGCAAACCAGAAAGTGTTAAAAAGGGCCCTGTAACAGTGCTCTGCTTCCTCCTTTGTGAATAAAGCAGTCTAGGAACGGCAGCGTGCTCAGGCAGCTGCTCCTGGGCCCTTCAACGAGCGCTTAAGTGGCTCAGCAAGGGCAGCAGGTACATTTCAGCCACACAAACCTTCAACATTTGATTCGGCATTTTGTGGATTGGAGGATCAAACTGTTTGCAAGAACAAGTTCTCTGTGTTCTGAGCCACACTGTGGAAAGCAAATATTTCTGAGCTGTGCGGAATTTGGAAGTGTTCCACCTTCCTTTTATATACCAAGGAAAAAGAAGTTAAAGAACAGGGAAAAAAAAAGTTTGAGAAGGGGGGAAAAAAGGAGCCTTTTCAAGTGGAGTATCAGATCCAATCCTGTCAGTGAAAGTACAGTGCAAAATTTCTGCTGGCCCTCTGCTGAGACAAACACTGATTCATTGTTCGTCACCAGCTGGAATTTGAGCCCTCCTACTTCCCTTCTCTTTCAGCATCTCTCTCTCCAAACATCTTTGCATTTGACATGATCACCCAAAGGTTTGTTTTTGAACAGAACTAACGCCATAGCAACAGAAGTGAGAGCAAAGATTTATCAGCACCAGCTTGTAAAAACAGAAACAGAAACCATGGCCATGGTGTGCTTTCTTCTTCAAAGTAGGCTACATACAGCCTGTATTGCCTACTCTGCCTTTTCAAAAAAGTAGAATAAAAAAAAATAAAAAAAAGCTGAGTATTGGTTTCACTCTGTTGTTACTTACCACCAAAACCCAACAGAGATCAGGTGAATGACATGGAAGACAGCATCAAAGCTGTATGTAATTTGTAGAAAATACCAGATACAAGGCATGTGCCTTTCCAGGTCTTACAAATCCATATAGGGAAGAAAGCTACCACTAGATAAATGCTCTCATCCTTAGACTGCTTACCATCCAATAGAAAGGCTGGCTGGGAGGTAAAAAGCACTCCATGCTTAGAAACCTCATAGTCTCCCCCCTATCTCCCTCCCCAAAGCATCCACCAATGAACAAGTTATGTGCACACAGCTCCATCCTGACCTTCCTCCTCCACTCCCCTCAAACACACAGCCAACACATTATCCCAAATCACTACGCAGCAGGGCAAAAAAAAGTTTATTTCCATTAAGTATAATTTGTTTAAAGTTTTGGAGTTGTTTTTCTCTAGAACACTGGCAGCCCATCTGTCGGGACGGACGCCTGGCAGCGTGCCACTGCTCTCCAGCGGTCCCAACTGCCGTCCTGCACTCATGCACCTCTGGAAGCAGGGCTTAAAAATAAAACTAGGTACAAGTGAAAAAATCTGGATTCATTCACTCAGAAACAAACAAAACAAGCAAAAAAAAAACCACAAAAAAACTGCAAATGTTAGATTTAGCAAAAAAAGATCATTTATCTAAATGATTAAAAATAGTCTTCTGTTTTTTGTTTCATTCAGTAAAGAGTTCCCAGCTTATGCTATAATCAACTACATTTCAGAATCTGGCTCAGTAGGATAATTTTTTTAAAGCTCTTTTGCAGAAATAATTTTTGCATTATCATTCACATGAAATGAAGTCTTAATACCATCCTGTTCTGTTCTCTGAATTGAAAACAGGATCTGTCCCCTGCTATATCCCCGAGGAGATCACAACACATTTCTCCATTTCTATTTGTCTTCATTTTCTCTTAATACATTTCTATTAAAAAATGAACTCTCTTCTTTAAGCATTCTGCTCCCAGTCTCCAAATGGCTAACAAACTCCACTCACCAGACTGCTGCACTAACTTCTGGCTCTGTTTTGGTTTTTATTTGATCTCCTGCTTAGGAGAGGAGTGTGTAGGCCTCTGTAGCAGCCTGTCTTGCTGCAGAGGGGAAAAAACTCATGGAACTTTCACCTGAAGGAGGTAAATGAAGATAAGGAGAATTCATCAGAGATGATAGGTTTGTTCTGAGCCTTCCCACTAGGCAGATACAAGACCAAGTCATCAGATATTATCTCGAGTGCTAGACAGTTTAACTGAATACCACAAAACGGAAAAATCCTTTGAATGTTCTCTCCCTCCTGCTAGAGATCCATTAGTGCTCTGCAACACATTTTCACAAATCAGAGTCCAAAAGTCTCTTTGCAGTAATACAACCATTTTCTGGCACTGAACTCTGCTTCCTGTGAACCAGACGTATAGCAGCAGCCTGACCTGACCTCACTGCTCCCTGAATCTCGAGGCTGTACATGGAGTTTTCTACACACATCTATTGTATCCTGCTATTCAGATATTCAGTCAAGGTTGCACTGACCCCAAACCATAGAGTTTATTTCAAACTTAATTCAGCTTCTTGAACTCCATTGAGTGTAGATCCTCAGGTTACTAATCACCTTCCCTTGCTGAGGCTATTTTCCTCTCTGTACATTATCACAATTTATGTGAAAATGCTGGTAAAACAAAGCCCTTAAAATTTTCCCCTTCTTTCCCTTCTTTGCACTCCAGTGCTGTGTGAGTCAGGCTGAAAAACAGTCATGAGCTCTGGGTTGGAAAGCCACGTCTTCAAGAAGTCAGAAACCGACAGCTGATGTATCGGTGTACGCTGTTCTCTCCCCAAAAAGCTCAGAGATGAAAGCCTCTAAAAATACATTAAACATTCTAGAGAGGGAAGAAGCAAAAAATCAACAGCATCAAGTTCACTGTTTTTCTTTTTACAAAGTAAAGGCAACAAAAGTACATAGGATAGCATAACTACAGGAGATAAGTGTCTGTATTTGCAAAGAGGTGGGGCAGAAATCAGGAAAATGGTTGTGCACATCCACCCGCACATGTGAGACAGAGCCTGGTGCTGCAGCGGCCCAGCAGCCCGGCCGGAGGTCTGCTCGCTCTGCTGACAGATGTGGGGAACCACAGATCCGGGCTGCTCGGCCCAGTCCTGCGGGAGCTGCCTCGGCCCGGCCCCACACCATGGTGGCCCTCTCAGAGGCCCTGCTGCCATGCAGGGACAGCTGGCACACGGGACTCCATGCTGAAGCCTGTGGAAGGTGACAAAGCACACACACCATGAGGAAGGACGTTGTGTTATCTGCTAGATGAAGAACAGGTATTGTCACCGATATACAGGCTTTCTGTATCTCCTCAAATATTTACGTATTCAAACTAAATAAATATTAAAATTTTAAATGTTTAAGAGAGTTCTTCCTCTCTCTGCTTCTCTGTTCAAGTGAGGAAACTATGTCTGCTGTCTCTGCACAGCACTCACTGCTGCTGCTGGGCCAGAGCACAGACAGCAACCTCTGGGGCTGAAACACCAGCTCTGGCCCATTGCAACGGGTAAACACGATGCCAGCCACCAAAGGCCGCAGAGAAAGAGCAAAATGCTCACTAGGAGGATCTGTGTTCGCTGTCCCTTGCCATCTTTCCCTGGTGCTGACTGAGCCTGAATGCCGTGCTGCGGCAAGCCGGGACAGGAAATCCTGTGCTGAGGAGACTTCCCCCGGCTCTCCCCTGCCCCTCACGCCGACAGCATGGCAGCACCAACAGCAACTGCCACGGCAGAGAAACTTTCCTAAGCAGGACGAAAACGTGGCTTGGAAACACAGCACCTTTTTGTTAGTCTTCTCAGAATCAAGGAAGCTCGAGACCTGCTGCAGAGCTTACCTTTCAGCCACTGCAGGATGTTAACTGTGCAGGTTGCCTTCTGCTGCTCTGCCCAGCTCAGTTTTAAGAGTCCCCCCAAAAGGAAAGGACAACAGGCCCCATGCTGGGACGCACTGTTCACACCCCTAGCTGCCAGCTGCATCCTGAGCAGCAGGATGTGCCCGAAAGTGAGGAGACGCACGGCGTAAGCTACGAAGCCCTGCTGGGTTCCCATTTTCTCAGATATCGAAATGCTAACACCACAGGAGAAGATTCTGTGTTTAACAGATGGTTTCTTTGCATTTCCTGTCACCAATGCCAGAGCTGGTTCCTTTGCATTCTGTTTGGCACTAGGTGCCAGAGGCGACGTGCAGGCACTCTGCACGTTTCCAGCAGTTACACACTGCCGCTGCCCTGGAGGCAGGTACGGCCTCAGGGAAGTCCGGGAAGGGAGAAGCTGTGTTCTAGATAAACTGAGGTAGAGAAATCTCAGAGCTTTTTGTTTAATTATTATTTTACACTGCAAGTACTAATATACATGGACATCATTTATGGATCTGTTCTCTAACTACTGGGTAAAATGAACAGCACTCACATATCCAAGGCCAGGCTGGATGGGGAGCTGGGTAGCCCGATTCAGTGGGAGGTGTCCCTGCCCACAGCAGAGGGTTGGAACTAGATGGGCTTTAAGACCCCTTCCAATCCAAGCCGTTCTGTGATTCTATGACCACTCAGCTCACCAGGATAACAGCATCTCCTCTTCGCAGCCTCCTCGGCACCCTTCCCACAGAGGCAAGCTGCCAGCAAGCACTGCCATGGGCTGCACAGTACAAGTAACAGGCATGGCTCCTCCTCAGCCTGCAGAAAACTGGGAAAGGTGACTCTCTTCTCCCTCCTCAACTCTCTGATCCTGCCTCCACTGAGCATTACTCTCCTATTAGCAATGAAGTTTGTTCCCTCACCCCCTAACAAAACCAGAAATCCCACATTTCAGCTATAGATAAAGCTCTGCACAGTACAGAGCCGATTTTCAGAAAAATGTATTTTTTGTGGCTTTTGTTTTTCTTTTTTCATTTTGTTTTTATCCAAGTATAGAACTTTGTAACTATATTGGTTTTGATTTGGAGCCCAATAAAGAAAAACAATCCAGAAAGGAAAATAAATCTCAGCTTGTCTTATCTCCTCCTTTTATGTACAATATTTTGGCTCTTGCAGCATGTTCTTTCCAGAACTTGCAAAGATGCAGCAACAGCTGTTTCTAAGCACAATGCCACGCTGCAAGCTCATGTGCCACTAGGGCAGAATGGCAGTAAGCAGATTTGGTAGGCAAGTGGTTAAGCAGCTCAGTACTGTCCACGGATGGTCTGAAAGGCAACTGTTGATTTTCAGCACTGCAGGAAGAATAATCAATGTTACTGAAATCCAAAAAAAGCCTTTTGCCAAGGGTTTCTTCTGAGGTCACAAATACTCTTGCGGATTAGGAAGGGCAGCAGAACAAATCCAGAGATTAGCAGAGGAGAAAAGTTGAACAGAAGATGTGTGACACAAGAGGATTAGTGCTCCAAAGAAGGAAAGCAAGTTACAGAAAAACAAGATTCTGAGTAGAATTCACAGTAGGTGTAACCTGCTGCTGAGATTGCCTTGCTTTATTTTCTGTACCTGTCAAAGAAATGTTGTTCACGTACATCAGATTAAAAGGCTCTATAGGTGATCCCAGTAGAAGAAGGTATGGGAAAATTACAGAGTAGCTCAGAAAATGTCTGGTTCCCTTCTTAAACTTAAAGCTTCTGAACTGGCAAATGAGATCCAGAAAGACTTCACAAGAAGTTTTTTTACTGTTTCCTTGAGCAAAGTGGGTCACCTCTAGCCCCAATGCGAGCCAACAGCCCTACTACTCAATCATGTGGGAGAGCAGGCACTGCAGAAGGAATAGAAGGGAGAAAGCATCCACGGTGAACACCCAAGCTCATCCAGAACACAGAAATACTGCAGCCCTCCAAGCAGCACAGCCTGAGTAAGCAAGGGGAGGAGGTATGGGGGCACTTCTCTGAAGCTTTCGGTGCTTAATTATAGCATTATATAAACATTCAAAACATCAAGATCGGGCATTACTGGAAATATTTATTTTGTTGTTTCTTTTTTTTTAGTAACTGCTGGATACAGAGAAAGTTAAAACCAAGGAAAAGTGTACTTCTGAATGTTTCTCTTGGACCCATGTAAACAAGCACTGCATAACTCCCCTCCCTTTGGCAGTGGGATTAGTAAGCAGAAAAGCTGATCTGCACAGAAACGTACACCAGGAAGCCTGGCTACCATCCTTCATCCTTAGGGCTGAGGAAACGCAGATCTGCTCACACCACACGGCCCAGGCTCAGCTTCAGGACAATTCCTCAACCATTCCCTGTCAAGCAGCAGCAGCAGGAGGTGCTCCTGGGTGCAGGGCTGCACCTCTGGGAGATCGCCACCGTCTGCTGTGATTCTCCTCTAAACAAAGCTCCCAGCTGGCGAGCAGGAGGCATGGCTGGGCCTCTGTCAGCCTCTTCTGTGAGCAACCCGCACCAGAGCGTCTGGTTTTCTAGGGGCATTTCCCATTCTAACACGGCTCTGGATGATGCAGAGTTGAAGGCAAACACAGGTAGTTTCCACCACACATTTAATTCAGTATGCTCATCATTTTGCTGAATTTATGTGGTCTTTATTGTGTTTATTGAGTTTAGCTACATGTGGCGAGAGCAGTAATTGGCACGGTAGGAAGTTCTCATGCTCTTTGTTTGCCCCCTGCCCAAGCTAATTAGGATCTCTTCCAAAAAAAAATGAAACAAAATTAAAAAATATTTCACTTGACGTGTCCTCCTTCATCCAAACGCACACTCGTAGGGCTGCTCATGAACACTGGGTGGCTTAGTAATGTCCATACAACTGCACAGAACAGTGGAGAAAGTACACTGAAATAACAGGGAAGAAAAAGCAGCTTTAAGAGGCAGCCTAAGAGGAAAATACAAATGGGTAAAGCTGTGTTTAAAGAAGGAGAAGCCACGCTCATGTTGATCTACATTGTATCTCCATGCGTCAGGAGCAGAAATCTGAAAAGTGATTGGGAAGAGACTGCAGCATTCCCTTTTATCCGGTTCTAGAGAGTATTATTTATGGGAGAATTAAGTTGCCTTTCAATTACAAAGCATTACTTCAGCTTGAAACCACTGTTCCCGGTGAGACAAAACGATGGAACTGTTCTTTCTAACAATGAATTTAAAGGTGTTTTGAAATGAACACTGAGAAAGAAGGCCATGGGTGGAGATCACAGCCATCATGGATCACCTTCCCACACACTGTACTGCTAGGAAGGTACTGGACAAAGGAGCAGAGGGCAAAGCCAGGAGAAGGTGGCTGGGACACAGGGGAGGCTCTAACATGAGAAAGAGGAGAGCAGGAGAGTTCACTCATTGCTTCAGCAAACTCCCTGGCACAGAGGAGGTGATCACACTAGTTAATGGCCAAGAGTTCATGCTTTTCAGCAGCTGCGAGGTCCCTCTGCTTTTGCCTTCTACCAACATCTTTTCCCATCCAGGTGAACTGTCTTCCAGCATAGCACCTGCTCAACATGTATGGAGAACCACAGGCAGAGACAGAACATTTTGGGTCAAATTCCAATTAAACAAGAGTCGTAAGACGTCCTGCTGTTAAGTGCTGAGGAGGTTCGACAATCCCACAGTATTATTTAGCCATAGCCAGATATTAATAGGAAACAAGAGGAGCTGTATCATTAGTGGAGATTTGCTCAGGAGACTCAGGAGCACAAACACTCGTACTGAGGGTACAGTCCAGCTATTCCCAAGCAGGAATAACTAAGATGAAACTTGGTAAGAAATACTAGATGAAGTGGGGTGAGCTTGAATCACAGGATAAAATGGTGTACAAGCATTTTTTATGATCTCAGGATGACAAATTGATAAATTAAGGGAAGTAATTAGCAAAGACAGCTGAGCTGTGAAAAGCTCAAGGATTTGAATGTGAAAGAGGCTTAGCATTTCCTGCATACATATCAAATAGTGAAATGTATTTTGGAAATGCAAAAAGAAAAGAAGAAATACAGAATCTCTGTTCTGCAAGTGAAGGTTTATATTAAAAATAGGAATGACCCTAAATTTTACACTGCTATTTTGCCTCAATTTTCAGCAAGAGTAAGGATGCTGACTTGGAGCAAAAAAGGCAGCAAAGATGGGTACAGGGATACCAGTGGCCACCACCAGTCAAAACCAGAAGTCATGGAGCAAGTTTCATTTCACCTAATTTTAAAGAATCAATGACTGCATTTTAAGTATAGGCTTCTCAAAGTGGTCAACACAGAGAAATAAATACCTTGGTTTTATATTCACCTCGCCTCCTTTAGATTCCTGTTCTAGGACATGAGGAACTGCACCTGAACTGTGCCTGACAAGAGGGAATCTGGCTGAGTGGCACAGATGTCAGCTGACTCTGAAGAGCTCAACATGCTGAGGTCAGGGGAAGCCACCTCTCTCTCTCTCTCCTATAATTAGATACTTACAAACAATAATTAAAAAACGACTAGAAAACAAAATCCAATTAACCAAAGTGTGGCATATGAAATCACAGGATGGTGATACAAGGGTTCCAAATGATCCATTACAGAGTGCTTCCCAAATATTAAAAAATAGCAACTGCATTTGGGAAAGAGTAGGAGGGGAAAAACGACAGCCACAGACTTTGCAGCTGACCTAGTACTACATAAGCATTTCAACGTATTAGAAGATATTGGAAAATAATCACATCTCCAGAGGTAAATGAATAAAAACAAGCAAACAAATGTGGTGAAACATGGCATGGATCTACAGAAGATGGATCAGGACACTCTCACTGTACGACCACTGACCACTCTAGACATAGAAAATGCAGCAAAGCTGATCTCTCAGACTTCAGCGAAGCATGCTGTTAGGTAAACCAGAGAAAGGGAAGGACTAACAGAAGAATAGGAAGGAGAAGGGAGAGCTAAATACTAGACAAGATGACGAAGGCAGCAGTAGCAAACTTGAGTGCATGCACTAGGGGCATTCCTTGGGCACTAGTCTTGTGACCATTTTAATATCTTCACTAGTGGTCTTAGCACAATAAGTAGATTACTGATGGACCTTGAAAATTACCCAGAAGTGTAACTGACACCACCACCCAGAGAGAAGTATCGTGCAGAGGGATGAATCAGAAATGGGACATCACCACTAAATACAAAATTAAGAGCTGCACGTAGTTGGGCTAACGATGCACAAAAGATCTGCCCTTTTCTCATGGCAAGATGCAAGGATCATAGCTGAAATAGGACTGTGACAAAGATAAACCCAATTTCAGCAAGATCAGAAATGTGTACTTTGGATGAAGTTTGTAAGAGTCAAGTTAAAATATAAAGCATTACTGAGACCCCAAACAGAACAGCTGCACCCAGAATGGATCATTCATATCCGGAAATTAAAACTGAAAGTAAATGCTTATGAATTCAACCAAGCTTTAGATACATATACGTGTGCGTGTATGTGTGTATATGTATACCTGTATAAAATACCTATTTACGTCTTCGGGGTGAACAGCCTAGAAACTGTTCCGTTTTTTGGGGTACACAGTATAACAAAGAAGCCTGCTACCCAGGAACACGTATGGTCCAGGAGCCCTGTAAAGATTCTTTTAGGAATAGAAGAAGTAAGAGGTGCAGTAGTGGAGACCAACTGGAAAAGCCTCAGGTTTCAAATTATTCACTCAACCTCACATTTCACTTCCATTATAAATGGAGTGCTAAGTGAGCAGCACATAAGCAAGAGGAGAAAAAAAAGACCATCAGAAATATCATTCAGGGGAAGCAGGTGAAAAGGCACTTTGTCATCTAGCTGTAAAACAAGTCTGGCACACTCCATAATACCGGGCGCTCTCCGTGCCCATCTTGACTGAATTCTTCCTCAGCAGATGGAGGAGGCAGCTGTGGTTCCTTCTTTAGCAAGCCTCCCAAGCCTCACCGGACTTCTACAAGGATACTGCAGGTATTTTTTTCTCCTTATGATGGGTGCACTGACTTAAAGGTAAATCAGCCATGTGAAATTAGGTCAGAACTTTATTTTAATTAGTTAATAATAGTTTCAGGTGCCATCTCCCAAGCCCATTATCTGATTGTTGGGGCTTTAAAATGACATTACCCGCCCCCTACTATTCATTTTCTTTTCCCTTTCACTATTTGAAAGGCTCAAACGAACAGGAAAATGACTTCCTATTCAGGGAAGATAGTGAATGCAGCGGTAATTAAATGAGCTAAAAAAGAACAGCTGAAATGGTAGTTCTTATTCTTCACTCAACTGTTTTTACAGGAATTTCAGATGTTCCTGTCACAGCAACAGGTAAAACATCCTCAGAAAATCTATTAATTGTTGGTATGCCTTCAACAGACACCAAATCCAAGGCTTAGGATTCAAACCAATTTTTAAACAGGCAAAGATAGGAAAACATAGTTAAAATCAAAGAACAGAGCTAGAGTGTGAACAGCCTATCTGTGTAGTTTATAATCTCATGACAGAGAACACCAGATAAAGTTCTAGAAGCTCTCTTGTGATAACGTCGTTTACAAAGCATGTTGGCATGCACTCTCTCCCTGAGCTCTGATCCTAAGCCACTTATCTCGATGGTCACTCCAGCGTCTGTCAAGACACCCTAGCAGCTTCCCACCTCCCTCTTCTTCTTCTAGTCCATCAGAACTGAAGACACTTCGTTTGCTCTCACTCTCTTCCCTTCTCCAGCCTTTTGCACAGGCATAGCTCCAGACTTATTCCCAACACCAAGTGTTGATGCCAAGCAGGCAACATAACAAGGCCAACTGCTGCTCTTCCATCCATATCAACTCCTGGCTAAATTCAAGCCTTGCACATCCTTCTGTGCTCACTGCCATCCCTATACTTGGAATAAGGTTAATAAATCCCACAGAGAAACACACATCGGTGCAACACTGAACCTCAGCTGACATGGCTACACAGCTTCCAGATGGTCAGCAAGGAGACTAAATTACTACAGGCAGAGTAAGATTAACAGGGACCAGGTGAGCAGAGTGACATCTCTCCTAAAATGAAAGATTTGGTCAGGAAGAAAGTTGTTCATAAAAAAAATTTAAACTATAGTATATGTAAACACATTTCACACACATATATTCACTCATTTTCTTCTTCCCCTTCCCTTCTAAAGGAGTTAACTTTCCCTTATGATATGCCAAACAAGTCTCCACACACTGCCGCTCCAGACACCAAGAACTTAACCCAGGTTTGGCACGTTTACCACCCAGCACCAACGCAGTACCTCAGTGCCTGGAGGAAATGTATACATGTTGGGGAGGGAAGGCAGGTGGGAACCATTACAGTGCAGCTAACAGCCACAGCTTCACACTGGGAAGTGCTCTCAGACACCAGCCCTTTGGCTCACACCACCACCTCCAGCTCCTGCTCTGCCTGTCCCACGCCTCACAGCCAAGTGCACCGGCACAAGCTGCCATCTCTCAGTCGGCCCAGCAGAAAAAACTGAGACCGTGTCTTACTGCTGGCACAGCTTGTGCACCCCGACATCTTCACATACAGTTGAAAAAGAGCCTGTCTGATGATAAAACCCTTTCCACGTGCTTCCTGAAGGACTGTGTGGTCTTCACTGTCAGTCTAAGAAAAATCTCCTGAAACCTTCTGGGCAGAAGCACGTTTGAAACTTGCAGGCCAAATTTAAATTTCCAGATGAATAAACACTCCCCTTATTAAAATCAAAAGATGTGAACAAGCTTTCCATTTTCTTGTATGGCAAGATTCACATAGGAATAGGTTTCATTAAACTTCAGGGAAAATGTATTTAATGAGGATTTTAATGGATCACGCTGGGAAAAAATAAACAAACCAACCCCATAGTTCACCCCCACTGCATCCCCTGATTTATTGCACCTGTTCAGTTCACTAGTACAGAAAAGCTGACTTAAAAACCCTAGAAGCCCAAACAAAAGGGGTTCCTGCAGACGAAGCTTGCCCAATGCATGGCAGCAGGAGCTGAGAGGCAATTCAGAGAGGCCGCTTCTCCAGCTCGGTGCAGCACAGCGCGGGCTGCAGAGCTGTCCAACTCCTGATGCTCATGTCACCAGAGGGAGACCCAAAGGAGCATTTTGGATCCTCCAACCATCACTGCCCACTCTGCAAACACCTCACATTTCCCCTCATCCCTCTGAGGGGTGAGGATCACTGCACTCCCTCAGCCCTGAGCATGTCCCACAGCCACCATCCACCCATGCTATTGTGGGGAGCACCAAGCTGCATGGCCCAGCTGGCCCTCGGGAAGGCTCCCCCGCCTCCGCTACTGGGAGGAAATAACCCAGTGCCTGAGTTGGAACAAGGGGTGCTGGAGAACTATGAATCACAAACCTGTTTGTGTCAGGAAACTTCAGCCATATGTTGCATTAACAAAGGATGTTTTCTCCACGGCTGTGCTAATAAAAAGCAAATTGTGATCATTTCTCCCTATTTCATCCTATTTGCATGGTGGCAAGAGGCAGGGTGGGGGAGAACAGCTGAGACCGACGCAGACAGCCAGAGGCAGACCTTCCCCACACCTCTGTCACCTCCCACACAACGGCAGCCGTAAGCAAGGCTGAACGCGTACAAGACCTCCGCTGCAATGAAAATCAACCTGCCACAGAACAGGAAGCGCTGTCGGATCCACATGCATGTGTTGAATTGCTGAACTCCACGCCAAGTCCTCAGAAAAACACACAAATTGGGAACAACGGAGGCATTCCCCACGTTGTGGCCACAGGCACTGGGAATGCCTTTCAGTGCCGAGCCCCCGGGGCCTCTGCACTGCACTGCAGCATTTGAGCAGCAGAAAGATAGGTCAGAACTGCCCCAGTTGTAATGTCCTAACTAAAGCACAATAAAATACGCTTCAAGGCATAATATTCACCTTGAAAAAGGCTTGTTTTCTGTTCTGTTACTATCATCGTTACCTGCATCAGTATTAGCAGTCTGGCTCTTTCAAGCTGCAGTGCCTGCATTGCTGGGTCCTATGAGTTCACCATGTGGCAAGTCATGTAAGTCATTCCAGTTCTTCCCCCCATGCCTTTCTACCACTAGCCCATGGTACTTGGTGTCCAACCACAGGATCAGGGTGCTGGAGATGAGCTCACGGAGCAACCCCAGCCGTGAGCCCCACAAGGAACCAGAGCTGCTGCCCCTCTGGCCACGTCTTGGCGCAGAGCTGTCCCACACCCATGCCACCAGCCAGCCCCAGGCAGTCCCAGTGGCCTGCACAGTATCCTGTTGCACTGATCAACAACTGTGTTGCTTTCCCCTATGAGAAGCAAGCCATGGGACTACTAGACTGTTCTGAAGTGTAAATTATTTTTTTTCTGCAGTGACAGCTGCAGAAGAAAGGGAGAGAGCCTCACCCTGTGGTCCCCACACTGCCTGGCTTCACAAGGATGCTGCAGGCTTTGGAGCTGCTTTCCTACAGCAAAGCTCCTCATAGCTAAGTGCAGCCACCAAACATTACTACTTAGGCAAAACAGTGGGAACTGATATGTGGAAGAGCTGACTGGGACTGGCTGGAGTGGGTTTGGTTGGGATAGAGTCAATTTACTCCACAGCAGCCCACATGTTGCTGCATTAAGCTGGTGGTCAAAGCAGTGCTGGTGCCACACCAATGTTTTAGCTACTGCTGAGCTGTGCACGCACAGCACAGAGGGCTCCTGCTTGCCACCACCCTACAGTGTGCAGCACGGGGCGGCAGGAGGCTGGGGGGACACAGCTGACCCGAGCTGCACAAAGGGATGCTCCTTGCCATACACATCCACAGCTCTGCAATAAAACTGTGGGGGAGTTTTTCCAAAATTGCTCAGGGACTGGCTGGGCATCAAGCTGCAGGTGGTGCACAAGTGCTTTTACATCTTTTATTTATTTTAAACCTTTTTTTCTTCACTCATTAAACTGTCTATCTCAGCTCAGGAGATTTTTTTCCTCACTTTTGCCCTTTTGATTCTCTTCCCTTTCTTGCTGGGGGGACCAAGCTGGAGAGCAGGGAGGTGTTAGCTGGAGGCTGGGGTGCCTCCCCTCGCCCCCCATGGGTGTACAGAGCATCTTCCAAATCTGAGCTCCTGCTGCTGCTAAAGCACAGATTTAAAATTGTGCTGCAGGGCTAAAATCAGAAGTGAAACACATGTTCTAAAAGATGTGGCTGGCAGAGGCCAGTTATTGCTATTGTTGGGTAACACCAAAGGGCTTTCTGAAAGCCCCCTACCCATCTCTATACAGCCATAAGCAGACATTCCTCTGAGGTGGGAAGACATGGTAATTGAAAGGTTATAACTGCATTTCATATATTCATGGCAACGTGGCATTTTCAGTCGTGGAATTTCAAAAGCAAACTCACTTCAATCTTGACTGATCTTGAGTTTTGAAATTCCATTTTTTCCCTATTACATCTTTTCCTCCAGTTATTTTGGCTGTTTGAAAGTTTGCATATCCTCCAAGTAATATTTAAGATACACTGACCGAAGGTGCCCTTTCAAGCACTGGCACAGAAACAACTCCCTAATTTATGGCTAAGAAGATGGCCAAGGGGCATTCCCAGTTCCCTAAGAAAATGAGCTGGCTACACGCTCATCACACCTTAGCTCAGCTGTGTTACTCATACACCATTGCTGCTGAACAATGCCTGGCTAAGGAGAACCCACGGCACGGATGCCTTAAGTGTGACCCTTGGCAGCAAACCCTTTGCTCCCATGGCCCTTGTCACCTGGATCCAAGGGCTCTGTAAGGAGCGAGGGGACAAGCATGTGCATGGGACAGCAAGCCTTCAGCAGCGAGGAGAGCAGCCCCACGCAGTCACACAGCCGATGCCTTGTTTGCATCTTCACAGGAAGCCAGCATTGCAGACGGGGGTTAAAGGTGAATAGAAAAAACAGAGAAGCAATTTGATTTTAATCAGGTGTATGATCTGAAACAAATATCAAAAGGTGTATGTGGAAGTCTGGCTGAGATGCCTACATTCTCTTAATTCTAAGTGAAACTTGAGTGCAACCATTTGCTTGAAGTCTGTGAATTTTCTCTTCCAACACTGACAGTTTAGCTAAAGACAAAAATCATCTCAGGAAGTTGCAGTGAAAGCTCAGACATTGCTTTCATAATTACCACAAAGCCTTGAACACAGGGAAGGAAAAATACCAAGTATGTCATCCTCAGGTCACTAACCTGCACGTGGGGCTGCCTCTCTTTAATAAGGCCACTTCCAACAACAGATCAACGGCAGGAGGCAGGAGACAGAGAAGGAAAGGCTCCAAATAAAAGTATTATTCAAACTCCACTAGATCCTAAATAAAACACAATAATACTGACCAAGCAGAGACACAGAGGACCTGGCCAGGCTCCAGAACACAATAACCATTTGTCTTCTTTGCCAGAGGCAAGCAGCAGCTGGGGATGCCACTCAGGGGGATAAAATAGCGCTGCTCTATGGCTCAAGGATGACTCCCAGGAGTAACGTAATACATAAGAATAAAAGATGACAAGTTAGATGAATGCCGCTTGAGAACCTTTTCAGAGCGGGCCGAGTGTTCTTTAGGAGAAGTAGGAAAATTAAGGATGACAAAAAACCTGCCAACACAGTTTTCCAACAATTACTTGACAGTGAAAATTAATCTACATGCAAAAGGCTTCATCTGCATCAGCCTAGAAAACCTACACAGAAACCCTGGAGGGCAGACCCCAAAACAAGAGGGATGCCAAAATGGTATTTTGTGAAAACAGAGTATTTTCCTAAGACTGAATGGGTGCCCACTGAGGCGCTCCTAAGATTCTGCAGGGTGATTTCACACACTGCAATGAGAGCTTTGAGTGAACAAAAGCAGGAAAAAAGGTTTTTATTATTTTATTGTCATAATTCCTGTTCTAAAATTCACTTTCTTATAATACCTGTAAACCTACTCTGCAGCAAAATCAACGTTTTGGGGAAAGGCATTGCAGTATGAGACCAGAATAAAACCAGAACTCTTTTCACCACTGGAACTGCAAGGCACAAGTGCTCCACCAAGCCACAAACTGTCCCATTTCCTACCACTGTTTCAGTAAGAGTACACTGATGAGTGAACAACCACCTGAGCAAATGCAGGTGCCTCAGAAACAGGCCCCTGTGGAAACGTGCAAGAAGGAAGCTCTTCTGCTGGGGGGGTGCGGAAGCTCAACTGGAAAAGACTTCTCAAAGCACAAAGGGGAAGGAAGGGAGAAAAAACTTCTCATGTACCACACCAGGATTTATATAAAGTAAATTATAGCCCCTAAGGCACCACTAAGTCAATACAAAATATCCCTGCTAATGACATGGAATGGAAACAATGTCTTCTGCACCTTCCAGGGCTGCCAGGAAAAAGAGCACAAGGCTGGAAGGCACACGATGACCAGCAACAAAAGACAGGCTCAGTTTCCACAAAAAAAATCTGAACAGAATAGAGTCCCAAGGCAACATACAGATTTAAGTTCCCAGGTCACAATGAAGTTTAGTTAGGTTCCTCAGCCTCCTGGGTGGTTAGTATGAAAGTTACAACAAGTTACCCTAAGATAAAGTCTGTGGATTTACAGCACAACAAGAAGGCTGAGGCCACCTAGCTGTGGGGTAACCCTGCTTTCACCAACGGTATGGAAAAGAGCATTGGCACCTGAAAGGTGCCTTGTCCTAGAAAGAGAGATAATGCCCAAGGTGAGAGGCATACAAGGACTAATTAGGACTTAGGTGATGAAAAGAAGAAAGGAAACACATGGGCTGATTAGCTGGAGGACTTCCTGGCAACAAAACATTTTAGATTCTGGAGTAATCTCCCATTGGAACAGGAGATAGCTGGATCTTTGGGATTTTTTTTATTAAAAAAAGTACACTGAACAACAGAAAAAAATGCAGGAAAGAATCCTGCACTTCAGGGAAATGTAGTGGTGGTTTTTCCACACCTGCAGAACTCCTGCCTCAGTTCAACCAAGTCAAGAAGTCAGATCTTTTCACGAGTCCCCTCCTGCATTTGGATGTGACTTAATCCATTCTGTAGAGACTGCCATGTCCTTAAGCGAGGCAGGTGCACAGCCAGTGTTCTGGGATATTAATACATTGCTTAATACAGACGGGTGTCACTCAGGCTGCAGCTGGACCATTCCATACAAACCTGCTCGGAGGTGTAACAAGGGCTTCCAGCAGACACAGCAGGCAGCAGCACATCGGAACACAGCAACACAGGCAGAACCCCTGCTGCTCGAGCTCAGCCCAGCAGCCGCCCTGTAGCAACACACAGCTGAGTGACCGCAGCGTTGTAAGCTCTGACCCACAGCTATTTGCAAAGGGACGCACCAAAGGAAGCCTATTTCGGTGAAGTGCTGTGTGTTGTAATGTACATTGTTGTTCCGGGCACTTCCTTGTATCAACTACCAACAACCGGGTTTTTTTTTTTTTTTTTTTTTAATCCAGTCCATTTCATAGAAGGACAAGAACTTCTCCCTCCAGCCTGACTTAACAGTTGGCAAATGCCTCTAGGGCATGTGCACTTCGACACTGAGCAGGCTCCCAGTGCAGCTGGGAACGCCCTGAGCAAGCACAGCGGGTGTTATCTGCTGCCTGATAAGAGCAGGCAGGGCACCCCAGCTCCCCAGGCAGTGAGGGAAGGAAGAAGCACTGCCCTGGCGCATCCTGCGCTGCAATTCACCACAGCTCATAAAGATGCTGCTCCATGAAACAAAGGCAGGTCATGAAAAGGATGCTCTGTCATATTTATTACCACAATGAGTAACTGGCAATCAGACCTTGAGGCTCATCAGCCTGACTGAAATCTCTAATCTTCCCTGCCCTTCCTTCCTCTGCCCACCCCACAGCCCAGGATTGACCCCAGAAAGTGCAAGCACCAGAGCAGTCACTTCCAGACTGCACTGGTAACAAGCACTGGGCCACGGGCAGGGCCAACCTTTGGCCCTCCTGCCAACATAGGCAGTTTTGAATGTTTTATTGCACACATAAGCAAAGTTGAGGAATAGCTGAAATATGCTGAGCATCACTAAATTTATCAAAGTAATACACAGCAGGGATTCCTTCTATGATAAAATCCAACAAAATATATGTGCCTATGTAAGATATCTCACTGTCTTTTCTTTAACACAGCTGATCCTAAAACGTGCAAGGAAATAGGAGAGTACATTCCTAAAACACACTGAATTTGCATGAAACCTCACAGAGCTGGTGCTGCAAAGCTAACAAAACTCAAGAAAAAAACAGCAAAAAGCAGGAGCTGGACCAGTCAAGCCCCAATACAATGGGCACGCAGAAAGGGCAGCCTGTGCTGGTGACACCAGAGCCAAGGCACCGCAATCCAGCGGTACGACATGGCAGTGGGCTCTGCAAACAGCAACTGAGCGTGATGGTTGGGGCTTGGAGGCAGAGGCAAGGAGAGGAGGCAAGGAAGACATCAGCTCCTCTGCCAGCAGCTTGCTGCAGGACACACATGGGCTCCTCTGCAGGGAGAAGAACAACTCTGCAACAATGATTTCTATGCCAAGAAACAAAGAAACCAAAAAAATAAAAGAAAACATGAACATTAACCCACACATCAATGTAGTTGATTCTTTAAGAATCCCCCTACAGTAGACCACTTTCTTTCTCCTCCTCTTTTGTAGCCCTTTCTGGGCACCTCCAATGAATCTGAGATGCCCCATGGTCACCCACACCCCAGTGCCGTGACGCCTATCTTCACCAAAGCAACAGGACAAAATGTGAAGCAACCAGGGGAAACAAGCTCTCACCATGCAAAGGGATGCGCCAAGGAACAGAGCACAAAGCAAACAAACTGTGCAGAAGTTCTGCTGGGAACACTGTTCTCCTACAGCCTGGAAGACCTTAAAATCTGTTCCATTAGTTAAAGTCTCCTAAACCCCTGACGAGACCCAGAACAACACTGCTTGTAGGCCGAAGTAAGGTCCAGAAAAATCAAGCAAGTTATCCAAAGCCTCTCACATGGGAACGAGAGCAGGTATCTGAACTGCCGGGAACACCCAGCACAAACTGGCCTGTGGCTTGGGGTTGGTTCTGCTGCCTTCAGTTGGCTGCTTCCAGAGAACAGCTGGGCCCGCAGGTGAGCCAGGCAGCTGGATCCTTCCAGAAAACTTCTCCATCTCCCCACTGTGCTGATGGCCTGGCTTTCTCAGCACGTGCTTTCCTCCAGCAGCTCCTCCCTTCACCCCAGCAGGATGCCAGTTGCTGGAAGGGGCACCTCCTCTCCAAACCCCGCATCTTTAGACCAATAAACCAAAGCTTGTGAAAGGCAACCTGCCCCAACGTCCTCCTGATTGCCTTGAACCATGACAATGGTGTCACATTTGGGATCAAAACTGCAGAAAAGGAGGCTGCAGCACATTCTGCCTCCTCTTTCTGGTGAAGTTTCCAAATCCTTACTCTCCATGAGCCAGAGGCAGACGTACAGACAGCCTGTCAAGGAGCAAAAAATGCAGATTCACCCAGAAGACATGAAAAATACATACAGGAGAACTTAGTTGTTTTCTCTTTTGCCTAAAATACATGTCTCAAATAAGTGCTTCAAGTAACTTTCAAGTATTAAAAATAGTCTATGAAAAATGGGTGCCTTTAAGCTGTCTCCTTCTAGGGAAAAGTTCCCAGCGAGCACGATGGGAAATAATTAAGACCCAACAGCAATTCATTTCCAACTCATCCTATAAACTGCATTTTTATTTAAATCTCTAATTGACATAAGAGAGCCAGACAGAAGTTAACAACCTACTGCACAAAGGTGATGACAGCACAGCAGCAATTTATTGGACTTATTCTGGACTCTCTGATTTGGTTGGATTCTACTTTTGGAACCAGCAGTGAAATATTTTTTATTTTTTTTTTAATCAGGGAATATAAAAGTTTCTCCTCTTCATCCTGTGCCTGCAGGAGGGGTGGCCTCTGTTTTCCTGGTAATGAAACGTCTCTTTCTCACTCTTTATGTTAGACAAACCAAGCTTGTGACTGTAGGCTGCTATTTCAGAATCAGAAAGTTCTCAGAGAGTTTTGGAGAAAATGCATGGTATCCTCAAAGACATGGCTGGGACTGCTGTCTGCAACACATGGTATTTTAAAATGCAATGGGAGATGCAGCTGTGGCGCAGTCACACGCTTCCGGGAGCCTTAAATCTTCCTAAGGAAATGAGCAGCAGCAAGAAGGACATGGTGCCATTGACTCAGGTTCAGATTACAAACAGAAACGTATCTCATGCTCTTCTCTGGGTTGACCAGTCCCAGTGGAAAAGACATCCTTATCAACACCTGTAAGAGTCAGCACTGCACTCCCACTTTCCCAGCTACCCCACACAGGCACTGCCCCAGGTCCTGCCCAGAACTGCCTCCTCCAGCCACAGAACACGCAGAGCAGATGATGGACTGACCTGCACAGGTCTTGGCATTTAAGGTCAGCGTCGTCCACACCGCTGGCGAAACCAAATTGAGCAGCAACCCACATCAGCCCTGGGTGAGTTAAAACATTCAACCTGACTACACAATGGGATCTGCTTTCAGATCCTTCCTACACATTTTCTGAAGCCCTGGTGTAAACTCAAACATCCTGCTGCAACCCCGTCTACAAAGATGTGATGTTACAAGAAGTACCTCTAAACAATTAGTAAAAGCCAGCTCTCACCCCCCCCATCCCTTCAAAAACGCAAAAGAAAGAAGCACATTAAAAGTGCCCTTTTGCAGCACAGAGCAGCAATGTGCTGCCTGCGTGGTATTTTCTTTGTGGGGCAGTTTCTGCAAGTCGCCATGCTACTTGGTTTCTCTATCTGCATCTGTTAAGTATGACTAGTTCCCACAGAACCAAAGTCCCTCTCCGCATATTTGAAGTATCCCATCTTGTGGGGAAAATCTTACTAAAATTTAAAAACAAATTTCATCCAGAATTTTGCATTAGTTGCCTCCTTTCCCCCTCCACACAGACACAGGGAGTCCATAGATGCAGTACACCTGTTCCTTTGCCATGGTATCTGGCTAACTGCCATGAAAAAGGTGTACAGCCACTGCAGCATTAACAAAAATTTCTTGTTCTGTGAAGCTGCTAGGAAATAAATACAGCTTTGGGAGATTTGGCTGTAACTTTAGCTTTCATACGCTACACTGCCAATAAGCAGTAGATTTACAAG
>WBMW01001268.1:405616-445889 GCA_013396635.1 Penelope pileata | reverse complement strand
TTTTTTTTTTTGGAGAAATGAGAAACAAAAATCACATGGTTTTGTAAAATATAACTGTATGACGGCCTCATTGAGACTGCGGGTCTGCTGATGACATACAGGCTCTTGCATGTGGAATTTAGGCTATTTTGGTCTGAAATTAGAAAAGCCCCCCAAAAGCAACAGTAAAAGTATTGCAACTTCTCCAACTGTTCCTCCATGGAAAGACACCAAGGGATTGGCTTCAGTGCAGGGATTGGAGGGGTCATGTTTTCCTGTGCCCCCGAACTAGGAGTCTCCCATGCCAGCTCACATCATTAAACAATACATGAAGACTAGAGCAACTCAAATAGAAGCAGTGTGTAATAATGGTCAGAAGATCTGCTGGCATTTGAAATTCATGCAAAAAAGATTTTGAGCAAACATTTTTTTGGGGGGGGGGGAAATAACACAAATGGCAAAACTCGCATACAAACAAGACTGTTCAGAATGGGCATCTGCATTCATACTTATGCCCAGAGGAAACAGCCAGAGCATTTGGCATTTTCCATGGGCCTTAGTAGCAGCTGTCAGCACCTTTGAAATACAGGCTCATTACTTGGCAATTTAGCCCCCAGACTTTCAGATTAGAAAAAGATCCAACACAATCACCTGATCTGTCCTATGGCACAAAACACACAACTTCCCCTCACCAAGACCCCCACCACAACCAGTGACCTCCCAAACCACTTAGCTTTGTGAAAATAATAATAATAAAAAATCTGATTCCAAACAGTTTCAGCTAACTGGGAAGCTAATTCCAGGTTTAGGAGCATCTTTAAATGATTATTTTCCCCTGATTAGAACACCTCATTTCCATTATAGTGCTCGCAAATGTTACATTCCATCATACTCTCTATGCTATATCCCAAATCTACAGAAACACCATGAAAATCTGGGGCTGGCAGCACACTACAGTCAGTCCCAGCCCTGCTCAGGTTTGATATTCAGCAGTGGCCCCGCAGTCAGCACTCTGTAAGAAGGCTGATGGCTACCACAAACATCAGCATGCTCAAGGCTTCCACCTCCTACTCCCACCATGCAGCCCAGCTCCCAGCCCAGGATGTGGTAACAGGTAACAAATGAGGTGCTGAGTGCTCTTCCACCTGCCTCAGCCCAGGAAACAAAGTGCTACAGAAACAGGGCAGTGTGAGCTGAACCCAGCCTGCAAGGAGCAGGAGAGGACGATCCCAACAGACAGCTCCTCATGCTGTAGGAGACTTCCTAGTCCAAGACGTTCTCTCTACAAAAGCAGCCATTCAAACACTACACCCACAAGAATTAACAGCTTTTGGGTAGGTCTGTGGTCATGTGCAGGCAGTGACATGCCTGATCGGCCAGTGCAGCCAGCACAGCTGTAACCTGGCTCTCCTAGGGATGCTGTGCCTTACCGATGCGGCACAGAGCTCAGCAGCCTTGCGAGACCCCCTGAGAAACAACGCCAGTCCCCCACCACGTCAACAGTTTTGCAACCTCAAAACGAAGAGCCAGCTTGCCTCCAGCCAGCCCCAAGAACAAGCACAGGCCAGGCCCCAGAGACATGTCCTTCAGCACAGCCTGTTCTGAACGGCCCAGCAGAGACGTTTGTGAAGGGGAACAAAGACAAACGCAGCGCCAGTGTGAAGAGTGGTTTGAAGTCTGAAATTTGCTCTTCTGAATCTGTCCTTTGGGCCTATCCTGCTTCTGTGAGCTGAAAAAATATTCAGCTCTAATGGAAGTTGCATTCTCAAAACTTAAATGAGCCAGTGAAATCCTATAAAATAAGAGACAACATGCAAGCAATCGCTACCAGGCTTATATATCCCTGCCATAGACACGTGCTTCCAGCATGGAGATTAAGGGACCTGAACTTTTTGGTAGACATGCTATTGCTAAGTTTTGAGCACCTTATTCCAGAATTATAACACATAGAAAAGTGTCATCCAGTGTTTTCAGTGTTAGCCTTAACAAAACACATACATAAATACTATTTTAATGGTCTTCAATTTTAGAATTAGCTTTTACACACTTCTGGTGAAACGCATAGCTTTTGAAATAGGTGAAAGGACAAACACACAAGACAACAGATACTGAAATAGATAGTTGTCCACTCCTCACCACAGAGGTCAGACAGGAAAGAAATATCTGCTATAGAGCTCCAAAAACTATAGGAACACCCTCTGTGTTTTTTCATGCAAACAAGTGCAATGAGGGCACATAACTGAAAGCTCTAACCACAAACAATTAATTTAATCTTATGCCCATCAAATGTAGGTTCTTCACATCACTGGCTGCTGCAAACATCCGCAGAAAGGACAGCACCACTTTAGGTACTCCCCTTCTGCAAGGCACAGGGTAAGACAACCAAGGTGGGTTTTGTTTGACCTCCGCTGCCAGGTTAAACAAACGGTGCGATAACCCTGCCCAAACAGCCTGCATGTGTAAAAGCATAACCTGTCCCAGCTCCTTAGAGCTGGTTTATCTTAGATAAACCCATGACCTTGACAGAACAGTGAAGTATAATTTTCAGCGTCTGTAGCGTTATGAACAAAGCAAGTGTGCAGCATTACAACCTTCAGATCCGCCAAGTATGCTACACCCACAGATTTCAGACGCAAGTCTTAAAATATCTTAAAACAGTTTTGGTTTCGCAAACTGACAGAGGATTCAGACTACTCTTTTGCTGAGCTTTTCCAACTCACAGTTTTACACCTTAAGCAGGACAGGATAGCAACTGATAGAAGATGATGTCCTCTATTACATTTACCTCCCCTCCCTGTTTTAGCTGAGAACATCACTGCTCATGCTCAGCAGAGTATCTTCATACCCTCCTTACTACAAGAGTGGACTTCATATGAGATTGTTTTCCAAGCAAAATAATAACATACCCTGTTTTCTCTTCCTTGAAGAGGCTGGATTTGAAGGTTTGAAGGTCACAGGACTAAGGCTTGAACATGACCGCAGGAATATTATGATCAAACTGACTTCCACGCAAACCTCACCTTTCTCTATTAAAACTTATGTTCATACCCAGATTCTTAAAACTCAGGTAACACTACACCTAAATGCAAATACTGCAGCATGGATTCTTCTTTAACAAGTCAAGAAACGGTACCATTTCTTCAGCCTACATCCAAATCAGAAAGAATAGGTATGTGTGTGTAACCCTAACCCTATACACACACACGTGTATACATACATACACACACACACACCTTTCACCAGTCAGCACTTCCCCCTCACACACCAGGAGCCACTCAAGCCAACATCCACCCATACAACATCAGCTATATTCCTGTCAAGTTACTGTCGCCTGCCAAACACTGATGTGGGGCATTTACTTTGTATTGTGTTCACTTCTCATATCCCAGGGACAATCTCTGAAAAAAATAATGTTTCCTGATTGCATCCAGCTTTCACCTCCCAGTGCAAGCTAGGCCACTAACGTCAAGGCAACTTATTGATATCAATATAGAATAATAAAATGGCCTGAAATGTGCAGAAATTAAGACTTGGGAACTTTTATTCCTCAGCTCTCAGTTGGTGAAGGACTAGTTAAGATGATTTAACAGATTAAAGTGCAAGCTGCTTTAGTATCAAAGAGTTGCTTCTATTTTAAATACTCAGGAGATGCTCCATTACAACACCCGCAGAAGCAGAGATCCATCACTGCATTGGGATGACAGACCCGTAAATGAAGACCAAAAAGCAAAATTTTACAGGCAGCACCCCACAGAACCATGGAGCTCTTCAGAACATGAGTTGCTTTGTTTTCTTGTAAATTTTTATTTACTTGCTGTTTCTGGGTGTTTCCTCATTGTTTTAAGGTTCATCCTACTGACAGGAGCATCTCAGAGACAACTTCACTGTGCCACAGGCTGTTACTAAGCAATCCTCTGCAAATACACAAAATTCTTCAGGCAAAATCATAAACAACCCGAATAGATTCAATAAATAAAGCTGCACCACATCAATCTTAAGAAAATTCAGAAGAAATTCAAATTCACAATCACCAACTATACTTAGCAAGCCAATCTACTGAAGCTGAAGTAAATCCTCTCTTAACTCTTCTTTTAAATACTGACTTGATGGTATTACTGCACCAAAACTTGGCTACAGGCAGACGTACGAGGGTGTTAACAAAGCGTTCAAGACAGCACTTCCATGGACAGACTATTCTTCAAACATGATTGTGCAGCATTTACATTGCAACTCCTTACACAAAGCAAGAAGTCAGCACAGCATTACTTGCCACTTACATATGCTGTAAGCTGAGCTAAGCTGCTAAGACTCCGTAAGAATCTTTGACAGCAGTTATAAAAAGCAATCCACAAAAACTGGGAATATTCATTCAGCATTTCTACACTCAGTAGAAAAGACCCAGATTTTAAGAAGCACAGAAAGAATTACAGGTGCACTGATCTAATCGTGCAAGCAGCTTAAAGAAGCTAAGAAGAGACCTAGCAGCAATATCTAAGATAAGCAATTGCAGCATCTAGCAAGAGCAAGCAGAAGAGAACCTGGGCGCTGAGCATGTCTGTTGGGCCAGACACAGAGCCAGGTACAGCGTCGTAGCCCAGCAGGAGGCTCTTAACCTTACAGTTCAAAAGAAAAACTTCTGCTTTCCCCTTTATAGCTGCTGTTCTTTTTTCTGCCACTTAAGGACATTACCATAAAGGAAGGAGTATTACCAGATAAGCTCAACTAGGTCACAAGAAAGAACATTTTCCAAGCTAGCCTGAAGTACAAATGATCTCTCTGCAATCAACATAAATTCTCCGTGGGCTGCAGTCAGCTTGTCCTCTGATCTCTGTGATCAGCAAGGCAGCGAACGGTCCTAACGCAGGAACTCCGTGCTGCTAAGGGTACAGGACAGCAGGGTTGTGCAATGAAGATTCTTGTGCAAGAAAACATTTTCAGATGCACTTAGACCTTGGAGTAAAGGAAGCTCTTGGCTCCAATCAACAATTTACTACAAAAACAAATCTAGAAAGCTCTTCTCTGTTCACAGAGTCAGCCAGAAATTCCTCAGCAACAGTTGTTTCCCTTACATTTCAGGCTCTTACAGTATTAGCTCAGTCCTAATGGCATCTTTTCCATCCTGTCTTCAGATGACTCTGTCAAAACACTGTAAATAACTTGGTTGCACTTGAGCAGGAGGATTTTTATTTAAAGAGTCTTCACTAACTATTGAAGTAGATATCCACCTTAGGACAACCACTCAAACAAGCACACAAGGTACACGTAAGTGAATGTGCACAACAACCTCACCTCAGACACAAAACCCCTCCACTGGGGAAATTAAATGAGGAAACTACAGTTTTCTGAAGCAACCTCAGGTTGAAAAGTTGTCATCAGTGAAATGGAGAGAGGCCCTCTGGATCCTAAAATAACAGCCAAGGAACAGTACAAGGTAAATCCATTGTTTAGTAATGGCAGAAGCGGTCTCCGGTTTCCACATAAGGGTACTTCCTCCTCTCCTGCTCATAACCACTTTTATGCCATTTTTCAACGACAAATGAGCAACATTCACAGTTTGATTTCGTTTTTTTTTTTTTTAAACCATGATAGAAGTGTCTGCTATCTTCATGATTTCACAGTATTGCCTTAGGTTCTTACAGATCAACATGTAGACTTTAAACAAAACAAAAGGACAAGTTATCTTGCTTCTATTCATGGGACATGCTTCTATTCATCTATAATAAGCGCAGTAATTAATTCCTTTGTCGCCTTTACAAAAATAACCTTAACATAAGAAAAGAACAACTAAAATGAAATGTAGCACGGCATCACTTCCAGTAATCGATCTATGCTGTAGACTGAACGTGGGCTTGAGTTTGCTTAGCTTAAAAGCACAGCTGAACCACAGAGAGCACTCGTAAACCAAGCCTCCTAGGAACAAAGCTATTCAGCTCCATGGAAGAGTTGGCAGGAGGGAAAGGAGCACAGCTCAGCCGGTAACTACCTGCAGTGGAGCCATACCATAACACTACAGACAAAGCTCATTGGCTTTTGTGGCCCCTCTTTCTTTGGGATTTATACAGACCCAGTACCTTGTCACCAGCACAACATCTTTAAATATTCTAACAGCATCATCCTCAATATAAATGCGAGCAACAGAGATAAATCCATACAAACCTGATAGAAGGAGGCTTCTGTCTCCAGGCTCCCTCCACAGCTTATGCAATGAAAGTTAACTCCAGACCTGAATCTTCCCTTCAGAATGAGCTGTCCAAAAGGAGGGGCCCTATTGCTACCACTTCGCAAGGGGACCACTTAGGACAGATCATAACCTTAGGTATCCAATGAATATTTCAATCCATTAACAACTGCTGGACCATCTTTGCTCCTGGCATAGTCACAGAACCACATCAATCATCTAGGAAGTTGCAGCAGCTGTCTCCTTTATGACAAGTCATGTGAGAGAAGCGGGATAGTAAACAAACAAACAAAATAGCTCTCAAATTTTCCATAATTGTGACCTCATGTTAAGAAGAAACACATTTTGGATACCCCACTCCCACCTCATTTTAGAGAAACTATGCTTGTAATCATCTGCATTCCTCCTGGCTCTTTTCTGTTCTCTTCAGACTACACTCAAAAATTCCCACCCTAAGCTATTAATTGCACTATTAATTGCACTGCTTTTGGTCAGCAGAGCACAACTACCTTTAGCAACAAATATTCTCAAAAACTAGAGAAAGACAGTGATTAAAAATAATTTATCAGAAAGTACACAGGAGCTTTCCCTCAATATGCTAGCTCTTACAAAATGAAAGATATTGCAAAATAACAATGCTCACAGAAAACATCTACAAAGCACATGAAGAAACCCTGTATTTCTGTTCATTGTGCCTACCTTGAGACAGATAGCAAAACAGTCTATGCTGTTGCCAAGGGAAAAAAAAAAAAAAAGGTTGTACAGCTGTTCTGATAGCAGGTTTAAGTTGATGATACTCCGCTGTCTTTAAATAAGGGTAACTTAACTCCATGTGCCAAGAGTTTCTCTAACAAAGCTAAAGACCAAATACAGCAGAAGTCAAGAAATTTTAGGGCCTAATCTCTCTTAAATACCATGTTTCACTGGCTCATCATTCAATCTCATGACACAACCTTATAACTGTGAAGCACTAGAAGACAGAACAAGCATGCAATGCGAAGGGTCTCCTGATGCAAGCATCTCAGGCCACAGTAATTTTTGCAGAAGCTGAAGAAAGGAAGAATTAACAATGTATAGCACAGGACTTCCCTATACTCCACTGTTTTGATAATATACTGTCTATAAAGCTTTTGCTTGAAGTCTTAGCCAAGGTGCAGATGACAGACACTTCTCCCAAGGGAACATCCCTGTCCCTGCAGAACAAAACCCCAGGGATGAAGACAAAGTTAGAACTACTAGCATAGAAATAAACTTGTAGCTCTGCCACCAAAATTGACAAGGGATCGTTATCCAGCTGAGAGAGGACATCTCAGTGTTAAGATCAGAGGTACAGTCACCACTGGAACTATATACAATCAACTCCCCATCCTTTCCACTCCAGGAAAAAACATACAAAAAAGATCACAAGAGCTACATGCATATACACATTTCATGCTTTGCAATTTCAGCAAGTCACAAATGAGACAGGTTGGTTTTAATATAAGGCATTTCCTGAGTTACACACTCCATTTGCCCTGCTTTGATACCATATCATAACACTTGCATCCAGCGAGACAGATAATCTTATTGTTTAATGCAGCCTAAAATTAAAGCTTGTTCTTAGCTGGCCCATGGGCACCACTGCAGTAATCGTGACTAATAAAAGCACTGTCTGACTGCCGCTTTGTGCAAAGACTTGGCTACGCGCTGCAAAATACTCCTAGTCAAAAGCAGGCAGATACGGAGTTCTATTCCCAAGCATAAGAATCAGCATTTCCTTCAAAGTCTTCTTTTCATCCACACTGTTTGCCGAGGACGGATTTAAGAAGCTTTATAGTTCATGTACGTATCTGGGAAGACATGTGCTGACGGCTGAGAGAGTACCATACACAGCAAACGTCAGAAATCAGCATCCATTATTACTCCACTTTTCCTTTACAAGCTCATTTTACTCTACACCTCCTCTATTCAGATATCTCAAAGCAACTTAATTGGCATTCCAGTACATGGAATGCTACCTTCACTAGAAAATGGAGGCAGAGTTTTTAAGGGAGATGCTCAAAGTGCCTGCAGCAAGCGACAAAGCAAGGCAACTCCCCATTGCAATCTCAGTCCCATTACAGCCAGAACCTATTTGGCAGAGCACCCACAGTGACTGTATTTCCACCCAGCACATCCCAGCTCCCAGCCTGCAGCACTGTTAGGAAGCACCACCTCATCATGGTGTACCCAAGAGACAGAAGGAAAGGAGATGAGCAGAGTAGGGTCCGAGGGCCAAAACAGTGCAAGCTCAAACCTGAAGGCTGTTTGTTACAGATTTCTAAATATCAGTAATGTTGTCGCTCACTGAAGAAATTTCTGCAAGTGACTTCAGAGCCCACACCTCACTCAAGGTCAGTGGGATTCAGAGTCAAAAGAAAGCAATCAAACCAGTCAGTAAGGGACTGTACATCTCTGAGCCAGAAGTTCCTCTCAGATTTCACATTCACTCTGCAAGAATAAAATAAAGACCTAACTGCATTTGATTGATTGGCTTACTTTGTCTAATTTTTAAGAGTAAGTACTTATTTATTTAATCTGCTTAATCCACATGCTGGAAACGTTCTGTTGCTTTCTCTTCCTTCCCTGCCCCAGCAGATGTGTGCTTATTCTTCTTCCCCACTGGACCAGAAAGGGCCAGGCTGTACCTAGCTGACCAGCCTGCTGATGCAATGGGTAGCAGTGTGCCAAAGCCACCTCTCCCTGCACTGGAACCTGTGCTTCATTCCTGCTGAGCAGCACTGCTCCTTAGGTACCAAGGTGGTCTTCTCAGCTGAGAAGGATCAGAGGCAGGATTCAGCCTGGGATTTGTTTTTCCACAGTCCTGCTATTCCTTGGGGAGAGAGCTGAAACTTTTGTTTATTACTACATTCTTTTTTTTTTGGGGGGGTGGAGGGAGGAAGACCCCACTCTGAGGCATCCAAAATGCACACAGCGACACTGCTTAGCTTCTGTGTTATAACCCCCTCAAGATTTTAACCAGCTGCCCCCATCTCCGAGTACATGCAAAGCACCGACACAACCCAGACTGGGGAGGGCTGGAGGGTTTTCATTGCATCCTTTCCAAAAATGCACGAAAGGCAAAGCTGACTGCCATACTGAGGAGAACATGCGCTGTATTGAGGGGCTGGCATGCACGTAAAAATAAAGCTTTCTTCTCCTTATACTAGAGAGCCAGCTCTCCAACATCTCAATAAACCTGCCTGCTTTGGAAGCCTTCCAGTCACATTGCTCTGCACATGCTGTTGGATATATATTTTATAAGCTCTCTTCTCGTTAGAACGCTGCTGTTCCAAGCTTATTCCATTAATACTTCATGTGAAAATAAACCTCTCTGCATTTCAAGAAAACAACTGTTCCCTGGCAACAATTAGTGGAAACTCTTGTCATTGGTATTTCACTTTGAAGATTTTGGGGGGGGAGGAGACCCTCAATTCTCCTTCACTGTCTCCAGTAAAACCCACAGCTCAAAGGAGTTTTCTTCTCAAAAGCAAAAGATTTCAGATATCTCAATTCCCAGAGAGTTGAGGGGAAAGAAAGGAAAAACAAAACAGCAGCCTAAGACCATTCCAACTACTACGATCAGCTGTTCCACACCGAAAAACATGTTGTCCTCCATATCCCATTGCTATTAAAAAATGGGCAGCTTGAAATACGACTAATCCCACTTTTATAGCCAACCAACTAGAACATCTCTCTGAGATAAAAGAGAGCATTAGTACTCATTAGAACCAAAAATACACATGGAAAATAGGAAATCTTAAATATTTTAAAATTAAAAAAAAAAAAAGAGTGAGCTAGAGCTCTAGGAAAACTTGGGTGTGGAAGTGCCTGAAAGGGCTTTGAAGTCATGAGAAATACGAAGGCTCCAAATTTTGTTGCATAAAGACTGAACTGGCAATTTGTCAGAAGCCAAAGGGCTGCAGCTAATTATTCTGGATTTGCATAGCTTGTGAAACAAAAATAAATGCATGTCCCCATCAGAGGTACTTGTGATGATTTCCACTTCACTGCACATGTTTTCAATCTTGCATTCTTCAAACTAAGCCAAACACATTTTTTCCTGAAAAACAAGGTATACAGGGATGTTCTTTCTTTTCCTCGCCAGTGTACAAAGTCATAAGAAACAGAATACTTCACTGGCTGAAGAAGAACTGACAATTTGCAACTCTAAACTCAGCCCTAGGTTAATTTTGAGGAGTGAATAAAACCAAGCTTCTATTTAAAAAACAAACAAAGAAAAAACCTCAGAAACAATTTTATGTTTCAGAAACTACTCAAAACCCACTTTTGCTAGATTCCATTAACAAGAGAGTTTTTTTCTCCAGAAGCAGTTTTCCCCTTGAAACAGCAACGAAAGAAATTATTCAGAAAGGCTTCTGCTGAAGCACTTACTGCCCCAACAGCCCAGTGCCAGTGCTGAAGCTGCTGCCTGCCCAGTGGCCTACAGGCCATGGCATTCGGCTTCTGGGCATATGTCATATTCAGGGCATTTCTGCTCCACTGCTGGCTACTAGCTCAAGCAACTCCAGCTGCAATGTGCTGGAGGAGCTGGCAAGAAAAATTCAGGGGATGACAGGGAACAGCTCAGGCTCTGAGCACCCACAGCTCCCCAGACATCTGAGCTGTACCCTGTGCCATGCAGCCGTGCCAGCACAGCTCCCAGAAAACCACTGGGGCTGGAGCAGCAACAGCATTCCTGTAGAGCTGGGACACAGCCTTCAGTCCTTTTTTCCAGTTATACAAGTGGGAGCTGAGGAACTAGCTTTCTTTTAAGGAAACTTTTAAGGAAAGTAAGCTTTCCTTACTTCCCAGTGTACAAGCAGGATAAGCACCCTAACATGGTGGTGAGGCCCACTTAAAACCAAGTAAACAGCCTGCCACAAGGTAAGAGCACAGTGCTCTGTTCAGTTAAAAGCCCATATTTAAAAACCAGGGAGATTTCTCTTTGGTTTTCCTTCTAATTGGACACTGGCTTGTACCTGCCCCACTGACTTGGATTAGTCTCAGAAAACAAATCTACCTCCAAAACACCTCTGAACCTGAAAGATGCTGTTACTTTGACTTCTCCCACTGCCCACTGGATAAGCAGACATGAGGCAGCCTGTTCAGAACAGACCCAAGACTCCCAAATGTTTGGATGAAAGCTCAGACTCACACCGTCTTTAGACATTTCATAACCTTGAAAGCTTTTTATTTGGTTCACCTTCTACACTACTTTTTAAGCTAGATAGCTTGATGGATGTTACTCAATTGTACTAAATAACATTATGCATTTCAGCTCCTATGCACTGAGCTCACAAGTGAATTCTCAATGTTAGAATATAATTGGTATTTCTATAAAGGATAACAAAGAAAACACAAATACTAACCACTCAATGAATTGAGACGTTCTTTGTTTTCAATACGATACTTTAATAATTTCTTACCCTTGGATGAAGGAGCATGACTGCTAAGCATCCCACTGCCAGCCCTACCCTTCTACTATTTCTCTTTGTAGGATATGAATGTCTCCCAGCTCAATAAGAACAGCAGGCTGGAACTACCGTTTCTGCTCTATCAAGGTCTGAGATGAGACAAAACGGAGAACTTGAACAGAAGTCACAGAATCTTGACTGCTGTCTAATACCAGCTCACAGAAAATCTGTGCAGTGGAAGTAGTGGATGGTACCTGGAAACCAGTAATGGAACCTTACCTTCTGACTCACTACTTTTAATCAGAAAACGTCTGCATTCAGAAAAAAAACTGTTTTTTGTAAAGAAGGAAACAGATAAACAGCCTGTGTATTTTGAGTTTAGAGTTACTTGTCTTTTGCCAGGCATAAGTGCTGGCTTCCCAAGACAGCTCACATCGGGGCAGGCTCTTTAGAAAAGGAGAAACTAGTCAAAGAAACCCTACTACTCACATGGGTAAGCAACACTCCCTCTGTCAAATAAACTTTGTCCAACAGATCTATACCAAGACATCCCCCATTCAGAAGCAGGACCAGCTGAATGGATCATGCAAAGTGACAAAAGCCAAGCTTTCTAGTAATGCTGGGTGGGAAAAAAAAGCACATTTCTGAGATATCTCCTGCTGCTACATGTACACACATCAGGATCCACAAAGCAACATGTCTGTGATAGGCCACCAGTGACCACACATGGCCATCCATCCTGCTCTAGCAGAGCAGCAGCTATCAGTGTTCCAGGTATACCTTTGGGGCACAGATTCCCAGTACAGGCTAGTTTGGCACCTTGACAATGCTCTAAAATTTGAAACTGTGAAGTACCTTTAAACAAAGTCCTGTCTAGTTCTGTCCAAGTGTTTCCCCAAATGCTCTTCCAATAAAGAAATTCTTTCCAGTTATTTTGTGTCTAATGACTACTCATTACATTACACAAATATCAGCAAAAAATGAAATAAAATAAAAGCATTTGTGCATCTTGCATACATTGACATAGCAAAGACTAACTCAAGTAACATGTTGAAGGGCAGCAACTTCAGCCCAAGAGGTAAGACACGATTTGCTCTCTGTTCATCTAATCACAGAATTCATCTCATACAGGCAGCTGAAGTCACAGAGCAGGAACTAGACACATCTACAACAAACATAGACACTGGATTGTAGAACACTGAAATATTGAAATAATAATGTGTCACAGAATGACACAAATAGAAGCTAGCTTTCTCCCTGTGCTGCTTGTGAAGGCCGCGCTTTGCATATGCTGTACTTATCAGCCTGGAGATGTTCTATCAGAACAGACAAAAGGAGCTGCTCCTTAGCTCTGAGTAATAGGAGGTACAAGTAAGGAAGATGATACTGTAGTGGTGGAAGGGTATTAGAAGTAAGGCTAAATGCAACCTTTAAAGTAGGTGCCTTCTTTTCTTGTAATACCATTCAGTTCTCAGATAACCACACATACCAGAAAGACACAATCTCCAAGGTTAACTAGTAGCAGGAATTTTTTAAAAGCCTTTTTTTGACTGGGGATTCTTTCGAATCACATGNCCGACGTATTCCTACTCCCTGCTGGTGCTGAGAAGCATCTTTCACATGGACATAAGACAGCATCAGGTATCAGTGACTAACACCCCTTTTTCCTCCTCTCTCTCCTCCATTTCCTCTACCAAAGCAGTTTCCTCACTGCTACAGAGACAGAAGAAAGTGTGTGTGAGGAACATACTGAGCACCTGAGAGAGGGAAATGAGCATCAAGTAAGCACCAGGAAGAATGAAACCTATGACACACAGCTCTTCTAAGTACACAAAAGAGGCCAGAAGGAAAGAACTAGTGCTCTGAGGTATTACAGCAACACAGTTGTAATGCTAACATAATTCCTTTCCCAAGTTGGCATCACCCTTTAAGTAACATCTCGTGTGAAATATGACCATTCAGACCTAGGAAACAGAAAATGTAGCCAATGCCTAAACTTACCAGTAGGTGGGCTAAAACCCCAAAGCACTTCAGCATCATGTCTCTGCTCTCTGGGTTGAATGGACACTTCTCAAAGACCAGCTCCTGTTTCTGCTAAACCTGACTGTCCTTAAATGCAATAAGCATGGACCAGTATCATCTAATCAGCTATCAGATCCTATTAATTAACTGAGACAAGAAATGACAACTTTCACTTAGACATCTGCTTACTTTAGGCTAGATGGGCTCAACAAATACTTCACAAAAGGGGATCAATTTTTCCCCCAAAACAGTATTTGTAGCAGAAAAATGAATGGAAAAAAAGAAGAACAATTGAATATAGTTTTTACTCACCTGTACTACTTCTACTCCTCTTTTCCTGAAAAAGAAAAAAATAAAGAATGGTTATTGTTGGAAATGTGGGAGAAACGTAGAACAAACAAATGGTTGATTCGTACTGGAATACAAACACTGAAAATCCGCACTAACGTAGCTGATTCATATTCAGGAAAGCACTTGTTCAGTTCTATTCCCCACCTAGGAACACCTTGGCAGTTTCTGAACCATGGTGTCAGCAAGGACACGAGACACACATCGACCAGCTGCCCTGCGGGGACCGGCACAGCTGCCCAGCAGGCAGAGGTAGAAATTGGGTGCTGTGAGGGAGAGAGCACCTCACTTCTTGTCATACACTGAAATGCTGAGCTGAAATTGGCAGAACCAGTTCAGGAAAACCTACACGGCCAGCATGAGAATTGAGATTCAGGTACATGCAGCCCAGCAGCACTGTTCAGTCACTGCACTTGACAAGTTATCAAGGAAAACAAGCCAATTCTGCTTTAGACTGGAGAGCAGAACTGAATCTCTGGCACAAAGCCCAGTCATTCCTATGCCACTTTCCCACTACATGCAGGCTATTTAAATACATTATGAACTTCTCCTCACTTTGAGGATGTAAGGAATTTAATTTAAGAATCAAAAGCCTCAGCAAGGACACAACTGGAATCTCTTTTTCTCATTCCCACTAACTCCATAAGTGAAACTCAAAGACCCCTGTTGGGGAGGTCACAGAGCAGCACTGCCTGTCCCCAGCCCCTGTCTAAGAGGGCCTATGTTGTTGTCCATAGCCACAACTGTTGCACACTGCTGAATGCACAATGGCTCCTCCAGTTTTCTGCCCAATACAGTAAGTCTTTCTTTTAGAAGGCCATTACAAATATGCCCAAAGGGACAGGCAATCCATCAGCATCTCTGACATAAATTTTTCCCTTCTTCCACTTCACATGCCTGGAGTTTCTCTGGCCGAGAAGCAGCATGCATGCACTGCACAGCCACAACAGAGCTCATCGCTGCGCAGCAAGGAAATTAAAAAGAAAATGAAACCAAGCATCTCTTACAGAGAATTTCAAAACCCTCTGCAAATAACAGTGGCCTGTAAGTGGTGGGTGATTGATGTGTTGCCATTAGAGTGTGGGAAGCATTGCTGCAGAATGGCACCTGAGGCTAGCCAGATGCCTTCCAATTATGCTCTGGGAAGAAAAAGATTCTTGTAGAGAAAGAGTTAATAGCCAAATTGTTGAAACAATGACTTTCACACAACTAAGCGAGATAAACAAGAAATATTAGGTAGGAAGTGGTTTTTTTGTAAATTAGTGCAGCAGCCACTCAGCTTACAGTACTTGGAATGCTTCTAAGATTTAAAATAACCAAACCAGCTACATTTTTGCAGTGTCTGCCCTGGAGTAAACAGAACAATTCAAAACTGCTATTAAAATACACCAGGCTTCAGCAAGGACTACTCCAGAGCTCCTTGAAGGACAGAGGCTAATGGGAAAAGCTTCATTTTTTGCCATGCCTGCATACACACTGAATAAGCTTTGTCCTACATTAAAGAAGAAGAATACTTGCCAGCTGGTTGCCAAAGCTCCTGAAAAAGAACTGGGCTAAAGGCTTTCTGTAATGCCCCCAAATGGACTTTGCAAATTTACTGGGATTTACTGAAACTGATTGTACCGCACCAGCAGAAGGTGGAAGCCAGCCTACAACTTTTGTTTATGCTAGCACACAAACAGCAAGAGAAGCCTCTGGTGCTGGATATGTCATCATACACACTTAAGCAGCTATGGGAAGGAGGAAGCAATTAGCAAGGTTGGCTTGCAGCACTGGGTCTTCCTCTTTCTCAGTAGCGGGATTTCCCCTTTGGTTATCTGAAACACTAGAACTTCTTAAACCCAGGAGACAAGAAACCATAGAAGCATGCATATTTTGTGGATTAGATACTTCGGGACAAATACTCTTCCAAAGTAGCTTTTTCTGGAAATAAGTTATTTAAAGAACAAAAGGTACCCGAGCAACCGAGATGTCAAGCAGCCTCACACCCCGGTTAGGCCACTGCCTGGCAGTGCCAGCAAGCCGCAAGGCAGGGCAGGCCGCAGCCGCGGCACAGTAAGATGGCCGCTCCACAGCCAAGCACCAACATCCGATCTAAAGGTGCTGATCCCAGAAGAGACATTTCCCACGGTGCCATGACCACTCTTCATGGGCCCCCTCTGCCCATGAGCCTTTCTTCTGCTCCAACACAGCCTGAAACCAAGTCACATCCTGCCAAGGAAGGGCTCCTGCTCCCAGGTTACCCAGTTGCCTCACATACGTGGCAACGGGCTATACAAAATCCATGACAAGCCCATTTTTCTGAGGGGAAAAATTCCCTCCTCCTTCCCAAGATGTGACACAACCACATTGAAGCAAGACTGCACAGCCGCTTTCCCAGAGCAGATGTTAGAAAAATGGACCATTTGAAACAATGTTCCTAGAGGTAACTATTTTTAAAATAAATTTCATTCTAAAGAATATACAGACAGGGATCTTACACTGCAATCATCAGCCCGGGAAATAAAATATTAGCAAATATTAGAAAACCTGTAGCGAAAAAGAGAAGGAAAAAAGTGAGTGGAAGCGGTAAAACTGAACGCCTAATTTATAGCAAGACTTTGATGCCTTCAGCTGGCCCGGTCTCCCTAAAGCTATGGAAACCTATCCACAGGCATCACAAATTTCTGATAGTGCTTCCAGCATGCCCCTCCTTCAGCACAGCCCTCTCATTTAACCAGACACTACAGCATTTCAAGAAAAAACAAAAATGTTTTAATTATCCAAAGTACTGAATAAAACCCAGAAGTCCATTATGACTTCTTCGTTCTATACCTGAAGCAAGTGGACAACGCTACTGGCTACTATACACAACAGTGATTAAAATTGTTATCATGTTACTTGACTTTATGTTGAAGTTAGGATGACCTATGGATTCAGGGAAGAGCTCAATATCAACTTACTATGCACCCATAAAATGGAGTTTCAGAATTGATCTTTTACCACAGTGTCAAACTACATGGAATAGTCTTGTTTGTTTGCTTGCTTGCTTTAACATCCGAAGTAAATAGTTTGGACTAACTCCCCCCAGCATTTAGGACCCTAACATTGTAGTGAATGCCAGTCAAAAAAAGAAAATGACTACCATGTCATACATTACAGTCAGGGTTAAATTAAGTAGCATATTTTTGCTGTATGGTCTGAGTGACAGATTGAAAAATGGCAGGCAATTTACAATTTGAAAAGCAAAAAGCAATCACGATATCCGTTTTAATAGCCTGAGAAGTTATTAATGCATGCAGTGAAGTTCATTTTCTCAGCTATGAGAATGTTTCACCTCCAGAAGCTCCCATTTAAAAAAGTGGAAAATAATAACATACTGCTTTGACATAAAACATAAAAGCATTTTTCCAGAAAAGCAATACATTGACTTCAGAGGGAGCTGCATAAATATTAATAAATATTAATAAATCAGAGCACAACCTGCAGCACCTTTTCACCTGAAATTACCAGGCACTGAGGACGGCACCGTGCAGAGAATACCAAAGCAACGTGCACAAACCAGCAAACGCTGGCCATCCACAGCCTCACAGACATCCTGTTTTTCTCTTCCAGGCACAAAGGCAAGCTCAGCTAATTTGCACGAGTTTTTCCATCAGCAGGGCACCCTGCATTTCTATCAGTTTTTTTCTACCTATTTTGAGGATCCCTGCTTTTATTACCTTTCCTCATGTCACCTTATTGCCCATCAGGGAAGCAATCAGCCAGCAGCCCCAGCAACAGGGGTACGTGCTGCTGGGAGTGGTACGCTCATGGTCACGGGTCACACTGAAACACTGAAATTAGCTGAAGGCACCTGCAAAGCTAAAAGACTCAGCCATAATACAGGGATTTTGTTTCTGTGGGTTTTTTTTTTGCACCCAAAGGTAATTTTGCTAATTTAAATCCAACCATTCATACATTTCAGCAAGATCTTCCTCTTCTTTTCATCAGTATTTTTGAAAGATTTATGACTGAAATTGGTCAAAAAGTTGGCATTTGGGGTGGGTGGAATCCTTAGTTTTATCTGTCTGTCTGTAAAGCACCATAGATCCAATGAAGAAGGGCAATAAAGTACACCCTTACAGTCAGGCAGGCTGCAACAGATAACATAGTAATGTAGTATGGAAGAGAGAAGGTCTCACTTAAAGTGCTCTTCAAATAGACAGAAGAAATGAGACTTCTGAATGCAACAGAGGAGCTTTCTTAGGCACAGAAAAAAAACAAAACATGGAGGGTAGCCACGTTTGTGTACTTTGCCCTTGTTTTTATAATGAGGAATAGTCCTAGCAATAGGAGACCTCATACATCAGACACTACAATATGGCAACTGATTTTCACACAGCTATCCCACTCACACATGACACTAGGCAGAACCATCTGATCTTCTCCACATCTTCAAAGCATTGTAACATTCCATCTGTAGCCATAAACGTGCTCCTTAGAGTGCTGTACCAGCACAAAGTGTCAGGAAATGCATTTGAAAATAGGAAAGCATTTTGGTAGGGCAGGCAGCAGCATTGCTCTAGCACCTACCTGAGGCACCACAATGCTTCCGCACAACTCCAGTTCTCACCATAACACAGGCAGACATTCACCAGCACCCTCCAGCAAAGAGCCAGCTAGAAGCCCACCAACCCATGACAACCCAAGCACAATGACAAACTGAAGCATTCAACATCAGAGGTTCAAGCTGCAAGGAGGAGAAAGCCGCAAAAGAGAGAAACCAGACACTCTGAACACTAACCATAGGGAATAAACTACCTTAAATCACTAAATATTAAGACTAAGTTTCAGTAGTGAGTTAAGGAAACATTACAGGGATACTAATTTCAGCATTAAAGAGTAAATTTTGAAGAAAAATCTGCAAGTATCAAGTTAAAAAACATCATCAAGTCATTAAATACAAATTTGAAAGGATCCATTTTCTTCTGTTTCCTATTTAAACTAGACATTTAAGACAGACCAGTGGTGCTGATCTCTGCAGGATGTTCTTCTTGGAACTTAGTGATCCCGGGTTCTGTGAGTCCATACTCACTGTTTTCCCAGCAGGGACACAAAACCACAGGATTAAGGAAAAAAATATTGAGGAGCCATCATGGGAAGAAGGAATGATTACCAGCTGCACAGAAAAATGATTAAAGACAATGAGCTATTCATGCTACCAGACGTTCAAAGACATATTTAGTACCTGGTGGCAATTATGAGCAATTACGCAGGGTTTAGCTTTCAACCATAGGCACACAACACCAATGGGACCTTCGGACGTTATCAGATCCAGTTTCCACCCATGGCAGGCAGCCCCACCACATGCTCTCTCTATAAACTTACTAAAAATCATCTTCAAACCAAGCTGCCTTGGCACTGTACCTTCCATTACAAGCCATAATTTCCCAAAGGTCAGTGTCCTTCAGATTTGCACACTAAGTTGTTCCAGCACCACCCTTTGCCTTCAATAAACTGCTTGCCTCCTTGAGCACTGCAAAGGGCACGTGTGCCATCTCGGTGCCAAGCTCCCTTTGTCTCTCCATGACATCAATCACCTTAGTGTTAACACGACCCTCTGCAAAAAGCAAACATGTCACCCATCCCTTTCAGAAGTCTGTCTAAGGTCACAAGGCACCAGTGATGACTGAAAGAGACCTGGAAAAAGGCAGCAGAATCTCAAGTGATACAAGACAGTATCAGTGCTAGGCACAGACACTGTATTTATCTTTTATATATGTTTTAAACTCAGTGCAGAAGTTATTTGATTTTATATCCTTCTTAGCTACCTTCCTCTGATACTAACGTAAGCCAGTAGTTACAAATTACTAGCTTCTCTTATTCTCTCGTATCACAGAGCAAGGATCCTGAAAACTTCATTTTCCACTGCCATTGCAGCCCTGGAAATCAGGTATGCAGATTTTTTTTCTTCACATAACTTGGGAATCATCACATAACTTGAGAAAGAAGGGCAGTTCTCTAATTGCTGAAGAGGTGCATTAGTTATAGCTAAATGGTAATTTGTTCAAATCTGAATTTCCAGATACTGCCGAAATGCAGGAAAAACTATTTCTAACTTAACAGCTATTACACTGGGGTAGGAAGGCAGGCGTTAGCATCTCTTCAATTTCTCCAGTACGAAATTGGAACGTAAGGCAACTAAAACCATTCCGAAAGGCTTGCTATGGAAAGGCACCTACACTGAAACCAAAAGGAAAACTCACATTGACCTGATGAAGATTTAATCAGTGTCACATCTGGGTAACACTGCTAGAGCTGCTCTAAACTGCAAGCTAACGGTAAGTGGTCCTGCCACTCCCTGCCTGCACCGGTTGGGGATCCATTAACCAGATGATTTTCAGTTTTCCGGATGACACAAGTTAACAGGAGTTCATCTTCCACAGTTAATTCCATCAAGGCCATGTCAACACTCAAAGCAATGGGTCTACATCCCAAGCAAAGCAGGTCATTACACTGCTCCCTCACAGGCCACTATGAGAAATCTGTTTCATCACCTTTTTCACTGCAAGTAAAAGTGCACATGATGTGGTGGAAAAGCACAGCACAATGCTAAGCCACCATGCAAAATGGGATTTAAAAGGATTGACAGAACAATGCTGTTTTAAGAAAGTGAACAACACGTTCATATGGTCAGTCACAACCTGTAACGTAAAACAAAGGACACTAAATTCACAGAAAGAGTCAGCAACCCTGCTGGCACTTAGCTCGAGATATTTACTCTCCGGAAACACCCAAAGCTCCTGTGCCTACAGCCAGCAGATTTCTCTTGCTGAATATCTCCCAGTAGGACACACAGACAAGGGTGCACTCTGCTACAAAAGCACCACAGCCTGAAAGTGCAGGCTTCCAGGTTCAAGTTGGGCTTCGTTGTTTCCCCCCACAAAGCATCACCACTTTGGAATCTTCCTTGTCACAGCATGGAGAGCTGGCAGCACACAAATCCCCAGCTTTCCATTTATGCTGCATGCCAGCTGCACGATGATGCCCTTCAGTATGCTTTGTCCCCAGTGATAAGCAGAATTCCTCCTATCTTTGCATGGGTCCTAACTTCATGCTCAGACATCTCTCAAACAAAATTGGCAAGAAGCATTAGTCAAATGCCTGTTCTCTTAGCCTGAGAAACCATCAGATTTGAAGTCAGTTCAAGTACAACTCCTCCAAACTCTATCTGTACTTACGTGGGCCCCTGCACTGCTTCTCAGCAGTATCAACACAGTCAATCTTTGAAGTGCATCAGACAAGATAATCAAGCCTCCCATCTGCCTGCCTGCCTCCTTTCAAAGACCACATCTTTTGCAACAGGAACTAAGAGTTAACAAGAGCTGCAGCAATGCAGAGGGGCTTGAACCAAAGCATGCACCTGCACTCCATCCTACCTGCCTGTAAAACTACCTAGAAACCAGAGCCTTGCCTACCTCTGAACTCCATAGCTCAGGTGCTATGGGTGGGTGATCTTACAGCAGCAGGCCGCAGCGCTCGCCTGGGGATGCAGCCAGATTCCGGGTCCTGCGGCCTGTACCCCATCTCTCACTGCTGAATTCTCTCCTGAACCAGCCCTTTGAAAGCTACCTCACAGGCATCTTCTTGTACGACAGAAAAAGCTAAGCTGAACTGTAGGTCCACTCTGACTGGAAAAGAAAAACGGGATGAGAAGGGCAGAGAGGGGGCTAGAGAAGAATACGTGTTTTTGTTCCAGTACAGGTAAAGCTGTCAAAGTGAGGGGGGAAAAAACTTCCCACATCTGTACACATCTCTACATCTGTAGAGAAGCCCTTTATCTGGAAAGCCAACAAAATCACGATGCTCTTACAGATTTCCATCTAGGCAGAGAGCAGCTCTAAGAAATAAAAGATTTAAGGCAGATGCAAGCAAGCTTTGGTTTATTCTGGGGCTTCCTTAAGGCTCCTGCCTCACCGCTCACTGTGACCCAACATAAAATTACCTGCTTCTCAATATTGTTTTTAATTTTTAACTCATGTACACCAAGGCTGGTAAAACCTGCATACATATTTTATAAGCAGCTTTCTCTGAGAATCCTAACAGCTGTCAATGTCTCCTTATTAAAACAGCTGTCTCCCATGTTTTGGTTAACAAATACTCTCAAGGCTTCTGGGGCTTTTATAAGGCAAGATGAGTTCTAAATAGAGCCAGCATGCATTTGTCCTTTCATTTGGACAATACAGAATCGTGATGTACATTAAGACACCCAAAAAGTTGTTTCATTAGTGGTTTTAGACTTAGGCACCATCGATCAGATTTAGGCAAGCACAGTTATTCTCTATTATTGCAGATAAGATGCCCAAATCGTGAATATTGGTTCACCAGCATTAATGGAAATATTATACAGTTATCAGCAACTAAGCAGGGTTAAAGAGACAAGACAGGAATATGGGCTGACATACATTAGGCAGTTTTTAGTGCAAATATATCCGCATTTATCTACACATCCAACTATCTCACTATATCTATCTGTATAGAGAGAGGGCTTCAGATGAAATATATTGACGTCAAGCCCTACATATAAACCTTTCCACTGTCCGCCTGTTCCAGTTGAGCAGGGAATTCAAACTGAAGAAATGCAACACACCTGATAAGTTAACCTAAAATAGGTAAAACCATGGGCAGNTTTTTTTTTTTAGAAGAAGAAGAAAGCAGAATAAAAAAGGTATACTGGCCACCTAACAATTTTGATTGCCCCATCTGTCTTGTCCTCTGAAAATCTGACCCTTTCAGGGCTTCTCTCAGCTGTAGGCATCTGCCGCAGCAGCCACCTTTAACAATCTGATTGTCAGAGCCTGCACACAGCTACCTGGCAAACACATCCAGGGAAACAAACTGCATTAGGAACACTCATCTACTAGAACCATTATCCACAGTTTGTCTTACGCAGACCTTACTCTGTTTGGGCAGTACATTTGCAAAGCATCCAACTCCATCAGCCCAGAGAGCTATGACTGTTACAGCAACCAGCCCTGACAGCAAAGCCCATTCACAACCACAGTACCTCACTCGAGGCTCTGAAAGGTCTGCAGAGAGCTTGTGGCTCTCCCACCGAGTTGATGCTCAGCCTATTAAGGTCATTTGGTGGCATGTTTTGTAATAGTGTAGCACTGGAAGAAATTTTGTCATAATCCTTGAAACCCCAAGAATGAATTAAGAGCATCGGGGTCTGGATGCCTATCTACAAAATACGTGTAACATGTGGCAAGTCAAACTACAATGCCCAGGGCAAGAACGTCTGTTAAATTCTCACACACCACTAATCAAGGCACAGAACTGTTAGAGTTTCTTAAAAAATAAGGTAAAAAATAAGCTACTTAGGGCAGACTTGTGCATCAGCTAGAAGGGGCTGCTCCCTTTCAGTTCCCCTCCCCACCACATCTCTCCAGCACAGTGCTGGTACCCCCTTTACTTCCACAAGTCTTATCTGGATTCTTACCTTCTACCCAAACAAAAGCAGTCTGTTAGCCTTCCAGAAGCTCAGGGCTGCAGCTTGCATTCCAAGGAGCTTCCCATGCTCTCACCTTCAATACACATCAGCCCAGCACAGCCAGTGGGACCAGGCCCTTGCCTGGCCTGCACACCACGAGGGAGAACAAATGCATCTCCACCCTGCTACAGACAAGGGGCACTGAGCGATGAGCATGCCTCTGCCAGGAAAGCTTTCATCTGGAAATGGCTTTTATTCCATTAACCCTGAAACCCAGTGCTGAACTTCCACTGCAGCTTCCCAAGATGTTGGCAAACAGCCCTGAAGAAACCTTTTGGGAGTTTTACAGAGACCAGACATCCACTGAGACATGCATGAGAAATGTGTAATACATGCTTTTTTTTACTTCTTGGATCTCTGAAAGAGACTGGGCATTTTTGGCAGAAACTAGAGACTTATTTAAACCTAGCAACTTGCCATGCAAAAATAAGTTTATTCATTTCCAGCCAGACTTCAAGAAAGATATATAGGTGCCTGGGGCTTTCTCCTCCATGTAAAACTTCATTATACAAACAGGACAATTAGCATGTCTGCTCACTGCTGAAACCTGACTGCAACTCTTTGTTTTTGCAGAAAGGATGGCCCTAACATTTCAGCACAGTGTAAGTCAGACAAAGTCCCCCTCGAGTGCCATTGGCTCTGAGAACATCTGTGATTTCTTGCCTCCTACATTCACGAAGTGACCTCTGTTTGCATACACAGGGAACACATTTTCCTGTTCATGTGTGGAACTAAGGTAAGTCATTCACTCAGGCATAGCTGACAACAGGAGTCCGTGCAGAGAAGTCACTGTTGCTGTCACAGCTACCAAGCTGGTGTTTCAGTGGGTTAAAAGGACATCCAGGGAAAGGGGCTGCAGAAAATAATTAACACTAGATGTTCCTAGAAATCTTTCCTCGCCAAACTCGGCACCTGTTTAGACTCACATAACTCATCCAGCCAGCTCCTGTTCTGTTTGCTGCCTTTGAGACGCATTCATGCTTCAGCCTTTAGTTTGGGGCATTCCTGAACGCAACTGCTATCTTAAAGAGGATTGTCTAAGCCCAAAATTAATGGCTGGCTAAAAAGCAGTTCCCTCAGTTCAATACCACCTGAAGCTGGGGTTCACCCTTACTTTGCTGTGCACCGTTCCCCATCCCTCCCCCATCCCGTACCCCTCAAATACCGTATGAACCATGTCAGCTGCAGACAGAATGCAAATGGAATGTGGAAAGTGCAATCCCACTGCCTATTTTCCTACTTGAGAAGGAAAAGGTGCTCATCAAAAAGCGCATGATACAAATTAAAAGTGAAATGAATTGCTTTTCTCCACTTTAACAGATTCAGATGCCAGTACCAATAACAGGATTTTCCTTCCCCTGCAACCTACTCCTCTGCTCGAGTTTACATCAACATAGATCAAAGAAGTGACTTTATTTGGAAGCCTCATTAGGAAGGCTTGCAATAAAATGAAAGCTTGGCTTCCAACAACTGATGACCATACTGTTTCAAAACATTCTGCTTATTGACATGCGGCCAACTTCCCCGAGAAGAAACAGGAGAGAGCATTTGACAGTGCTGCAGTAAATCATCTTGGTGATCTGCACAAATTACACATGATCTGGGAAATCAAAATGCAAGCAACGTGCAGCAGTTGCGAGAAGGATCATGCTCAAGGAAAAAAGACCTAAACTGAAAGTTGGTGAGTTAAGGAATTATTTTAACTATACGGCATACAGAATACTAGTAATAGCTGATGTTGGAATAAATAGCTTTTTCCCCATTAGGAGGGAAAAAAATAGCTTTCTACCAGTCTCAATCAACAGGGCTGCAGTTTGAGGAGTTGGAAATCCAACACGGAACAACATACGGCCCTCAACCTTTTAATATCAAGGCAATCTAGGTCAGGAAAATTCAGAAAAATATACCAAAAGCTTTGGGCAGTGAGGGATATAGGATCCTTAGGTACAGATAAGTTGAAGTCAGAGAGAGTAAATTTGAGGCTGGAGCAGAGATGAGACAGCAAGACAAAGTCTCCATCAGTCAAGATGGTTTCTGCACCTGAAAAAGACAAAACAGGATCTCCAAGAAATCTGCACCCTAGCTGGAGAAAATCTGCTGTTGCGGTGTCTACACTGCTTCAGAAACACACACCTGTGTGCATATTGCATATGCATCTATTTGGACAGACATTTTATTTGCTTTACATTACACTGAGTTTGCTGTTACAGAAAGTTCTCGCTGTTTCTTCCAGTCCACAGCTTCTTGCTATGAGCAGCAGCATATCCCTAGTTCTGCCAGAACACCCATTTTCTCATTCACTTCAGTGGAATGTTTACAGAGCAATAAGAGAAAATACTGCTTCTATAAGCCACAAAAAGACAGCTACTATCCAGTTTTGATCCGAGCTGTTAGACAAAACGCACATCCCCCCCATAGCGCTTGCTTAAAAGAAATTTAAATCATCCTATCTTGCTGAACCAAGCAATTTCTTCCAACCAGCTTCAGCCCTTCTGCCAGCACCACTGTGCCCAGCAGGTCACCTTCAGCAGCCTTCTTTGGCTCAGACACGCAGCACGTGTCGTGCATCCCCACACCCCTCACCTTCCATGGCACCTCTTGCCGCCGATCTCTCTCTCACAGAGATACGCACAGTGCTCTACTTAATCCTGTCCTTGTTTTTTTTGTAACTTACCCTAGACATCAGTTGTCAAACCCACCCTTTCTGTCAGCGACGGAGTTGAAGTGTGCCAAGACCACAACTTTCCACATTTGACCAGGGCACACAGGAGCTGCCATGCAAACGCCAGAACACTGTTGCCTGTTCTGGCTGGACTTTATAGCAGCCCAAATTTGGCTCTGCTGGGAGCCCTGCACAGCTGGGAACAAGGCAATGCCTTGGGGCTCCCAGGACTTTCCCGAAGCTGCCCAAACAAGCAAAATCCTGCAGGAGCTCTGTTACTCACACTCTTATTCTCCCTCTCAGAAAAAGAGCCTGAGGCCAGCAGTTCAGCGGCATCTCTCGCATTTGTTTCCCTTTATGGAATTACCTGGGCTCCAGGGTACCTGCCATTGCAACACCAGTGCCATTACAACATGCCAATGAGTTTAAGATAACCTAAATCCCTCTCAAGGAAAAAAACCCTTCAATTTCTATTCTAATCCACCAAATTATCATTACCCTTATCATTACTAAGGAGGCAGACACCACAGCTGATGCAGCCTTTGAGAAGGAGCTGCACAGGCAGCCCCGAAGGCTCAGGAACAGCCAGTCGCTTTCCGCTGGGTTATTTCTGTCCTGCTCTGCCCTGAAACACACTCTTCAACCCCAACAACTGGCAGCAACTAATTAGAAGGAAAAATGCAAGTTGCTGATTAAACGTTTGATTAAATGTTGATTACATGTTTGATTAAATAGGATCACAGAATAAATTTCCCTTGGACAAGCGTATTCATTCTCTGTTGCTCACTTCTTTTGCTTGTAGACACGAAAGATAACAAACTCCAGAGATGATGCTACACCACACACTGGGATTTCAAGCCTAGAGGTGACTGCACAACATAAGGCAAGGAGAAAGCGATGATTCCCCTCCTATTTCCAGCTGGTTTCTTCTACACTGGTCATCATGAGGTACACGTGGCTAACTGCCACGTTCTCTTGTTGGGGCCTGGACACTTGACTGGGGGGCATCATAAACAGGAGCCAGCTCAGAGAGATTGCCAGGAGCGCTTCACGGGGTAACGGGAGGTACAACAATCAGCACAGAAGAAAAGGACTTGTCAAAAGATTACAGCTTTCAAATTGCTGTAATTCTGAAATGTGTACAAGGACTTGAAGAATCATTGTACATGGGGAAAAAGCCCATGTTACACAGTATCTTCAGGTGATGTTGAAAATTCTGTCTCAGGTGGGTCCCTTAACAACTACATCCACTGAGGGAAGTGATCATCATCCATCCCATGTTGAGTAACAGTTAAGGAGAAAGACTGAGCCAAGTGAAAAGTTTAGGACTTTTCTACACAGAAAAACGCACACATGTACCTCTCAATCTCTTAGCAATAAAAACATCATCTGCTCAGAATGTTTTCAGGAATTCTTGTCTGTGAAGGCAAAAGAAAATCCTTGCTCGAGTGTCTGCTCTAAGACCCCACCAGCACATCTACCTGCAGCAGCAGGGTGTCTTGCTCCAAGAAGCCCTCCTGCCACACAGCACACTGCTACGGCTCCTCGCACACCACCCCTCCAGCCAGCTGTGTCTCACCAGGAACGAAGCCGCTCCACACCCAGCACCATGCACGGACCTCACGCACCTCTGCACCTGCTGACTGCGCCCAGGTGTGGGGCCGGTGCTCTCAGCCCCTTGGACCTGCAGGGATTCGTGCCTGGCCAGCATGTGGCCAAGATGTCACAAAAAGCTGCAAGGTGCGCAGGCACCACCTGAAGGGCAGAAACTCTTCAACAACAATGTTCCACTTCAAAGCTCTCCCAGCTCTCAGGAACAAAAAAAGTCATGACAGTTAAAGAAAAAGATAACCAAAGCTTTGAGAAAGTTGCACTCTCTGCAAGAGGCCATAAGCAGCTATTATCATTTGGACTACACCTATAATTATTTTCTCTAATTAGTTTCTAGATAAAGAGCTCAAAAAACTTGCTAGTATAGTAGTTGTTTCTTTTCCAAGAAAAATTTGGCCACTTACATTTTTTCTCCCCAGAATCCTAGCATCACCACATGCACAGTGTAAAGGACATCTTCTTCCCCACTGGACCGCACGTGCTCGCACCAATTTCAGGATGGAGTCTACAACAGCAGCTCTGTGCCCCAGAGCACTTTTAAGCCACAGACCCTGCTTTACAGAGGGGCACCACAGGTGCATTTACACCCCCTTCTTACTTGGGGTCATTCAGCCAGAAGAAATGCTGGAAAGACTGTGATTCTTTGTGATTTTCTTCCACTGCTTCCCCACTGTGATGTTCCCCTTCAAAAAAATGCCAGGAAGGTCATGACTAGAATTTTTCAGGAAGACTTTTTCCTGTGAAGAATTACTTCTCTCTCTCTCAAGGAAAAAAAAAGTCCACAGACAAACAATTAGGAAACAAAAGAAAAATCTAAAACTGCATTTTTGGCCATTTATGGCTATGAACTGAGAAAGAATGAACAAGCCCTTACGTCAAAAGAAAACACAACAAGGTTTTGATATCGTTAAAAGCAGAAATATTTCTTTTTTTCAAGCATTTGTCTGTAAAGTATTTCACTGTAACTAAGGCCATAACCCACCCGCCCTACTCCAACAAGAAACTGCTTACTGGCGCTTCTGAAGACAGCCTGTATGCTCAACTTGCCACCAAGCTCCCCACTCCGCCCCTGCACGAGAGAGAGGACTACACCAAGAATACCTTAGAGATTAAATTTCTTCCTCTTTTTTTTCCTTCACTGCCTTGGCACTAGGATTTCCCAGAAGCATTATCTGACATCTCTGCCCACCTGCAGCACACATGCCTTGCACGGGGAGCTAACGGCACCAAGCCAAACACCACTGCTCCTGCACCCCTCCAGCCAGAGGGACGGGGTGCTCACACTGCCCAGTGCCAGCCACCTGCACTGATGGTGAACGTGCTAGGAGAGCACAAGCAACAGAAGCCGTGGATAACGCTTTACGGATGCGCAGCACTACTGCTTCCCACCTTGATTTTGGGTTTTGCAGAGTCACTGTGTGAGCTCTTCCCAAAGGAGCTGCCGGTAGAGGTAAGGCACCGTACCTGCTGCCATACCAACAGCTTTAGGATCAACGTTGCAGGCTTTGATCCCATAGGAGGCAAATAACTTTCACTCAAAGCACTTCCATGAGGCAGAACTAAATGCTAAATCCTCTGATTTTTGCTATCTCTCACTGTAGCTCCTTATCAAAACAGCCAGTCAGGCAAAGCCGTTACAGTGCCATGCTTCTTTACTCTGGGATAAGGGCAATCTTTCTCTGTTGTTGATTCCATGACACTGAAAGCAAAATCACTGTAAGTCATGTAATACCTGTACAGAGAGATTAACCAGACTTGCCTGGAAATGAGCCTACTAGGAAACTATTCCTCCCCCACACACACATTAGGATCTTATTAGCAGTGGTATGACATCTATCGACTCTTCCACTTGCCACAAACCATCTTACATAAACACCCTACAGATGACAGTTACTTCCCAGTAATTACATCACAGAGAAGCTTTCTAAGGTGTTTTAGAATAACTAGCCTAACAGACTTTCCAAGAACCAACACCACCAAAAAACCAAAGCTACAGAGCCCTACTCGAAAGTAGTCAATTTGTCCCTCTGGAAAACAGTTCTAGTTCTGCCGATGAGACAACCCATGCAAGCAGAATTCACGTTACGATACTAAGCTACACCTAACACAAATTGACAGCCTCCCTCACTTCCCCTGGGGAGCGTGCAGCTGGGATTCCTGCACGGCCCTGCCAGCACCTTGTGCCTGCCCCAGCCCTGGCTGCCAGGGGAGAGGAGGCACTGCCGGTCCTGCCTGCCCGCCCCTCCACAGAGGCACCATCCCACTGCTCCAGCAGCACTTGAGAAGATGTAGCAAATTATTCCACGTCTGAAACAAAAAATACGCAGTCTTAAAATCTCCTAGGAGATGCTGAGCTTCATTTAGAGGGGAAAAAAATAGTTCCTTGGTACAATGGTGAACAATAGCTTGCTCAAGAAAAAAGACAGCCAAGCACCTGATCTTTTCATTTTTAAATAAGCATGACAAAACCAGGCTGCTAGCCACGTCTGGAACAAGCCTCAGCCAGCCAATCCTTCAAGTCTCTCAGACATTTATTGCAAGAAAAATTGTATATAATAAACACAAAGGAGTAAAGACTTCCTGAAGAACCAGTCACAGTAAACAGCTCTGAAGATGTGAAGGAAAACGAATCACTCTTGAGAATCAATTTTTAGTTCACAGCTCGATGAATAAGTTACACAGCACCTTTTTAAGATAAGGTGTTATTAAAGATTTGTACTTTGTGAGAGCATTTTTTCCAAACTTTGTGTTTGGTAAACCATTTTATCATGAAAATTAACTCCCATTAGCTTCAGCAGGTTTAGCATTGGGCTCACATTTATTTGTAGCTTTCCGAGCTTTCATTTTTTCCTGCATTTCATCAGCTTCTGTGCATGCCTGGAAAACAGCAGCCACATGCTATGCTTACAGAGTTATGGAGGCCTTCTTAGAACTCATGCACCCACGAAAGAGAGGCTGCAACGAGGTCTCCTCGCAGCCTTCTCTTCTCCAGGCTGAACAAGCCCAGCTGCCTCAACCTTTCTTCACAGAAGAGGCACTCCAGCCCTCTGACCATTGTTGTGGCCCTCCTCTGGGCCCTCTCCAACAGTCCCACATCTCCCCCGTACTGAGGGCCCCAGTACTCCAGATGGGGCCTCACAAGGGCAAAGCAGAGGGGGACAATCACCTCCCTCTCCCTGCTGGCCACCCCTCTTGTGATGCAGCCCAGGATACTACTGGCTCATGTCCAGCTGTTCATCTACCAGGACCCCCAGGTCCTTCTCTGCAGGGCTGCTCTCAAGTACTTCTCCTAGTCTGTACACGTATCTGGGACTGCTCCGATCCAAGTCCAACACCTCACACTTGGCCTTGTTGAACCTCATTAGATTCACATAGGGCCACATTTCAAGTCCATTCAGAACCCTCTGGATGAATCCCTTCCGTTCTGTAAACCGCACCACTCAGCTTGGTGTCAGCAGCAAACTTGCTGAAGGTGCACTAAATCCCACTATCCAGGTGCTTCATTTTCACCATATACTGAAGTGACTGGGTGAGGAAAGTCAGTGCAAGATGATGAAATATTGGCTCGGCAAAAGCTGAGTGATCACTTAATCTGCATATCGTGAACTAAAAGCACTTACCAGTTAAATAGGTCTGAGAAATAAGAACAATGAAGAGCTAAAATTTATAAAGCATGTTGGGAGCCCCTAACAAGTCTGTTCAAGGCTGCTTTTATAGAAGTCATCAATGAGGACTCAATCGAGTCATCAGTCAAGGTAAAGTAACAAATACTTTGGGTCTCCTTTGAAACCCAATGATCCTGGAGCAATTTGCTACCAACTGTGACAAGTTTTGATTATAACTGCACTTGACAGATGGAACAAGTAAGATACTGGGAAATTCACTGACTGGCTTGAGTTACAACAAAGCCTAGTACAGAGCCAAACCCAATTGTGACTGCCAGACCAACACACAATTCAAGAGACTTTTCTCTCCGGTCCCTCTTGGACCATTCTGTGATTCAGAAACTTCCCCCACACCCCAGTTCTAGGTACCTGTGAATACATGGAAGACATCAAGTATTTAAACATCTCCATTGTTTGCAGCTCATCTATGTACACTTCAGACTTCATTCATAGTTCAAAGCTGTCTGGGCAGTGCGTTTCAAAACAGCCTGGCAGACAAACCATACACATACAGTACAACAGGAAAACAGCCACCTTTCAGGTTTTTGGGATTTGCCTCACAGGAATGTCTCTGAGTTCCTGGGCTAAGGTAGGCGTCCAACACAGACATCAGACATTCTGAACAAACAATTTAATTTCCTGAAGTTGTTGGAAGGAAGGAAGAAAGCCAGGGAAAGAATTTTTGCATGTAAAGATATATAGAAGATGTAGAAAGGGGGAGGATTAACCCTTTAATAGTTTTCATTTTTTCAAAAGATGGTCAAGTCCAACCAGAAGGGAACTTTCATTCCTGTTTTTCTTACTGACAGCTCCAACAATTACCTCCTTGAAGCCAAACTGGCTGCTGAAAACACTCCAACACAGACATCACTGCTTTAAAGACTGAATAATATTTACCAGAAATATTCTCCAGCGCAAGCCTTCCTGCACTGTAACAATAGCAGCAAGTCCACTCCATCTTGCCTCAATCAGACCCCAGAAATTGGGGATAAACTTTGGTTTAAAGGGGGGATGAGACACAATGGGGAGATTTTACATGGACTTCATGCATTTTCCACAAATAAACATTTTGTGTTTTAAGTTTCACTACACCAGCAGCAGTTAAGTGTGCTAAAAATCTATTCTTACAGGGAGCTTTCACACCCACGTATCAGTCAGCACAAGAAAAGGTGGCAGCACCACTAACAAGGAACAGGAAACTCCAATATTATTCTTGGTCCTACAAAAACTTTTCCAGTTACTCTACCAGACACTTCTCTAGGCCAAGCAGGCATTCAAAACACTTCCAATGGCACTGTGGTAGCATGATTTAATTACTGTCTACTGCACTTTTGACTCCTGGCCATCGCTCAGTTACCAATTTATTGCACCTCCTAAGTGCCTGCTCTCAGTACTTCTCATGCAAAGAACACACCAGCAGAGAGGTCCATGTGCTATTGTTCACAGGTTTCCCACTGAATTTGTGCCACTGTGAACAAGTTCAATTTCAGTCTCTAACTCCCCGATTTTCCATGGAAAAGAAAAAAAATCTGAACACCAGGTACTTAGACCCCAGGGAATTCAACTACAGAGATTTCCAACAGCTCCAGAGGGTGCTGGCTTAGGCCAAGGTCTGTGAGCATCCTCAGCTCTCACTGCAATTGGGAGAACTAAGTAGGAGCTGTTGAGGAAGACAGCCTAATCCATATGCAAGGATTCCTCTTTCAGGAATAAGCACTAGGATGAATAAGCACTAGGATGAAGAACTTTACCAGTCTAACTAATCTACAGTAGAACAGGTATAGACATCTTGATCTTACACATCAGGAAACAGCTTTGACCAAGAAGAAATCTGTGGTAGAACTGCCTTAGAAAAAGTAACTTTATTTCCAAATTCTTTGCTGAGCTGTGAAACGAGCATTTTAATTAAGTCTGCTAAGGGCAGTTAGGGCACCTTGGGGTAGAGGGCAGGGAGGAATGCACTTTTCCACAGTCCACTGGTACAAAAGCTGATAGACAAAGAAAGGAAGATCATTTTAAAAATACGCGTTAGGTATAGCAAATGCTCTACCCACATTCTGTGGTTTTAGAAACAATTTTTTGTTAGAAGAAAGCTTTCCTGTCTGGTTCCACAGAGCTTTTTTCTCCAAAGGAAAAGAGGAGAAACTCCAGGAGCAAGGGAGGACAAGGGAAGCTCTCTGTTAACATCAGAACAGCCACAGCCCATCAGACAGATGTCCAGCCTGCCCAGTCTGCTGCCTCCAGCATGGCCTGAGCTCGTGCTTCATAGCCAAAGACATGAAAGGAATATCCCAAAACATTGTTTTCTTTCTGTGATCTCTTACAACAGTTTTGTTATCTAACAAAACTGGAGAATCTAACAAAACTGGAGCCCAATCTAACAATACTGGAAAACACTGCCAAAAAGGAGTGAGATTAAGCACTGCATACTAACAGATCATTCAAAATGAAAGAGATCAAATCACGGCACAAATACACTGTGCTAGCCCTCTCCCATCTAATACCCATTGTGAGCCGAGGTGCAGCGCTGTGCTGATCAGGAAACTGCCTGACACAGTAGCACAACAGCACAAAACGGAGAAAAAAGAGGTTTCACTACAAAAGTTGGAGGTCTGCACAGCACACGTGGAAGTGCTAGTCCGTTGCACGCACAGCTCTGTACTATGCACCCAAGTTCATTTTAGTTAAGGGAAAAAGAAACTCCCCAGATGGCTCGATGTTTTTCCATTCTACCACTTCTGGCTCCTTCCAGGATCAATTTGGGCTCCAAGGAGCAGACTCTTAGCTGACTCATAGGAACACCCACATCCCACCAGTGCCTTGGAAACTTTCCCAATTAAAACCCAGCCACTGACCAGCATTAGCCATGTAAAGTCTCCTCCACTCTCCAGAGCCTCCTCAGGAAGGCATGAGCTTATATGCTTAAGATCCACTTGATTTGATCACAACACCCAGAAACAGAGATAACCCGTCATGTATCTCAAGGAAAAGAGGCCAAAAGAGGCTTTAAATTAATTACATTTAGACCACATAACAGTAAGATTCAGCATTACTAGTGCAAAAAAGGCAAGTTCTGATCCACCTCTACCTTGGGGTGAAGCACTATTTGCAAGCGAGCAATCCATTGCTGGTAAGCAAAGTGACCAAGATCACTGCCCCAGAGCATGCAGAGAGCAGAGCTATGATCACATTGTGTTAAAGGAATCAGAAGGTGAACTAGCAAGAGTTCTTGAAATGCAGTTAGCCACAAACTAAACCAATTTAAGCTTGTTGATAAGTCTGTGACCAAAGATTTTCTCTCTACTCAATAGAAAATAAAACAATTCAAAGCACAAATTGTCTCAGATTCTGAGAATTGAGGGCCTAAAACAATAGCAGAAAAAAAAGAGTAAGAAAATAGAGCGCTCTAACTAGCAACAAGTCTCTACTACCTATCCCTCAAAGCATGCTAAATTTTTGGTCCTATAAAAGTCAAGAAAAATATCAAAAAATAAAAATCTACTCTCTTCAAAATTCACTCCAATCCAGTCTTTGATCTGTTCCTTGGAATCAGAGGAAAAGTAACATTGAAAGGTCAAACTCTGAATCCAGAATACAGCCCCACCCAGTGCTTATCCACCTGCAAATAAATCCCTTTTCCTCCAGCAGCCCTAGCTCCGACCTGCAGGCCATGCAACCAGGAACTGCTAAAGGTGCAGCACAGAACATTGTCTCTCCACAGATTCAACCAACTTCAAATGGTAGCAGAAGTTTTGAAGAAGAAAACACCTCGTGAATGACAAACAGCGCTGCTCTATTTTATGCTTTATCACCACACAATCTTTGCACAGCACATGATGCTCCAACGCAGCGTGCTGGCAATAATACCTCTCCCCTTTTGCGCTTTCCCCTCTCCTGCTAGATAAGGGTGCAGGTCAGCAACTGCAAGTACTATTGGGTTTTTTGGCCATCACCCTTTCATCAAAAGAGTGGACTTTCTTAGTTTCTTTTTTACTTCCCTCCCTCACATACACTTACATACACTTCTACAGGAGTTTTCTTTCAGCGCTTGAAAACAATCAGATTGACAGCTTCAGTGCATTAAGCTCCCTCTTTGTGGGCAACACAAGAGCAGCACCGCAGGCAGCCTCGGAATAAGCTCCCTCTGTCCTCCTCTTCCACTCTCCAGCTAGCAAGCACATCTAAATGCTGGGCTTCACACACAGCACTGTCACACTGGAGGGGCTTGCACGGAGTCCCCGACAACATGGTTCACCCAGACTGTCTCACTCGGGACACTACTGCCAAAGCCACATGATGGAAACATCACAAGATGGCACGTTATTGGCATGCAGTGCGGCTGTTTCCACCAGTCAGAGAGCACACCAAACTGAAAGCCACGGGGATGCTCTGAGTGCTTTCAGCTGTGTTTAGAGACTGACTGGCAAAGAAAACTTCTTTTCGACAACTCTGTGAAAGAAAGCTGAGTTTAAACAACTCTTAAGCCATACCTGGAACCACAGGCAACGTTAACTGAAATACAACGCAAAAACAGAAAACCTGCATGGTCTCAATGTCAGACAAAAGACAGACACAGATTTTATTTGAAAAATTAATTCCACATATGGCATGAAGACCAGAGACATGGCTTGTGCTGCCATTACAGCACTAACACTATGCCTTACTTTCAGCCATAGCACCTTACTGTGCAACACGGCCAGGCAGCACACGTGGGCGCTTTCCTCTCTCTGACTGCGAGGGGCTGTCAGGTTCCACCCAACCCTCTGCTGTAAGCCACATGGACCGCATGAAGCCCAAGGATGGCCTCTGGGTTGTGCACGGCTCCTGGCTCCTCCTCCCCTCTTTCACAAGCTTTTCTATTTGTAGCAGGGAAGTCCTTTCTCTTCGGGGAAGAGCTTTTGACTTCTTTGCTTTTTGACTAATATGATTTTTTATTGATCAAGAGTCAAGGTGTTTTAGTGAAATAAACACATATACACGTGTTAAAAAATAAGTACCGCCTTCTATCCCTTTACAGGATAAAAAAAAAAAAGAAAAAAGAAAAAAATAGAAGCAACTCCATATATATATATATATATATATTTTCTACTTGCAACAAATGCAGGGAGTAGACAACAGCTGCTGAAAATTTCTTTACCGTGCTATGATATCAAAAAAAAAAAGCAAGTTCAAAAGACACAGTTGAAGGTTTGTGGAGGGCATGGCCACCTGTGGCTACCAGGCACCACATCGTGGATGTAGCTGCTGCCACCAGGGTCTCCAAACTGGTGACTGGCAGAAGACAAGAGGCTCTGCCAGGGGAAGGTGCGCATGTTTGCTCTGTGCCTCTGCACTATTTCTGAGCATCTGCTACAGACCATCCTTCAGACATGGCTGGTCACAGGCAGGGCTCCCCAGCAGGCCTGTGTGCTGTGCAGCCTGCCCCAGGGGCTGGCCCATCCCGCAGCCACCACCCCAATGCCCTCTGCTAACCCCAGCACTTCCGGTGAGGGCAAGCAGAGCACCCGTGCAGGCTGGCGCCTGGCACCGTGAGGGCAGGCAGAGGGCTGGGCCCTCATACTGAAGGGGGTTTGTCACACGAGGGAACAGCTGGGGCCAGCCTGAACACAGCATCGACATGCAGCTGTATGGCATGCAGATGGAGCAGAAGACCAACACTTAGTTATCAGTATTTACTTTAATCTCCACAGTGTCTTGTAGTTTAAAAAAAAAAACAACGAAACACCAAGGAAGTAACAAGATTTAATGGCAACACAGGTGTAATAATTAACATACATGATTGGATTTAGGTGGTCATTACTAGACTCATTAGAACATAGTGTACTGTTTAAAGAGGTCTGCTGTGAAACATTGCCTATACCTCATGAAGTTCAACAGGGCCAAGTGCAAGGTCCTGCACCTGAGTCAAAGCCATCCCAAGCACAAATACAAGCAGAGTGATGAGTGGATTGAGAGCACCCTGCTGAGAAGGGCTTTCAGGTGTTGGGTGCTGAGAAGGCTGGCATGAGCCAGCAGTGTGCACTCTCGGCCCAGAAAGCCAATGGCATCCTGAACTCCATCAGGAGAGGGGTGGCCAGCAGGGAGAGGGAGGTGATTGTCCCCCTCTGCTCTGCCCTTGTGAGGCCCCATCTGGAGTACTGCGTCCAGGCCTGGGGCCCCCAGCACAAGAAAGATGCAGAGCTGTTGGAGAGGGCCCAGAGGAAGGCCACAAAGATGGTCAGAGGGCTGGAGCACCTCCCCTATGAGGAAAGGTTGAGGCAGCTGGGCTTGTTCAGCCTGGAGGCTAAACAAGAGAAGGCTGTGCGCAGACCTCATTGCAGCCTTCTTCCAGTATGTGAAAGGGACCTACAGGAAACCTGGAGAGGGACTTTTTACAAGGGCATGCAGTGACAGGACAAGGAGTAACAGCTTTAAATTGAAAGAGTAGATTCAGATGAGATGGTACGTGGAAATTTTTTTACTCAGAGGGCAGTGAGGCACTGGCACAGCTGCCCAGAGAGCTGTGGGTGCCCCATCCCTGGAGGCGCTCAAGGCCAGGTTGGATAGGGCCCTGGGCAGCCTGATCTGGTACGCGACAGCCCTGCCCACGGCAGGGCATTGGAACTGGATGGTCTTTAAGGTCCCTTCCAACTCAAATCATTCTATGAAATGATGACACTTTCCACTCTTGTAATGAAACCAAGCTGACAAGATAAAAATAAGCCTAGTCATTACCTCAGTTCTCGTAACCATGAGAGTAATTTAGGAGTGGCAGGGAGAAAGGAGGGCCACACCAACACAGATGGGGAAGGAGTGGCACATAGCAAGTGGACCTGTGTGATATCATTCCCTTCCAGCGCCATTAATCACCCCAGACATCATTTGTTCTATCAGCTATTAACCAGTTACCCCAACACGCAGATAACTTTATCAAGGCCAGGCAGCGAGAGTCATTACTAAGCACCACACCACACAATGCCACAACCTTGTTTCCACAGAGCCCTCTGAAGTATTTCCTCCTGCCGTAAGAGAAGACAGGACTTCATACCTACACACCTACTATCCATACCTAACGCTGGGGGGGAATTACAGGAAGTAGACAAAAGAGACGACAACGTTGCTCACAGCGAAAAGGTTCAGTGCAAGCCATGTCTCTCAAAGCACCAGTTTTCAGCCCATCAGCACCCTTCAAGGGGCAGAGACTCCCTCAAAGCACACGCACATGTGTAGCATCGTCTGACAGAGCAAACATGGGGCTTCAGAAAAACTGCCAGGAGCATCCCAGCTTCAAAGTTCAAGATTTATCATTTTGTCTTCTGCTACAGCCATGTCTCCTTCAAGTATTTTCTTCTCCTTTGTCAGCTGCACCATGAAGAATCCAGTTTCACGAGGCAATGCCTGGGGACCCAGGCTGAATACATAGAACTGCTGCACTACGGAGTGAAAAGGCTGAAGACAGTTTGTAGACAGGGAAAAAAAAAAAAGGCCTGTGAGCAGCGTGATAATGAGAGAAAATTATTCTGCTCTTTCTGAGGTAGGACAGACTTGAAGCTCCTCCGAGCAAGCAAGCATGACTCAGCAGTGCACGACACAACGAAACGAGATGCATTACAAACCTTCACCAACCAGCATCTGAGAGGACAGGATTAAACAGCTCAACATGAACTGAATTTGCTTCCAAGTCCTGTGCCTGGCTCTGGAATTATGCTCTCCTAAAAGTACAGTTAGACCTAGAAACATGGACCTCTCTCTCTCTACCGGGCAGGTCCCTGGGAGCCTCCAGTGATCTCAGTAAGCTCGCAGCCACCCACCCACCACCAGGAAAGTACATGCTTCCCAGGGAATCCTTTGACCATTTTTATCAGTGGCAATCCCAGCCCAGACAAAATAGCCCAAGCACTGCAGTTAGGAAGAAAAAGAAAGAAAATTGAAAGAGTTTTAATTGGAACTAAAGGATCGCCTCAAATGAAAGTCAGTAATTTTGAAAGTCATTCTTAAAATACGTGGTTGGCCTCCAGTGGTGATCTCTGTCTGCAGAAGGACAGAATGTTAGTGAGTATTCGTGCAGTGTTTGAACAGTAAGGAAACATCAGCAGTTTCCTCCTTGATCACATGAAGGGCACAACTCCTGAAGAGAGCTAAATTCCATCAGTACAAAACAAACCATTGTTTCAAAGACTGAACACTGAATTCAAAAATGAGGAAAGAAGATAAACATACAGAAGAGCATTTGTTCCAGAGCACTACAGCAGACACAGGTGCTTATTTTATCTATTATCACTTTTTTTAGTGCCTTTCACATGGTCTGCTTCCCTGTCTCCTTGGAACATATTCAGGAATGTCACCTCACCAAAAGGTGCCAAATGTTATGATAATTAGCACGTTATCTGGCCAACGCCATGAGACACTGCCAATCAGCGCTTCACCAGTGCTTCACCAAGGCAGAGCAAGCACTTCAGCAGGCAGCTCTGGAACTCTTCTCCGGCTGAGTCCACATATCCGAAAAGGCTGAATGTATTCAGACTGTGCCTAGGCTTCCCAAGACATGACTCCTTCAGTATCAGAGACTTTAGACTATTTAATGTGCACAAAGAACTCTTTCTTGGACACCTCCTGCATTATTACAGATTGTCACTGCTGAGGCTTTGACCATTGGGATAGGTCGGCATCTCTGCCCTGAGGATGGGACCACAGGCTCGTGTCATTCCCAGCACATTTGTCCAAATTGTTCTGAGAAGTTTTGAGCAATGAATTCTGCTACCTACTGAGACAATCACAGTACTTTTCCTGAATACCTAGCATCCCTCCTTCTTGCTGCAATTGAAGCCCGCTACTTTTTGTTCAAAGAAACAACAGAATCAGGGAATACATCATGCTCTT
>WBMW01001268.1:383513-405588 GCA_013396635.1 Penelope pileata | reverse complement strand
CCCCCCCCCCCACAATAGCTTTCTAAAACGTCCAAATATTTATCTAGTTCTTTAAGCTGGATAACACTGTATTTTCCAGACCTCTGATGCTTCTCACTGCTCCCCTTTGGTCGCTTCCCAGCTGATCTGCCATTTCCCTGAAAGGTAGTGCCCCAGGCCCAAAGCAGGGTGAGCAGGAACCTTATCGGCACCACGCAGAGAGGCTACGCCATGTGTCTGGCAGGCCACGTTCCAGCTTGTGTTCCCCAACATGACACCACTTTTTATTTTTTGGCAGCACTGCCAGTTTGCATTCAGCTCGAGGACCAGATCTTTCTCCAAAGAGCTGCCACTTGACCACGTTTAGTATTGCTCCTTGCTCCGTATCAGCTCAAACAGACTGTGTAAGGGGATGTACTGCAGGGAGGACACAGACTTCCTGAATCCATGGTAAATGATTGCTAAACCACGAAACAGTTGTCATGAAAGCAGTGATTGTTACAGTCGCTTCAGATGCCGTGCAGGTAGGCTCTGTGTTCCCACAGAACAGTTGAGCACACATAACGCAGTATGCTCCTCGTGAGAAGGGCGCCTGCCAGTCACTGCTTCACCTCCGGGATGTGAAGCATCCACATCTACAGGCTACTGTGGGAAGGAGCAGGAACACAGAAATACACTGAACTTTTCTTCTAATAAATATGCTTTCTTTTTTTTATGCTACTCTTTTCAAGACGTTTCCATGGCTTATTCTAATTTCAAAATGCAAATTTTTTTTATCAGAGCTGATGTCAAAGAAAGTTACCCTCCCATCCTGTCCTGGTTACTTCTCATGATACGGTATTTCAGACGAACACAAGCAACAATGGGAGCTATTGATCAACGCACATACATTTTATTTTATGGGTTTTAAGGCTGTAAAAGCTAACTGGCACAAGCCAGACATTTAACAGAAGTTGTACTTAGGGGACTGTGGTAAATCAAGGTTAAAGAAAATCCCAAGATCTTCCATGGAAAAAAAATAAAAAATAGAAAAAAAGGAGAGGAATATACTTCACAGCCTGCAATAGAGAAACAGATTAATTTAATGCCCACAGATCAGCATTATTCTTAAATGAATCTTAAAACTCATGTTTGGGTTCTTGTGGACAGACCATGGCATACAAATGGTCTTCAGTACAGGTGACACATGCTCTACCAGGAGTTACAGATCCCCTTGCATAAAACCAAGAACCACCAAACTGATGCAGACAGCGATTCGACAACTTGTGCTCAAGTTTCAGAACGGGCTTCAGCAGCAGGTAGCACCTAGGGATCCAAACCAGACCAAGGAGCCTTACTTTCATGTGTGTTAATGAACACAGTCAGTTTGTCATGGATGACTTCTCAAGGAGGGATGACAACCAGGCTTGTTCACTAAAGACCAAGGCAACAAGTCTTTACCATAAGGCATTCTTTATTACTTCACTTTTGTTACTTCCTTTGGTAGGCAGAATTTGCTTCTCAGAGTTTCTAGAATTCCCTGAGAGTGTTCCTCCCAAGCTCTCAATCCTTTGTGAAAAACACAGCGCAATGGAATCTGACAATAAATAATCTAGACACTAAGAGGAACAAGCACAGTTCTGCTGTCTGACAAACTGCAGGATTGTGACAAATTATATCTTCAAGCAACTCTTCAATTCCTCTGCTCTTCATTCTCTGCACACTATAAAAAGGATAAACCAACTCAGGATCTACATAGTTATACAGAAAAGTTACCACACCACCATGTGAACTTACAAGCTGCACATGTGAATGGCTTTTTACCTGAAATAACTAAGAAGGAGCTTATTGCTCATATCAGGATGACTTTAAATTACGCCCTCTCAGGTATTTCACTCTACCTTTTATCACTGGAACTTACTCATGCAGCCATAACCATACTGCTTCACATCTTTGTGGCTCCCAAGGAGGTGATATTAACTGATGACATGCAGAAAAACTACCAAGGAAATGGAGGCTTTTATGGAGACAACAGCCACTTGTAAGTGGCCACACCTCACTGATCTGAACCGGTGCCAAACACACAACTCATTTTTCAAGCAGATAGATGCATTTTCCTGTACCACTACTGCCCTTCTGCACAGGGCATGAACACGAGACTCCTTACTCACAACACTCAAAGCAGCCTGGCAGTACATCTATGCATATTTTACAGGCAGAAAATACGCATCTAAGAGCCTTCGCCACAAACTGCAGCTCACCCCACAGTTCTTTTTTACCTCATTAATGGAGCAGGGCATCTCCATTACCCTGACCTCGCACTAGTGCTCACATACCTGCACAGGCACAACCACGTCAACGTCAACAGGAGGAGCAGGGAACAGACTGGGCTGAAAGCTTGTGCCAACTGCATAACCGCTAAAACCAGACTGAGACAGGGGATGAGACCAAACAACTGGAGAAAGGAAGAACTGCTCCTCAACACACAACAACATCAGAACTACATTTTTACATCACATGCTCCTAACTTAGCAGTTAGAAGTCCCTAGAAACCCTGTCTGACTTTTTAGCAGGCCACAGATGCTCTGCATTTTACCAACAGGCAGCTGCCTACTGCCCTGGGTCTGTGCTACACTGTGGAGCTGGACACGCTGACCCCAAGGAAAGCACGCGTGGGGTGCACAAGCTCGAGGCCCGCAGGCTGCAGCCCCGGAACGGGCCCTGGTCACGCAGCTGCAGCACATACACCAGCAGCAGGTGACACCGCGCCCAACACAAGGCACAGTGACCCAGCAGCTTCCACACAAAGGTGCAAGTCAGCTCAGCGGCAGCAGCTCCTTTAACTGCCTCCTGACTAACAAATTGAGGGAGACAGTAAGAAGCCTGGCACTGCACACAGGAGCTCAGTCGCGTGCTGCAGCTCTCAGGGGAATGGCCTCCCTGCTGCAACTGCACCAGCGCGCACCAAGGAACACAGGATTCTTGCTGGGCAGGTGGAATTGAAAACCAACGTGGGAAGCAGAAACCAGAACCAGAGGCACGACCTTACCAGGCCTCCCACAGGCAAGCACTCTGTGCCCCAGGCTGGCAGCTCGCCGAGCACGGCCTTAGGGCTGTGGAAGCTGCAGGGCTGCAGCAGGACGTAACCCAACGTGGGAACTGCTGTCTGGGCTGTGAACGAGGAGGTAGACAGATGCTACACAGCCACTGCTCCCACTGCCCTGGGCTACAGCTGGGAGGTGCAGGCAAGGCTGGTGTGCTCCCTGCAGCAGGGCCCTGGCAGGACTTCACTGTGCCACAGCAAGGACCATGAGCACAGGGCAGCGAGAAGGCCTTTGCTACTAGGCCTTGTGAATGCAGAGCTTAGGCAGAAGTCCCAGACTCTGTGCTCAGGCAGGAAGGGAACTGTTCCAGACACACGAATTACCAGAACTTTATATCACCAAACAAATTTTCAGAAAAAGGAAGGAGGTGCCTATCATTTCTACAACCACAAAACTGCTCAGAAGAATTCAGATGACAAATTTAACAGGGAAACCTAAGGAAACTTGGCCTAAGCTGCTCCCCAAAGCCAGATACAAACACAGGACAGGATTTAAGATGACCTGCCCAGCCTCTGCAGAGCGCAGAGCTGAAGACAGGAGTGCCTGCAGCCTAGAGCAGCACCCGACTGCTGTTCCACTTGCTCAAGTCTCACTTCAGCGAGGACAACATAGCAATGTCTCAGCTTTGGAGTGCTGCTGGAAACAAAGCCCAAAACCACACTGAAGAAAGCGGTTCAGCACTTAAACCACCTCCCAGAGGATGGTCCAAACTGATTCTGATACGTCCGTCCCTGATCCCTCTATGGCAGCAGTGCCTTACACCAGCGCTGGCTGCACGGAATTGAGAATTTTTCTTATCCTGACACCACTCCTGGTCTAAAACCAGCACACTTCAGTCATTAGGCCTCTTCTGTTACTTTCCTGGGTTATATAACTGCTTCACTGCAAACCCGTACAAACAAAACTGAACTTTGTAGGCATCCAGAAAGTATATCCCTAGGCAACAGGCAAATAAATTCCAAGTAACAGTCACCATAAGCTACATAGAGTAGACAGACGGACACACAGCCCGCTCGAACACATGATTCACTGTACAGGAATGAGCACGCTCCCCTTATTTCCTACTGCACACAGTATTTCTGGTATCATGTATGTTGAGCTTGGCACTACTTTCTCTGCAGCAACAAAATCGTATAAGTACACATCCAGTCTAGCAGATATTCTGCATGAAATACTGGAAGTCTTTGCCTAAACGCATGTAGCCTGCCACCAGGATCAATAGATGGAAAGCAGAGCATCCAAGGCTTCAGAGCAACTCGCTCCAGCAACTGCACTGATCTGCAAACCCAACACTTGACCTCCCTTCTACAAATAGACTAATACTGAATGGTTTTCAAAGAAAACAGCTGAGGCATGACTGAATGGATGTATCTACACAACCTCTGTAAATGCTATTCAAAGTGAGCTTCAGTTGTACTGCAGGAGGTAGGCAGCCTAACTGTCATCACAAAATTAGGGAAGTGCAGCAAGAGAGACGCTTCGGGGCCAATTCTCATAGCACTGCCAGGATTTAAAACCATATACGCTACACAAGAAATCGCGTATCTGCATGATGAAACATGAGCATAAGGCATTTCTGAAGTAGAGACAATGAGGTAAAGCACGCACTCGAAAGAGAAACGGTAACAGTAGAAGGCAGAAAGTCACCTTTGGAAATCCCTAAGCATGAAGTGCAGCATACCATACCAGGAATGAAAACCAAATCAGTTGGAGAAACCAGTTACATATTTTCTATCCTCTGAGTTTCTGTTCATGAAAGCCAAGCTATACCAAACATCAGGGCCCTAAAGATGACATCTCTCTTATGCTTATTAAAGTGTATTTTTTGAGCATCACAAAAAAGTAAGCAAAAAGTCTCTTAAGCATCACTTATCCAGAAGCATTTTGTTTGGAGAACCACATTAAATTTAAAGAGATGTTAAAGCAGAGCTTGTGGCCTTTCCTGTACTTTAAAAATGCCCATAGTTCTGCCCAGGTTTGACAGAGAAGACAGAGAATGCCAAGAACGTGAGCTGATGTAAAAGCTTCTGCTACTTTCTCAGAATACTTTTCCATTTCTTCTGCCCCCCTCCTCCCCCTCGTGAGGGGCAGGAGCCAGAGCTGCCCACAGGGCCACCAGTGCCTGGGGCCTGCTGGGTTCTGCATGGCACGCTCCAGCACAGCCAGCCTGGCCTTTCATAAGGTGTGCTCAGCAAGGCTTGAACACGCTGGGCAGAAACCATAGAGACAGTGATGGTTTGGAATATTCTCACAGTTCAGATGCTGTCAGGGTTTATTTCATGTTCTACACAGAAGTGGGGTAACAGGATGGAATAAGGAGCTGTTATTCAGTCTCATGCGTGTGTCATGAGACCTTGGACCTACACAAAGTTTACATTTACAATTCAACCATAAAGTTGACTGTGCAATACACCACATTTATGAGCCCCTGAACTACACAGACAGAGCCCAACCATAGCCCATCGAGCCGAACCCACCCCGAGAGGCAAGCACACAGCCGCGGCCACACCGCTCTCGCTCATCTCCTCCGGGGCTCGGCCCCCGGGCTCGGATCCGCCACTTTACGTAATTTCGCATGACACGAAGGCGAGTTATCCCCGGTCACTGCCTCTCCCTCACCCCCTGCCCCGCCCGGGAGCCCGGGGCAGGGCCGGCAGCGGCCCCGGGGCGGTGGGGACCCCGCGCCGGGCACCGATCGCCCCGCGGACGCCGGGGCGGGCGCAGGCCACGGCCGCCTCCTTACCGGCACAGCTCGGCGAAGGCCTGGAAATTGAGCTTCCTGATCTTCTTCTCGCTCAGCCAGTAGCCCACCCGCTTCCCCTTGAGGAAGGTCTGCATGGTGCCTCGCGAGGGCTCGGCCCGGGGCGGCGCGGCTGCTGGCACTCGGCGTCTGCGGAGCGACGGCTTTAAAAATAAAAAAATAAAAAATAAAAATAAAACCGAGAGCAATCAGACTGCTCCGCCGCGGAAGCACGGCGCGATCCCGGCCGCAGCATGGCAGGCCCTGCCCTGCCCGGCGCCGCCGGGAGCTGCAGCCTCGCAGTCGCCCCGCAGCCGCCCCGCAGCCCGTCCCGCTCATCCTCACCCGCACGGACCCCGCCGCCGGCTCTGCTCCTCCTGCTACTACTGCTGCCGCTGCTCCTCCTGCTGTTGCTGCCGCTGCTACGCGGCCGCGGTACTGCTGCCGCCGCTCAGTGCCCCATTTGCCCGCTATTCGCCGCCGCCTCCGCTTCCTCCTCCTCCCGGGGCCCAGCCCGCCCCGCTCCCGGCCCGCGGCCCCGCCCGGCCCAGCGCCGCCTTAAAGGCGCAGCGCAGCTCCCCACCGCCAAGGGGCTGCGCCGGGCGGTGCTGGGGCCGCCTGGCGGCGGGGCCGGCCGGAGCGGGGGAAGTAGCGCTGTCACAGCCGCTTCGGTGCTCTGTTAAAGCTCCCAGAGTTCAGTGTAAAGGTGCCCATCTCGTGCAGGAAACAACGTTCCAGCACACGGGGGCTCCCAGAGCGGACCCGAGAGTCTCCCTCCCGCAGCGCTGGCAGTGCCGCGCGGGCGGCGCTCCCGGGCTGGGCGATTCCTGCGCCGCCGCTGCACAGGGGGCCCCGGGCGGGCCCTGCGGCTGTGCTGGGCGCGCTCCGCTGAGCAGCGCCTCCGCCCGCGTACTGCGGTGTGTTCTGTTTGCCCATCTTCGACTACTGTTTGCCCATCTTCGCTCCTTACTCTGAAGCGAACCCCCCAGCCCCGCCGCTGCCGTTGTCCCGGCGGCCGCTTCTCCCGCAGCGCGGCCCGGGGCAGGCGCGGTGCTGAGCCGCGAGGCCGCTGCTCCGAGCAGCACGGAGCGAGTGCAGGGGCAGCCGTTCAGGGGCGAAAAGAGGGGAGCTGGGGAGCCTTAGGAAATACGAACGGGGTCACTGACCTCGGGAGCACGCAGAGGCCACCTTCCATTCCCTGTGTGACCTACAAGGGCTGCTCTGAAAGCAATGCCTCCCATTGCATTCTGTTGGCCCACATCAGGGGCAGATGGTGGTGGTGTGGCAGCAAAGGTTGAACCTTCCCACCAATATCCCATTCCATGTTGTTGCTGGGGGACAGATGACAAGCAGAGGGGCACTCTGACAAAATGGTGTCTGACATGGAAGTGCAGATAACGCAAAGGTGTGGCATTGAATTCCTCCATGTGGAAACATTGCATCCATTGACATTCATTGACACTTGCTGAACATTTGATGGAGACCCAGCAGTGGCTGAGCACAGTGAGGGGTGGTGGTGCGTTTCAGCAGTGGCGACAGTGACAGAGGAGCATCTCTGCTGGTGCAGACTGTTACAAGTGCAGCATGCAGGCTCTTGTTCACTGCAGGTGAAAATGCACAGCTAATGGTGGTGACTGTGTTGAAGAACAGTGTTTTGTAGATGAGAATTTTCTCTATCAAAGAGCGTTATTGTGCTCTTTGTAGCTGTTGAAGTTTCCATGGGAATAAACAGGAGGCATTACTTTCGGAGCGAGCAACATGCAGTACTGGTGAGGTCACCCAAAGCCACCTGTGTGCCTGGCAGTACGTGGGGAGCGGGATCCCACACACAACCCATAGCTGCAGCTTCAGAAGATGTACCTTAGTCCATTTGTGGTGGCTTTCAGTAATAAATCTATTTTCCTCTTTCAGCTAATCAGCTTAAATTATTTGCCACCAATATGGCATAGCCTTTATCTTTCAGAGCACTTTTTATCGGAATCATATTCAGTCATGTGCACAGTTCATAAATTAATGCAATCAGAACGAGGGGATGCATGTTGCACAGTTTCTGCTGCACAACATTTCACTGATGTTTATCCCTTTCAAGGAGGCATGGTATCTTCAGGAAAAATTGTAATTCAAAAAGGCCCAAGTACAAGGCTTAATTGAACTTTTTTTTTTTGGTTAATAGCAATGGTTTATTCCAGCTGTCATTTCACTGGACCTACTGTTACGTTTCTTATGATTCCCATTAGCATATCAAGTTCAAAATTCATATTTATGTCTGAATAGATTATGAATGTTTTGAAACATACCATAACTGAAGCCACCTTCCTGAAGGATTTCTTTCGGCGTGTTTTTTCTTTAAGAAATGTCCCAGTTTCAGACCAACCCAAGGCGCAGTCTGCATGGACAGAAAGCTTTGTGAGCTTCTTCCCAGTTACAGGGCAGTGGGTTTGCAGAGGTGTGAAGCATTCTTGGCTCCCATAGAAATGAAACACAGGAGGAACTACAAAGGAGGAATGTGTTGTTCTCCAGTTTAGACAAAACTGAATGACGTATGTCAGAGAAAAGATTCAATCCTAGGAAAGAGAAACCTGTAAATCCCTTGCTTTTAAGAAGCTGAGTTTGTTTGTTTGTTTTTAAATATTAGCCCTTTAAACAATCTCAGCTGTGAGAAATACATTTCCACTGGTGAGCCACTGCACTGCATTTTGCTGCAGGATGTTGCTAAGCACATCGCTATTCTCTGTGTACAAGGCAGAGCCAGTTCAGGCAATGCCAAACCTGTGACCACGCGAAGCCCTGGGGCAATGTTTACCCAACTCCCCATCAGGAGCAGGCGGATTATTTCTGTGATTTTCTATGGCCAGATGCTGTAAGCTGCAACCCATGAGCTGCCTCATGCTAATTAAAGGGGTGAGGGCTGATTAAGATCTTGAGCCCTCCAGCAATCAGAACTATCTTCCTCTTCATCTCAGCTCGGGCTGCAGGTCAAAGCAGGTTTCCCCTGTTGAGGTGGAAGCTCTCACACCTTGTCTCCTATCCCTTTCGACAAACACAGGGGCTCAGGTGAGGCTGGACTCTTGCCTCATGGTACCAGTTAGTGAAATTCCATGGGAGTTCATTTTAGTTAGATGAGGCATCTCCATGCATTTCATTAGTTATTGAAATGTATTTTCTGGCAAAAGCCACCATAGGATCTTTTACGATAAGTTGAAAGAAGGTGAAGAAATTTTCACTGCCTCTAGTTTTGCCTGTAGTTTATTTTTTTTTATATTTTCACTTAAAAGCCATTGGTTTCCACAGGACAGATGTTGCTCTGCTGCAGGCAGTCCAGAGGAAGGGCTGAGCCTTCCGTACCAGGACAGGCCTTGCTTTCTGCAGTCAGTCATTACCACCGGGTCAGGTCATGTGCTAACATGGCACTGCTGGAATGCGGCCGCGGGCAGGAGGGAGCATGAAAATCCCCCGCACACCCTGCAGTGCAGCTTCTCTTTGGCTCTGAGAGGCTGAAAGGAGAGCCCTGGTGCTGCACAGCACTGGGGCTGCTCATCGCCAGCAAGGCAGATGGAGAGAAAGGAATGAGAATCAAGGTGGGCTGCTGTTTCCTCAGGTCTTTGCCATATGCACAACTAATTCATTACTGCAAGATTCATAGAAGGGCCAGACGTGACTTCTTTTCACAGTGGTTCAGTAGAGGGAAGCCGAGCTTCTCCATTTTGTGGTTGTTTTTTGCCCAACTTCTGACAAAACACTGTTGAATTTCAGCTGCTGTCTAGAAACTTCCAGCAGTACTCTGGACCAGCAGCTTTTAAAAGACAAACCAGCAAAAGTCAGTACTGGGTGGTAAAAGCTCACTTCTGATTTTTGTATTCAAAACCACAAAAGCTAGCTCCAGTCGAGCTAGTCCAAACTTCAGCCGGGCCCTGCAGAGCTCCCTTGCAGCTGGCTGTGGGAGGGAGGCCCCTCTAGTGGCTGCCCGAGCCCAGCTCCGTTGCTCTGAATGGCCCATTGTGTGCAGGGACAGCACAGGTTTGGCCTTGCTAGCTGATCAAACTGTCATGTACAACCAGCTAAATCAGGTGTTGCTGTTGAGAGAAGCAGTCCCTCCAGAAAGAGCCACTTGTTCTCGCCTTCTGCCAAGCCCCCCCCTTTTCAGCAGAGAGGAGTGGGGAGCTGGGGAACTGATTAGACTAAAACAAACTTGGAAAGTAGACAAAATATTTGAGTCTTAATCCAAACCAAACCAATTCCCCCATCAGGATCATCGTGCTGCTTCCTACCTGTTTATAGTGGCAAAAGGCAGTGAAGGGGCTGGAAGGAGCAGGCCAGGAAGAGCAGAGCAGAGCACAGAGCTGCGTTGCTTGGTGGCAATCCCATTTTACAACAGCAGAAGAGGATGGTGAAATCTCAGTGCTCACCCACATGACTACTCCCTTACTCCCGAAGCAACCTATGCAGTTTATACTGCAGTATTTTGATTTCATAAAGAAAAGAAGGATGACTGGCTGGGACACATCAGTATTTCTGGCATCTTGTAGAAAAAGCAGAAGAGGGAATTCAGCCTTATGAGCTCAGAAATGTTCTAAAAGAAGGCACTAAGAGGTCACCTGGAGGTGACCCATCTCTTTGGGCCAATGCGATGCTATTCAGGGATTCCTGAGCTAACTCCCACCAGCCCCAGCAGAGTGCTGCTTGCTTAGGTTGCTACCTGTTACAGCAGTAGCTCAGCAACCTCTTCTGTTCCAGTAAGGAAAAAAAGAATAACTGGTGTTATGCAGCTCAAGAGTTTGGCTATAGCAGCTCAAGAGTTGGGCTATTTTGAGCTATGGTGAATGTACAAGTACAGGAAAGTTAGAAAGGGTCTGGCTGCCAAGGCTGGTCATTTCCCTTGTAGCACTTCATGTGCAGGCTTTGCATTTAACATCATACACTAAGGAAAGCATATCATTAGCAAACAAAGAATGTAAAACCACAAAAACATGCAGCCAAGATGCAAAAGATGGAGAAATACTGTACCACTGTAATTATGTCAGTTGGAATAGACTTTCTGAACTGAATTATATTTGTTAGTCAAATCCCAAATGTGGATACAGACTGCACTGTCATACGTTGCTGAAGCGCCTTCCAACATGGGAGAAAGTTACATGGAAATAATGTTTACACAAACTCTTTCATGCTGGTACAATTACAGATCCATGGGGAGATTTACTCAACTGATAGTCAAAACCATTCAAACTATGTATGTAAGTAGGTCCTCTCCTGTTCTCTGGAGAATTTGGGTAACCTGACAGTGCATTAGATTCGGAATGAGGCTTGGATAAGGACTAGGCTGTACTGAGGTTTTCTCTGTTGGAGTTACAGGTCTGTCTGTTTGTTTGCTTTGGTTTTTAATCAGATGTCTTTAAGTACCTATGACAGTTCCAGGGAGCATGCTTCCTGCAAAATGAGCCATCTTTCCACCACAAATCAGATCATATATTGCATTGCTACACAATGTTGCTAGAATGTTTGTGGTTTTTTTAAATATAAATATTTTTAAAACTGTGAATATAAGTAAGACTGGCACGGATATAGAACTCATATGTATAAAGAGATCTGAACATACATGTTTCCTACCACTGCTATTCCATACGCATCTGATTTTGTCTCTTGGGTTAAGAACGCATTGGTCCCGACGATCTAAAACACATATTCTCATTCCAGTGGTCCTCCACTTCCACAAGTTTGTGGCTACAGTTGAACCTTTTAAACTGCTAAAACTGAGAAAACAGGAAAGATAAAGCCCAGTGTTGCCTGCAGAGCCACACCATCACTTGCACTTTCATCTCATGCTTAGGTTTCCAAAGATATAGGACCCTTTTCCTGTTTTGTTGAAATGCTTCCCTACGGTTCACTAAAAGTTCAGAGGCCACAAGTCTCACCAAACCATTGTGCTTTCTGATTCTGCATGCTTACATCAGGAGACATGATCAGAGCAGCTATTTCAATATTTTCAGAAGCTACCAGAATGTGTAGGCTTACAAGTGCAAAAATAATAGATACAGAAAACATTTTTGAAGCTCATGCCAATGCCATTCCAAAATCATTTAAAGGTAAAAAACAACCAAACAAAACCAGACAAAACAAATCAGTTTCACAGTATGTCCATCATATGAATGTTATGGAAAGACAGCCTTCATTTTTGCCTGCAAGGTCCTTACAGGGCAAATTCAGTCTTTGTCAGCAAGATACAGCAATGCTTTTAACAACAGCCCCAACCTTAACCAGAAGGGGCTTCCTTTGGATGCCTACAAGTTCTCCAGGCCACAGCTATCCTGCAGTTAGCTACAGACGCTACCAGCAGATAATCTGGAGATGCAGCTAGGAAAGCCCTGCAATGAGTTAGCTGCTGTTCATATTTGTACTTGCAAACCTTTCATCCTCAGGACCCCACAGTGCACTGAGTCACTCCCTACTTACTCTGCACTGGAGGCAGGACCAGTACCTGTGTTGCTCTGCCAGTCTTCCCCTTCTTTGGCTTTTTCTCCACTTGGAGTGTATTCTGAAATGCTGTTCAACCTCAAGACTCAGTGATCAAAAGTGATTAATTCTCACTAAAATACCTATCTCATATCCAAAGATAAAACTGTTCATCTCTTCTCCACGTTATCAAATTCTCTGTCCTGTAACACATTGTTTCTACCTCCTCCTAAATGCAGACCTTCTGAAGGAAGATCAAGCACAGCAGAACTGGAAATTCAGGATACAAGCATGTTACAGAAAATGGGATGAGCAGCTGTAGCGTAAAAAGAAAACAAAAAATGAAATGCTGCTTCCTACCTGTTTAAAGGGGTGACCTGCCAGGAAGAAATGGAGTGGGAGAGAAACACACCAAGGAGAGGAAATAACTTGGGCCACCATTTAGAGAGAGGAGCATTCAGGACATGTCAAGGAGCTGTCAGAATGTGCTTCAAACACTATGCAAAGAGGCCTTGTGGCAAAGGGCACCAGGCATAGTGCTGTGCCAGAGAAGTTCTCTAAAGAACACAGCTGCTTTGTGCTCACGTGCAATGTTTGAGCTAAAGCCTGTCTTGTACTTCCAGCACTGTCAGATCAATCATGGTTTTGTATTGCTTGATAGATGATGCACTCTCTATGAGAAATTCAGTTGGCTACAATTCTCTTATAACATCATAACCATAATAACGTAAATTCGTAAATGCATACACCTTTTGTGCCACGGAACTTATTTAAATTATCATTGTTCACTGAGTGAGTGCATAGCTTCCTATCCCACAGCTCTGCAACCCTGGATCCCTGGTGAACAGGAAATTTTAGTAGAGGCAGGCATCTTGTCTTGTCAAAAAAGTCCAAATAACTTGAAAGTCTTCCCTGGCTCTGTTCCTCAGCCTTCACTAAAATGCTTTCCCACCTTTTCACCTACAAAAGGCAAAGTACAGCAACATTTCTAGTGCACAGTAAATCTTCCTCACAAACGTCCATCCTTCTTGTGATACCTCTACCAATTTTTAATTTCACAAACACATATGCTGGAGTCATTTTACAGCTTCATGGACTGAAGAGTTCTCTCAAGAAAACAGTTTCATAATTCAGGAAACTAAAGTTAGCCTAGGGTAAAATTGATTGTGGTTTCAGGTTAATTTTTGGCTACTCTGTAATGAAGTTTGTGAAGCTGCCAGAAGGATTGGCAATGATTTGTACAACCGTGACCTCTTCTGTAGACGATGAAGCCAACATCAGGGTGAGGTAGGAGAGAATGAGATCTAACAGGCCTGTGGATCCTTTCAAAGGATCCCACATACTCAATTTTGCAAGAATTCACAGCTGAACTCTTCTTTGTTATTAATCTCCACTTCAATGACAATAGTCTCAAAGGAGTGGTTTGTTATCACTTCATACAGCTGGAGAATGGAGAGCTTCCAGGTATCAGACTTTTCTACAGTGACAAAGCCCTCACGTTTGGCTAATGTGGGTGCAGATTTCCAGAGAAATGGCATCAACACCTTATGTTCTGCTGTCCTTTCTAATCTTCCCAGGTTAGCATGGCTGCTACCTGCTAGCCCAGCACTTGCTGACCAAATTTCTAAGCATTTTCACCTTGTGATGCCACTGAAATGTCAGGCTGCTTGATTTCACTGCCACCCTCCACCCCTACAAGGCATCACAGTTGTTATTAGGCTGAAGACTTTGCTTGTGAGATTGCTTTGCCAGAGGCGTTATCAGAACACTCTGGAATGTGTATGAAAGCAAAACAACTTGAAAATTATACTGACTGGCTAGTGAAAAAGTAAAAGAACAGAAGGTGAAGAAACTCAAGTTTCTAAGCTCTCTGCTTGAACACCCAATTTAGGATAGGTTTTAGTTAGCATCATAATCCATTGAAACAATATCATTACTGCACTGCATTACTGCAGTTTGCTGGTGAACCAGTTTGGCTGTGACAATTACCCAGAACACTGAACATAATGCAAACAAGCTCTGCACTGTGTAGAGGCTCTTTTCAAAGGAAGGTACTGTATGTCCTATTACACGAAGCAGTGTAGAAGCACACAGTGAGATAGGTAATTAATTGAGGCTAAACGCTTTTTAATGTGGAGAAGGTGTTGCTTTGGGTGCAGTTAAGCTTGTTATTGTCTCCTACATGCGTATTTCTTTACCTTATAAGTACCTTCATATTGTCATGATTATGTTTACATTCTTCTGATATAAGGCAAACAGAACACATATTTGTGTGGAAAAGCAAACACATTACCTCGGTTAGAATACAGACAAATATGGTATTGTGTGTGCTAATGTTGAGTCATCTAAATATTCACCTGGAGCTTTATGATGGAGCTGATGTAGACATTACAGCCTGAAATTTCATTTCATACAGGTATAAGAGCAGCAGCTTACAAAGTCTGCACAGCAAGGAAAATAAAACCAAACACATCATACTTTTTGTTTTAAAGATTTGCAAACACTGCTTGATGTCTTTGTCAGATTAAATGCAAATACTCACTAACTAATAAACTAATGAAATTCTCCCTTTGAGAGTAACCACCAACTGTTGCTAACACTTCAGCTCAAATGCCTGAGTCATCTTGGGTGTAGCTCCGAGGATTTCTGGTACAGGCCTCTTGCCTGTGCTTCACAAAAAGCCAAATTCACTGAAATGCCTAGGTGAGTACTTAAAGCTGTCTTCCATAAGGAACCACTCCTGAACTACAGTGAACTGGCTTTTATCTTCCAATAAAGTCCATTACAACAGGAGCCCTCCGTTTGCTTCTAATTGATGAAACTGATATGAAAGCTCTTCCAGATGCTGGCAGGGCCTGGCCTTTCAGCTGAGCTGCCAGCTCTCAGTGTGCACTAGAGTCATGAGGTGCTCTCCAGGCCTAGCACTACAACTAACCATCAGGTACTTTTGTCATTCAGCTCACCTCTGACACCAAGACTTTCTGTATGAAGGAATACTAAAGAGACCAAATCACAAGGGAGCTGTAAGGAACACCGCTGTATCAGGCAGGCAGCTCAACAGGCAGCTGAAACGTGGAATTTCTTACTAGAAGAGCTATCAGTTTGGATTAGATTAAATAAACAGCATTAATAAATGTGACTGTGAGTGTTGGGCACTCACAAGTGGCCAACACAATTCTTTCCATTATTTATATTCAAAAACAACTAAATTGTGGGGTTAATGAATAAGTAAAGAATATGTAGAGCAGTTTTGAAAATAAGCCATAAAAATTATTGTTGAGAGACAAAACTGTGTGCAAAATGTTCTGGTAATAAAGTGTTATGAAGTAGCTAGATACCAGGTGATTCAATTATTCTAGGAAATCAGAAATAGCAAAGCTGTTAAGAACCGAAAAAAAAGAGTTTGGAAAAAAGAAAGATATTGACGCTTCTGCAGGGAAGTGGGAGTTGCCCTTTTTTATTGTATGCAGGCATTTCCAGACTAAGAACCTAACAACCCTCACATTGTATGGATGTATGTGTACATAATATGTACACACATTACACATGGACATACACACACATACATTACATGTACATCTTTTGCAGAGCATTATAGGAGTTGGTAACTATGAACTAATGCCTCCTCTCTAACAGGACACAGGAAAGAGCTTCCTTAGAGAACACAGACACACACACACAAAACCAAACTTTTTTTTTTTAAATGAAAGCTTAGATTCAGCAAATCTCAAAGAAGTCTCTACCACCCCTCAAACTTCTATCTTGATGTGCGCAAAAAAGCTGGGACCCTTGTCAGCAAAATTTGAATGTGGGAAAAGGACTAATCTGACCTGTGTTCTTTCAGTGTTTATTTAGTAACAAAAAGTTATGCTTCACAAGAAGCTAAATATAGGTACTCCCTGCTGCACACAGTTCACAGTCTAAGCAAGATAGGCACAGCCTGGGAACTGGGAATCTCAGAAGAGAGAAAAACTCATCTCTTCAAACTCATTCTGTGGTATTACTGGCATCCTGCACAAAAGCACCACAGAAGAAAAAATAATTACTAGAGATTTGAAAAAAGAACCCCAGTAACAAAAAAAGGAGAAAAAAAAAAAAAGGAAAGAAAGGGTGTGATCCCAATCTTCTCAAATGAGAATTAAGCTGTCACTTCCTCAGGTAGTCAGATGTTTCTCTTTAAATGTGTGTATGGAAGAAAGAGGGAAAGACAGTGCGTGCTTCTAATGAGTGACCTTTAGAGAAAATGGGGTTTTTTTACTACTTTTTTTTCTGATTATAGTTGAAATGTTACTCTTTTAGGCCAGATGGCAGAGGCCAGCATTTTTGGTCTGCCAGACTCCTGGTTTCAAATCTGTTTTTCTTCCTAACATGGGTGACTTTTCAGTCAACTTGTTTACATGAACAAACCTGTTGGCAGCAGCAAACTCAGCATGGAAAGTCAATAACTGCTCCTTTCTGGCAGCATGAGCAGACCGTAGCTGAAAGCATGGAAGGGCTGATTCTGATTTCTCAGCAGTTTAATAGCAGTCTTGGAAGTGAGTTTTTGTTGAATACTTTTTGTGGAGATTTAATTAATGTCAATAAACTGTAATGAATAATGCTTTTGCTGAAATGCAGTTTCTAACTGAAAACTGTTCTGACCAAAATTCTGCCAGCTAGCTCTCTTTCCTGCTAAATCAGTACAGGCCATATCCTACTGATGGAGCTGTAAGACCAATACCTGCATTGCTTCTGCATAAATTGTATTTGTCCTCTGCTTAAATAAATGCCATGGAGAGAAATACTCAGTCACCAACAGTCTCTGATGGTCTTTTAGTATGTTTTGTCAGTTCTTGTTAAACTTCCAAGACACTTTGTAACTGGCTGACAACATAAGGTAAAAGCAAACATATTATCAAGGAGTATCACTAATGAAGTCAAGAAGTTCTCAAAGGCAAAGGCCCTCCTTCACAGAAGATGTAGCTCTTTAGAGACATTCTGACAAAGAGTAATAGTCTCTAATTCTACCTTTGGCTAATGTTTATTGTGGATGCTTGGGAAAATGCTATAGGTATTCTACTTGCAGTATCAACAATTCAGAGTTTATTGGTAAATATTTCTAGATTAATTTTAGACAAACCAAGAACAAAGCACGTCTGGTATTCCAGAGACCCTGAATAACAGGATTGGCTAAAGCTTTACTTAGATGTGTCTGCTGCAGAGAAACAAAGAATTTCAGGTTCAGAGAATCAAGGTAATTGAAGGTCCCAGCACTTCAAAGCATAGGAAGCCAGTTAAAGCAGGAATGGATCACCATGGATTATATACAGTTCACTGAAGATCTCTGCTTCATGCGAACCACGCAGCCAAAACAAGCAAACACAATATTTGAATTCAAAATGAGAATAAAATATAAAAATGCCAGATTATTCAAAAGGGTTTTGCATGTTTCCAAAATACTGAATGCACTACACCCAATAGGAAAACAGATGTTTCCAACAGAGAAGTTCAAAGAAAGACAACAGCAAAGACAAAATAACCACTCAGGGAAAAAAAAAAAAAAGAATCAGAAGACTATCTTACTTTCAGAAGAAATAAAAGTTATAAACTAAAAATTAAAGATTCATAAAACATGAAATAAATCACATGAAACTGAAGCTAAGATAAACTGATTTCTGTCCCCCCAACAATGACAATGTAAGTAACTGATCAAAAGAACTCATTGCAACACAACAGGATACTATGAAATTCAATACAGCCACATGTAATAGACAACAAAAACTCTACAAGCTGCAAAAACACTGGGCATTCATTTGCTCACTGACGGAACTTTACATGAGCACGATAAATACTGTTCTGAGATGAAAAAAACCTAAAAGCATTCTCTCAAGATGCAGCCTTATTTTCTGTGTATGTTACTCAAGATTCACTGAAAAACCTTTTTATTCTGTATGTCTTTATGAATACAGTGTTAATACTTTTTCTGACATAAAAGGGTGTTTGCCCACCTAGAGCTGAGGGCAGATGTTACATGGGCTTTCAGATTCCATGTTTGCTGCATTTTTCTGCAGTCAAGGCAGTGGTTCTTTGTTTTGAGTACAAAGGAGAGATGGGAGAACACAGGGTCTGAGGAAAGACTCTCTTTCTGCCAGCTGTCTTCCTCTTCCATAAGCCAGTAAGAGAGCATTTGGAAAGAGCTCTGTGCCTCATCCCTCACTCCTCAGAAGCTTAGCCCTACCCTAAAACGAGTCTAACCTTCTTGGCTAAGGTTAGGCAGGATCTCCAAAGGACCAGGATCATGCCATGTTTCTCTTTGGAAGCTCAACATAACTGGACTCCATAGAGATCATAGAGCTTGGTTTAGACTTTGTTCTTGATGAATCAAAAATCAGTGTCCTACAGAGTGGACAGTAGATGCCTTCTTGAGAGAAATGTTTCTGTAATTAGCTGCTCACTTCTTGGTAGCTTGACAGTAATGTGACCCTACATATGACTGTGTCCTATCTTTTTTCACCCAGAGAATGCATGGTGCATTTTGCCCTTCAGTTTATGCCTTCTATTTGGAAAGTCAAGTAATTTTGGTTTGGGAACAATCTCAGCTTTTCTGTTTGCTTTTCTTTGCTTTGGACAAAATCTAAGCCTGGTGAAGACCTTAATTTAATACTAAGTACAAAAACCTTGTTTTGATGCAAAGATTATAAACAACACTTCTGTTTTCCTTCTGTCAGCCCTCACTAGTCCTAAGTAATTTGTCAGGGTCCTGAGAGCACTAATAGGCCTTAACAGCCCCCAACAAGCCTCACCTGCTCCTGCCCTCGCCCATGGGTTCAGGAGCCCTATTTAAGCTGAGCCCTGGGCCTTTAGCCTGTACCTGAGTTATGCTGTAGGAGTATGAGTCTCCAGCTTAGTCCTGTTTGTGCCTAGACATAGGTCCTGTTTGTTTGGATCTTGACACACAGCCTAACTTCTAGATAGCCTTAATCTTATCAGAATGTCTCACCTCTGAGGACCTGAGGCTAACCAGTGGGCTGCCTTCCCAGCTTGACCTTGGACCTTCCTCATTGTTTGCCTGGTGATCTGGACCCTTGGCTGAACCTGGCCTGCCCTGCTTGCTTTACTGAGGTACTCTGGCAGGAAGGCTCTGATGTATCAGCTGTGTTAGCACGTTTAGCTCCCACTCTTCATGGAGCAGCCAACTCTCAATGCTATCTGATGCTTTTATTTACCTTTAAAATAAACCCAGTCTTTCTATACCTCTTTTAATGTAAGAGTTATTGATGCGACTGTAAAAACTGAGATACTCCTTTCTTTTTTTTAATACCTAAAACCAAACTTTCTAATTTGGCCTGACTGTTAAAAGTTAATTCCTTTTTGATTCAACAGGCTTCTACCTTTTCCTCTTGTTTACAGTCTGAATATCAACCATTCGAGTCTCACTATGTATGTGTCCCTATTTCAATATGAAGAGTATGAATTGTTCTCTTCGTTACCAGCTCTGATGATTGAAATGTAACTTTAAATACCTCTGAAGCTGAGAACAATCTCTACTTGTTCCATTAGTTTTATTAGTTTTGATTTTATTTATTTTTATCAGCCTATACGGAAAAACAAAAATACGGTAGAACTCATTCTGTCTGATGCTACCTCTGCTTTCAAAGGCAGCTTGTGTTTGCTATTACAGTTTCTCAAATTCTTTGTATCTTTCTCTTCCTAATCATAATTCCAGGCCTATGGCTAACACAGAAGAAAAGACCCATAAACAAAGCAGGTTAAATCTAATGCCATCCTTCCTCTCAGACTCCAACCCTTGAGATGACACTCATTAAGCATGAATGAGCTAGAGATTTCAGTCCTTCTTCAGAATCTTAAATGCAACTGTGGACTTCATGCTTAGCATCACCAAGCCAATAACACAATTACATAATTGTCCTGACTGAAACTGCCCTCTTTAATATCTAGTAACTTTAAGGAAAGAGGTTCTATGCCATAGTTATTCAGTTTACGATAATTACTTGTAACACCAATGTTACAGGATGCAAGAAAGCCATATTTGTGTAGGTCAGCTCTACAGGACCAGCACGAAAATGATTTAATTCTAGATCAAATGGGATGTTGCTACCTGTAAGAAGGTTAAGAATGGCATTCAATAGAAAACAGCATCCCAATGGTATGTAGTTACTCATGTCTACAGCATGATCTGTAAAATGTTAGGTTAGTTCTGACAACTTCATAGCTTTAAGCTTCATGAAAGATGACAATCCTCATTCAGCTGACGGTGAATGCACAATCTCCCGACCTGAGTCCCGATTCAGAAGGGACTCCCGGCCTGTGAGGGGTTGGCTTTGTGGTATAGAGCACCATCTAGTGGTCACTAAAGCGACACAGTAGATGGACTTGGAGCCTTAAGTTGAATGAGTGGCAAAGGACGTGGCTGAAGGTAAACCTGCTCTGCGCCTGAGAACTTTTCGGACTACTGCGGATTCTCAATCGCGGTTGTTTTTTTTTTTTTTTCCAATGACAACTGCAACACCATGCACTTAGTCGTCAGCTATTCTGAATGTAATCCAAGACGCTAGTTTCTGACATTCTTCACTAAAACATCAAGAACAGAACAAGCCATCATAAACTGGATTTCGCAGTAGCTTTATACAGCCTCACAGGCACCCACTATATCACCTAAAAAAATGGTAGAAAATGCATATACATTTATACCCCTCAGAAAACAGTCACTGCTTTACCATCTTTGTTTGATATCCCTTTTAAAATCTTTAGTCATCTTTTTAATCGCAGCTGGATGTACATGAATTGTGGCCACCCTGCTTCTCTGTAACTTCCCTTTTTAACACTTCTCACCTCTATTTCCCCTTTCTTGGATCACCAACCAGAGGACCAAGCTTGATGCCAACTGTGGAGGAGTCTGTTGTTCCCACTGCAAGCTGCACGTGGTAGCCAAGGTTCTGACATGAAATGGGTTTGAAGCTCGTTTCCCTTGCAGACTCAGTACAAGAAGCAGTTCAGAAGGAAGCTTAAATAGCTCCTGGCAGTAGAATCGCTTAACAGCGGTTACTCTGGGATGGTACCAATTTAGCAAGCAATTCCTGTTTTCCATGCAATGCTATGCAGTTGCTGAATGATTTTAACTAGCGCAGGAAATATGTGCTGGATGCTCACCAAATTCAGACAGATGCTGAAACGCTCAGCACAAACCTTCCAAATGCCACTGTGATGTAAATCAGTGAACCGCACAGAAGGGGCTGAACGAACTTTTAGTTGGTTTAGCTATCTTCTGGCTTCGCTGAAGGCTTGCTCCCTGTGCTGTTTTTCCTACTCATTTGATTGGATAACAGCACGCAGGTGGCAGGTGTTGATGCACAGCTATGTGCTGCTGCATGGTCACACGAATATCTGTCACGGGAGGGACTGTTCCACAGCACAGTAACGTCCACGGGTGTGTTATCTGAGGCACGGCTCCCGCCTAAGGCGGCGGCTGAGACAGCCCGAGCCGCGGGGCTGTCCCCGCTCACTGAGAGTGTGCCACTGAACGCACCGCGCCCAGGAGCCTGGGCAGCCCGAGCCCAGCTCCTCCGCTACCCTGTGAAGAGCCGCTAACGAGGAAACGACGGCAGCTCGGAGCCGGGGCGGTAATTGACAGGCTACAGAGGGAGAAGCGCAGCCCCTCCCCAGCCCCAGCCGCCATTTTGGGCGAGGCCAACAACGTCGCGCAAGCGGCGCAGCTGGCGCCAAGATGGCCGCCGGCCAACGCCGCCCGGCGAGCCTCGCCCTGCCCCGCCCCGGATGCAGTCTGGCGCGCACCGGAAGTGGTTCTCCCCATGCCGGAAGTGGCGCG
>WBMW01001268.1:283770-375792 GCA_013396635.1 Penelope pileata | reverse complement strand
TGCTCAAGGCCGTGGGTGGGCCCTGGGCAGCCTGAGCTGGGGAGGGCACCCAGCCCATGGCAGGGGTTGGGGCTGGGGGGGCTCTGAGGTCCCTCCTGACCCAGCCGTTCCGTGGTTCTGTAATTCTATGGTTTTCCTTTCCAGGAACTTCCGCTGCGACTGTGGGAACAGCAAGTTCAAAAACCTGCAGTGCAAATTGCTNCAGGGGTATGGTTGGCTCCGGGTTCCACGTGAAGAGCTCTTTGGGCGCAGTTCTTCCCGTTGCTGCAAGGAAGCTTAACCCTGTGCTGCTGTCCCAGGGGGGCTCTTCCCCTGTTTGCTGCTCTCAGCGGAGGGGCAGCTTCCCACAGGGCTGGCCCTCTCAGCGATCCCGCAGCTGGGAGGTGCCATGGCACACAGTGCACCAGCAGCAGTGGGTGTGCACAGGACCAGGGCAGATCAGAGTGTGTGAGCCGGGGCTGCAGGCAGTGGTGGCTGTAGAGACCCGTGGCAGCCCTGAGGTGTCACTCCTGGGGTGCCACTGCTCCTCTGAGCGAACGAAGCGGGTCGTGTGGCTGTTCCTCCTTTGCTCAGGGAGAAATCAGTCACACCATTTCCGCGACCTCCAGGGTCCATGTGTGGACCCGGCTGACATCACACAGCGAGGGTGCTCGCATCCTCTGTTCTTCCGTCTCAGTGCAGTGGCACAGAACGTTTGCAGCAGCATCACAAATGGTCACAGACTTTTCTTCAGGACCGATGGAGGTCCCCAGGCCGCAGCTGTGCTGTGAGATGGGGTTACTGGGAGCAAGGTTCCTCGGCCTGGTGTAATTCAGATCGCCCTCACGTGGCTCCTGCGCCCCAGTTCCTGCTCCCTGCACAGCACAGGTGGCTCTGGGTACCGTCCCTGTGCTCAGATTCTCAGGCTGGTGTGCGTGCTGGCCGCTGCTGGGAAGCGCAGTGGAACAGGAACTGGGATGCTTTCCAGGCTGTGCGTCTCTCCTGTCTTGTTTTTCACTGCATTGTATATTGAAACAATTTTTGCTTTCCTTCTAGGAAAAGGGCAAGGTGAATTCAGGAAATAAGTACAACGACAACTTCTACGGCTTGTACTGCACTTGCAAAAGGCCTTACCCAGATCCTGAAGATGAGGTGAGAAATACAAACCCAGCAGTAAGCAGATGTAGCTGCCCTTTGTGCAGAGGGTGGGCCTCGAGATGTGCCACTGGGGTGATCCCACTCTAAGAACCTTCTGTTCCACGTCAATTTTGGTTGTGATGTGCTGTACAAAGGAGTTATTCTCACATTTTTCAAATGGTAGGATGTGTTTATGCCTTACAGACAGACGAGGAAGGCGAACTTGGACAGAGTGCTGCTGCGGTCGTCCCTGCAGTCCTCCTTGTCAGCTTGCACAGTTCCCTTAGAGGATGCATTTCTCATTCTCTTGAGAAATGCTCTGAGCATGGAATAAACGCATTGCACGTGTTAAGGCAGACCAGGATCTGCTTCTCACGCCCGCAGCAGCGCTCTGGCATGGGTCTTGCAGCGAGGGGTCTGTCCTGTAGCAGAGGCATTGCCTTCCTTTGTGGCAGCCAGAACCCCTCCTCTGTCTGGAGCGTGGAAGCACAGCACCTGGTTTGCACACCCACACATGAAGAAAAATACCAATTCTTCCTGTTCACAGGAAGAAAGACACCAACGCTGCGTTCACGTCTTTCGCCTCTTTGGTGTGAGAGTGTCTTGCTCTACCAGGAAAACCAGTTTTGTTAATAGGAACTGGGAATTTCCGTGGTCTTGATAGCATGACAAATTGCATATGCCGGGGAACTTCAGGGAAGCAAACAGTGACGAAGCAGTAGCTGCTTATGAAAGGCAGCTGGCTGTGGGGGTGAGGGTGGGAGCCCCGCTGAGCAGGCTCTGCGTAACGCCAGAGCTGGAGGCTTGTGGAGGATCCCGCGGGTTGGTGTTAACGCTAACACTGTGACCGTCCACCCAGATTCCAGATGAGATGATCCAGTGCATCGTGTGTGAAGACTGGTTCCATGGAAGGGTAAGGAAACTATAGGTAGCAGAATTGCCATTTGCGTAGACAAAAATTAGCGTCAGGTAAGTCCGTATGGTAACTTTTACTTGGGAAGTTTTGCTGTCGTTCTTAAAGGATTGTTATGTGTGTTCTGGGGTATTTCTTTTTGTTTAATGTAAGGGAATATTTAATCTTGCACTGCTTTTCCCTCCAGTCCAAAAACATTAGGAAGAACACCACCTATTTCAAGGTTCCTTCTGCAGAATAAAATAATAACTTCTGTAACAGTCTCGTTAATTGGAAAATTCTAGTCATTGGAATCAGTGAGAAGAAGATTCTTGCTGAGACACATCATCATCTGTCTGAATAGCTGTTCCTTCAGAAGAGTGCTTTCTGAGCTGTAGTTACTTTAAATAGCAAGGGACAAACTGCACTGTTGGTTCCTGATTACAAACTTCAGGGAAATCTGTTAAAAGCACCTCGGTGAGCATCCTCCTTAACGCGTGAGCACTGAGGGCTCGGCCTCCTGCGCCTTCAGGGGCATGAGTGAAATTCCATAGGGGGCTGTTAGGAGGTAAAATGTTTGAAGTTGCAGGATCAAAGAAGAACAAAGGATGATTGGCTTCAATTATAGATTATGGAGGTAAACTACGCGATTCTTTTTTATAAATGTATCAGTTGGGAATATTACGCTGCATGCTGTGAGCTTTGTAAGAATGTTTTTTGAAAGAAAGCAGGTAAGTGCTTTTAATTGCTTAAATGTTTTTCACTGGTTTCTGGAGAGGTTTGGGACATGATTCTTCTCAATCCCAGTATGTGAAGGATAGGAAGACGTGCAACCTTATACATATAAGGAACCAATCATAAAAAGTTATTTACGATGTGCTTAAAGCATGTGGTAGGTATCTTGCTGGGCTACATTTAGACAGTGTTTAGAAGAAAAATGTTTAGAAATGAGATAAAGATAGAACTGAGATTTCTGGGTGAGTAGAAGGCATACAAGGCTGCAAGCAAAGGCATGTAAGCAAAGATATAATTGCTTCCTTTTTTTTTTTTCCTTGACATTTGATCAACTCTTTCCAATGTTACCACGATGTTTGTTGCAGAAAGTTGTCAGGACAGCGTGCTTGGGCTGAAAATACATAGGCAGTTGATGTTTTACATCATCTAAAGCTAGAGCTGACTCTGTTAATTTGTAGTGAACATTCAACTGCTGCGTGCCTGTTTCTTTTCGACAGCACCTTGGTGCAGTTCCCCCTGAAAGTGGAGACTTCCATGAGATGGTGTGTCAAGCCTGCATGAATCACTGCCATTTCCTGTGGGCTTACGCTTCACAATTCGCAGGTAAAGAAAATGCAGACAGTTGAGACAATATTTCATTAGTGCGTGTTTCTCGTGCTCTCTTGGTTGATGCCATTAGACTCTTACGTGATTGGAGAAATGCTGCTCGTGTTGGACAGGGACCTACAGCAGTGGAACATGCAGGGCTGTGGTAACTGTTCTGTGAAAAAAAAAAATGCAGTTCTCATTCCTGAATTTTAATTTTGTGGTGTTCCCTGGCTTACTTATTTCATTGAAGATTGGCTAGCACGTATTTAGTACTTGTCTCAAGGAACTAAGCTGAATCTAAGAACTGAAGGAGCATCGCAAGGGAAGCAGTGAGGAAAACAGCAGAGTCTAAGAGGCTCTGAGCAGACAAGAGTGACCTGAAAGGAATGTGTAAAACCTTGGTCTGAATGGAGTTGTGGCTCTGCTCAGGACACAGCAGGCACCCTTCTGGTATGTGCTCTGTGGGATCAGAAGGGCAGATGACTTGATCCCGGTGGAAAAAGCTGCCTTCATGTAGTCTTGTTTCCTAAAGGTTGCTTACAGCAACTGGATCTCTTGTGCCAGGAATTTCAAAGGTAATCTCAAGGACTCCAAGCAGGCCTACCTGGGTTTCTCCTTGTTTTAATAGGAATATGGTGCAGAATGTTGGTTTGGTTTTCTGGAAGGTTTTTTGTATGTTTGGTTTTCCTTCTTGTAACTAGCGCCGTCACAGTGAACACATAAACTGACATCAGAACGAACTTGTTTTATCTAAGGAAGTGGTTACAGTAGCTGATCTGTCCTGGAGTTCTGTTTCTTTGAGATGCACCACTTGCCAACTGAGTCACCCCAAACTCACGGGAGATAAAAACCGCTTGTCGCGCCTCTTAGTCCCAGGGGTGTACGACTGCTAGTTTTACCTGGCAGAATTTACTTCATATTTCTTAATTTTTTTGACTAAAAGGATTATCGTCAGCAAAAGGTTCTATGAGGGAAAGTAGAGCTCCTGGAAAAGGATTAATCTGAAATTACGTAATTGTAAATTCTGCTTACTAAGAGCATACCCAACAGAGGGCCTGAAGGCTTCAGCAAGTGATGTGCTTGGTATGTTACATTGTTAGTAACTTACAATTCTTTAGACAAACAGCTTACAAAACCATACATAAAGATGAAGATGTCTGTAAATGCTTTAGAAAAGCATGATTTTTTTGTTGTTGTTTTTAAAAAAAAATTCTGGAAAAAATGAGGGGCTCCAACACAAAGTCAGCAAAAAGCTTGCAGCAGCTCCTGAACCTGTGATGATGGTCGAAGAGTGGCAAGGACAGGCATCTCAGTGCAGAACTGTCTGCAGCTGTGATGCTGTTCTCCTGCTCCTAGGTCTTAGATTTTGCGAAGCCAAGTATTTTAGAATGAGTATGGGAGGCAAAGAGAAGTGTGATGAAAGAGGGAGTGGTTCTTTTTAGGTAGGTTGCTGTGTGTTTGGACAGCTGTAGAGTATATCCAGGACCCTGCAGTGAGTGAGGTGATCCAGGTGCTCCTTAGTGCCGCGCTGTGAAGCGGAAGGGATGGCTGCAGCAGGCTGTACTTCCCCGCACAGCGTTCCCACTTCTGTGGGTGTGTATCTTCTAGTTCCTCCTCTGACCAAAACCAGCTCTCTCGAAGATGAAGGGGTTGTCCTGAATGTTGAGGAACGTGAAGAACAGAAGAAAGAAATAAAAAAAGAAAGTGGACTAGAACACCAAGAAACAAAGGAGGAAAAGCAAACGGAACAGATTAACGAGCCTTCCACTAGCTCTGGGTCTGCGTGTCCGGAGGTAACTTGTGCTGCCTTTTTCTCCTGTGCATCTTCATACTCATGGGACATGAAGCAAAACCCACCTCATCCTGCAGCGGTTCAGTGAGGAGAGGAACGCTTTCCATCAGTGTCTGTGTTCCTCTTCAGTCACTGACGCTTTAAACGTGGTCTCAGCGGGTCACGGCCCAGGCTAGGGCCCCTGCTTGTAAAAGCGGGCGAGGTGGGGGTGTGACGTCTGCCTGCAGGTGGGGGGTGCCCCCGTCTCACCAGCCCTTCTGCCTTCACCGTGAGGCAGCTTCTGAGCGTGTGGTAACACAGTGGTGTTATGCGTTGTGTTGCGTTTCCATGACAGCCCAGCTCCGGTTTCTCTAAAACCCGTGAGTATTGGAGTAAACTTCTAAAGAACAGAAAATCCAGGGGAAACTGCTAACCCACATCAGAACCCTTGTGTGAATGGGACAATAATACAGGGGGTGTTATGAAATTGTGTCCAAGACAAAAGAAAAATCTTGCATAAGGAAAATGACGTGCTAGAAAGAACAGAGTATTTGAAGTTGGAGAGCACTGAACGATCTTTTTTTTAATCCAGGTACTTGTTAAGAGTGAAGAACCAGTGTGCAAGCTGAAAGAACTCCAAAGGAAGCAGTTCTTAAAAAAAGATACTGCCACCTTTTGGCCGTCAAACTGGAGGAGCAAATTATGCACTTGTGAAGATTGTCTGGTGTGTATTCTGTCTTCGTTGCAGTCACTGAAGTGGGGGGAGGCAGGGTGGAGCTCCCAAGGGAGCTCTGAGGAGAAGCTTGCGGATAAAAGACTGTGAAGAGGTCATTACTCTGCATGCAAACACCTCAAAAAAAGTCCCTCCACCTGACATAAACACACCAGGCGCTGTGGAACTAATACAGCACGAAGGAGATTCTAAACATCTGTGCTTCCTTTGCTTCTTGAAGCCAGTCTTGTTTCGGAAGTCATTACGGGGAAATGGCTGAAATCCTTGATACAAAACTTAATTTTTATTTTTAACGTTATCTGTGATACTGAATGCAAAAAGTGTAGGGGAGAGCACCTGTGTCTGAGAGATTTCATAACGTAAATTTTACATTATTCTCCAGAAAATGTATTCAGAGCTTGAAGTCCAGTTCCTGACAGATGAATGTGACACTGTCTTGGCTTATGAAAATAAAGGTACCAGTGACCAAGAAACAGACAGGAGAGATCCTCTAATGGACACCCTTAACAGCATGAACAGAGTCCAGCAAGTAGAACTCATCTGTGGTAAATACAGAAGTTTTCATTTTCAGAATCTGCTTTAGCATTTTAAATCAGCAGTTTGCATTAAGTGCTCAGTATCGGGTCTTGGGGTTTACTTTGAAAATGGTCTGAAATCAGCGTGTAGAAGACTTGACAGAGGCAAACCTCAGCCAGTATTGCTGCTGTGTTACTGTCTGTCCTCTCTGGCCTCTTGTTGTAGCTTACAGTAAGGAACTTGATGGTGTGGAAATTTTACTCCCATTTAACATCTTAGGTATGGTAGAAACCTAATGGTAATTTCTTCTGACGTTAACATTTAAACATCAGTTTAATTTCTGCTGACTTCTTACCTCGTTCTGCTGTTTTGGCCGTCTCTTCTTGTCTGGGGGAGTGCCAGTGGTTCCTTGGCACCTGTTCTGCAGAGTATGCAGAATTTCAGGACATTTCTCTGAAGGTCACCTGAACAGATGCTCAGAGGCCAGCCTGATACATTATTTGGTCCCTCTTGTTTACCCAGACTTGTTTTGTTCTTTGATTTTTGCTTTAATTTATAATCCAGTTCACATCTAGATTTCTCAAGTAAATCTGACAAGCAGCAGCACAGCAGGTTGACTTCTTGAGCCAGTGGTAAACTAACTCTGTGCTTCGTTTTGTTTTCCCTTGCCTTCGCTTCTCCATCCAGAATACAATGACCTAAAGACAGAGCTGACCGACTATCTCAGGAGATTTGCAGATGAGGGAACGGTAAGCTGCAGCTTGCAGAATTTGCAAAACTGCTGCCAGAAATGGTGTTTTAAAATATTGTTGAAGGGTGTTAGATGTTACAATGCTATACTGTAGTGTTTTTCCCCCCATCTCAGGGAGTTGCCAGTACTGCAGTACAGACTGGATATTCCTGATTCAACTGGAATTTCAGAACTGTTTTTCTTTAATGACATTGCTGAGAATAACAGGAACCTTACAACAACTTTGGTTGTTTTCCTTGAGGAATTTGCATGCCATTATTAACACAAACATTTTAAAACTCAGTGTTAAGCCACAGATTTGCTAAACCACCATTCTTAGTTCCGCTGTACTGCATCTGAAGCGAGCTTGTCAGGTCTTGCTATATGTGTTAATTATTTTGATCAAAAAAGCAAGTAGCCAAACCATTAAAAATATAAGGAGCTTTGCTCCCTGTGCTTGTTTTACATTTGGGGAACTCATTTCCCTCTTTGTATTTTTATACTGGAACTTGGGCTTTAATCACTTCCTTTGGGTAAGACGGGAAAGCTGTTTAGCGAGCTGTACCAGAGGGATTTGAAAATGTAGCTTTGTGTGCTACATGTGGAATGCAAGTAAGAAAAAGGGCTGTTCAATTGAATTATTGTACCGCAGCTTGGGTTTCTATTGTTTCCCCAGGTCGTTAAAAGAGAAGACATTCAGCACTTCTTTGAAGAGTTTCAGTCACGGAAAAGACGACGGACTGATAGGATGCAATACTACTGCAGTTAGAGGCTCTGAGGCTCAAAGGACGACTGGGAAAACAATATTCCTACCAGAAGGGGCATTTTTAGTACTTGGCTTCTCATCAAAATCCAACTAATCAAGAAACTGCCTCCAACTCGGTTTTGTCTCGCTTCCTTTATTTGTAGTGCATCGTGTTCTTAACAGGTACATTGCGTTTGTACGGATCTCGTTGTTGATCTTTGACAGTTGGCCTCATCTCAAGGGGGAGGACTGCTTACTGAAGGAAGCATTCTGCCACTGTTTGTTCCCTTTCTCCTTTGACCTCTTTTAGTGCCTATAGCTCTACACCGTCCTAGAAGGTGGGCATCGTACACGCTCTGTGTCTTGCAAGACCGGAGCGTGTCCCTTTCCTGTTCTGAATGGTTCTGTGCCATCTCTTCTGGTTGCGGTGATTTTAGCAGATGCTCCCTGTGCAAAGTAAGCTTCTGCGTAGGGAACCATGCCTCCCTGTGTGTACTAAGTAAAGCAGGCATGCATTACGATGGCTGTTGATTTTAATCATGTTTGGTGAAACTGCATCCTAAAACTCGGTTCCTATCGTCACGTGAACTACACGGCACAGTACTTCCACGTGCCAGCTGTCTGCTCTGGAAGTACTCCCTAAGCAAGTGAAAAATAAGAAATCATAGGTTAGTTTTGATGCAGCAGAATGTTTTATCCATTTTTATAAACTCGAAATCTTGTTTCTAAGATTGTACAGTGATGTTTACCATGCGGCAATTTGTCACATGGATTTTATCTGCTCACTAGAATATTAACTGAGAGGAGGTACTCGGTGACAAACCAAGCAGGAGGGGGGCATCGTTAGAGCACTTCTAACGCGCTTGGATTTTAGAACAATTTAAAGTAGCCCAGTTCTTACTTCAAAAGTGTTCCTGAAGACACTGCAGCATCCTGGCGTTTTGTACAGTGGGAGGAGGAGGATCTTTTTATAATCACTGTGATAATCAAGGGACAGGAGATGTTTCACTGACTTTTAAAGAATCTGCAGTTAACTGCGATTAAATCTTGATTTTTCATAAGTTATTTTGAGCCTAACGTAGGGGGGGTTGGTTTTGTTTTCTTTACTCACAAAAGCAAAATCCTGCTTTAGGAAAGCTCCAATTTTTAACTCTTGCTTTCTGTAGTTGGAGGAGTTGTTTGCTATGGGGTACTATCTGCTTCCACTGTAAGGAGACTTTAGAAGAAAAAAATCAGACATTTATCATTTTCCCTATTGTTTTTGACCACTTCATTTACAGAAGCTAGTTCTAACAAGGGCTCAGTTAATGAGTTGGTTTCATGCCGAATGACTAGTTGCTTTTAAATTTAACTCTGGATATTACTGTATGTGCTTTTTTGTAGCAACTGTTACAGGACTTGTAACTGCGTATCTAATTAAAGTATCTAAAAATTAAATAACCTTCAATCTGCGTGGTCATGTTCTTTTGAAATGCTGCTGTAGTGTTCCATTTCCATCCACAACCCAGACCCCGCAGGCGTGATGGTTAACGTTGGCCAGGAGGCCTGGGGGAGGCTGAGTGGGGCTGGGCCAAGCCAAAGGCCCTGTTCTTGGAGCTTTGCTTCCAGCTCTGACCACTGCAGAGGGCTGGCACCTTGTGTGGGGTACGTTTTCAAGCAGAAGGAAAAACAGAGTGGGACTGTGTCCTCTGTACTTCAGTTCTTGATGTAATTAATTAAATAGGTGGAGGCAGAACGGGGCCAGAGCCAAATGCTGTCCTCGGTTCCAGCCCTCAGTTCATCACCCTGAATTGAAAGCCCAGGTTTTGAATGCTTTGCTGTTCTCCCTCTAGCAAAAAAAAAAGCTACCACAGTGTAAATACTACAGCAAGACCCAGGCCCAACATTCACCGTGCTCAATAAATTAAAGCAATGGTGCATAGAGAGAGTTCAGTTACTGGAAAATTTCTCAACTATTGAAGTTCCAGAACAATGAGGTACTGCAGGTACAGTTTCACAGCGCAAGGTCAAGACTGAAGCCCTGCACTGCCCACTGGCAGCAGCCTGCACTCAGGTGACAGCAGAGTTTACCTGAAGAGATCAGCAAGTACCTGGACTCAGCAGCAGACAATTCCCCTTTCAAACTCCCTTTAACCCAGGCGTGTGTTCCTCCAAAAGGCCGTCCCCGAGGGGAACAGCAGTCCTGTCCCCTATGAATTCAGGCTGCTGTTGCAAAGTGAACATAAAGCCTGCAACAATGAGCTTCCAGTTTAGGAAGCTGCTCTTAAAAAACATCTTCATGGCTGGGGAGGGGGGGGAAGATGTCAATCAGTATCTGAGATCACACTGTACTGTCCCCTCGCCTCCCCCCTTCCTGCCCATCCCTCTATGGCAGGACAAACCCCAGAGCATTCTGCTGTTGCACAAAGTGAGAGCGTAAAGCTCTCAGCTGCTGGATGACACACTTCTAAACTTTTGTCATCTCTTTGAAGTAATGAAACACAGTTGTTTCTGTGAAACAGATTTAATGAACATCCAGCTGACACAGGATAACTGCAATTTGAGAAAAGAATGCTGTGTATTCAATTAGTCTTTGGCTCTGAGAAAATAAACATTCCCTAAATCAGGGGCTAAGTCCTGCTGCCTTGCCTATGAATAATCCTATTACCATTCACAGCGACTAGTCACAGCCAATTAAGTTCTAGCCAGAAGAACTCACTGAATTATTCCACTGAATTGCTTTTCTTTTTAATATCCTGGAAGGTGCCACTAACTTAAAATTCCTCTTTTTACAGTGGTTTGTGTCCTATCCCTGCTCCATGATGCTGCCATTGTTTCCAGGAACGACAAACCTTGCTTATCCTAGGAGCTGTCACCGTCACAGGGCATCCCATGGGCTGTACCTGACCCCCCTGAAGGCTGGGAGTCACAAGCAGCGGGCAGCAGCGTGCCAGGGCAGCGCCGGGGTGCAAGAAGCCACACGAGCACGTTCTATACAAGCCATTTATTGAAATGCCAACTAGACGTAGGATAAAGTCAGTGTTACATGCTTCTCAGCAACAGTAGAAAAATAGAACCAGTGAAAACCTTTTTACAACTGTAATGGTACTCAAAAGAGAAATGTATTGTTTTACAATGTATCACACAAGACTAGAATTCAAGTTTGGAGGTACCTAAATAAAAATACTATTTTTTCTTAAAAAACACTATGTACAATTGAAGCGTAAACAAGTTTTACAAAGTACTGGTTATGCAGGTTGTAGAAAAAACACTTGCATAGGACATGAAGTCAGTTTAAGAAAGTTTTTCTGAGCCTTTAGCATTGAAGGCACTTGACTTTATACCAGTAAGAACACGAGGACAGGAAACAGAAGGGCGATGGTGCAGAAGGCGAGGCTGCCACCTGGAGCCCACATCAGGACAGACCCCAAGGGGGGTTTTACCGCTGTATCTCTCAGCCGTTCCCTGCAGGCAGCAGAGCTCAGCACCACCTCTACCATCGAAGCACAGAATTATCAGAAGAAATAACGGTGCCTCAAACAGCACATGTATTCTTTCAAAAAAACCCCAAACCAAGGAAACCCATAAAGACAAACATTTGGGATGCCTCAGGACCAGAAAACGAGGCTTACAAGGAAGGGCGGCCACAGCTTTAGCTTTCAGAAATGAAAATAACAAGAAACTGCCAATCAGCACAGCAGTTATTAACACACAACTACAGTAACAATAAAACATTTCAAAGGAAGAATCCGTGTCAGGAATTGTTATTCATCCATATATTAAGGAAAAGAAGAAGAGGTCAAGGAAAGGGGAAAAAGGTTTTTGCATGTTAAATGAAAGTCTGAGCTCTCTCTTTAACAGAGCAAGGAGCACAAATCTTCCTCATCCAAGAAAGCTCAATGTTCATACCTCTATCCTAAAGCAAAATATCGTCACCAATCCACGATCTCCATCAAATCCATAGGAGGAAAACATGTTAATTTCCAGCCTAATCAGAAAGTGCTTTATGTAAACAAGGAGCTTTTGCACCAAAGTTTCAGTAGAAAGAGAACAACAAGGAGCAGGTAGCATAGGTGTGTGTTCTGCCAGCAAAATGCATGAAAACAAGCTTCTGATTAGTGCCTTCATGGAGAACAACAAGGTGGTCTCGCTCCCCTCCCCCCCCGTGTCCAACTAGGTAGGAAATCCCACCCTGGACTACAAAAATACAATTCCAGTAATTTGATGAATCCTTCTTTCCCACTTAAAAACAGCTGCCACTAGCTGCTATCTTCTTCCTAACTCAAACCACACAAGTGAAAACACAGATTGTCTAGACGGCCTGATTGTCTCGGTGGCCTCCAAAGGACTCGCCTTTCATCCGGCACCTACTTCCAATACTTTATTCTCTTCTTAATACTGCTCAGCTTCTGAGACATCAGAAGCAGTTTTATATTCTAACATGCAGACATGCCCCCCGCCCCAGAAAGGCATTCCCCACCGGCTCACTCCAAAGCCAAACCGTTATATTACTCATCTCTCATCATCTCCTCAAAACTTCTCAGTCTTTATCAGCCACATGCCCACAGATTTCAAGCTCAAGAGTTAAGTCTAGATTTCAGCCCCATCTCAGTCCAGGCACACAGTGACACTTCAAACTATGATGAATACGTTTATGAATTTTAGGTAAAAATAAGTTAAGGACACTAAGTCCTCTGAGGACAGCTATGACGTTTTAGCAGCTAAGATACTAACATACATACGATGCACATGCAGTGAGTGTCGGGGTCTTTTACGTGTGATGCAAGTTAATGCTTCTAGTGCTCATAAGCACAAGACTAGAGCCTGGTTAGAGCTATGCAGTAAGACAGCACTGTGCTCAAACCTTCGGGATAAATCCATCGAGCCCCAGTCCTTAACCACAGCAGCACTGCTCCCTCCCAGCACCTTCTGACATTTAATGGTATTTTACACCACAGCCTCACAAAAGTAACATCCAGTGGTGATGAAGCCAGGACTCCTTTCAACTGTGGTCAAAAAAAGGTTTAAAAGAGGCTAATGGTGGAAAAACCCAATCTCCCCTCCCCCACAAAACACTTACATGACCTGTGCAGTTCAGCTATGTTTCTCCTCCAACCCTACCCCATGCCTTCCAGGGCTGCACCTTGAAAGGAGCGTCTGCAGAGCCTCCATAGAAGCAGGAGGCATATGTATGCACGTATGTAGGAGGCGTTAGGATTTATTGGCTCAAAACCCCGTATCTTCATTTATCTAGAAGCTACCTGGTAGTTCTGGAATGCAGTGTTCAATATATTTCAGTAAAACGGTTTTATGGTTGTCAGGCCTTGCAAGCTACAGTGAAACAAGACATGTAAGAAAAACTGCCATCAGTTAAAAGCAAGTTTGCAACACGATTTCTCTTTGAAATAGTAATAAACGTTTTCAACTGCAGGAAACAATCTAACCTTGATGGAGTTCTTAGGTCACACTCGGGATTAAAGTTTTCAGCTACTGAGAAATTCTTCATTATAGAAAATGCATCAACAAATCAACCAACCCCAAACCAACCTCACACCACAACCAGGTCTCTGCCAGCCGTCACTACACCGCAGTGGCACCCGATCCCTATCCTGCATGCAATGGAGCTGTGCTAAGAACTGCACAGCAAGCACTAAGAAGGATGCTCTTAACTGCAACTGTTCCACAGCTGCGTTGTTGAACCTGAACCCAGCAGCCAGGAACCAGCCACAAACCCTTCCTTCTGTATATGATGTTACGAGATGAATCTCATTTCTGTGCTTTAAAAAAAAAAGCAAGGCTGGGGAAGAGAGATGTAATGTGAGAGTGCTAAAGCTTCACACGCTTAATGCTGGAACAGTTACTCTCCACTTTGATCTTGTTCACAGAACAGTGGCAACTACAAAGTCAGCAACACTTCAGATCAGATAAGGAACACTGAAGGATGTCGCTAAGTGTGAAGCCCTTTTTTAAATCATAGGCAGGAGAAAGCAAGGCAATGAGCAGTCACCTCAGCACCTCGTTGGAGAGAGAACCCTCTCAACTGGAGAGTTACCATTCAGGCAACAGCACAGGACACGATGCCTTGTCTTCCTGACACACCAGGATGTAGCATGAATCCTCAACTCGGGTCTTCACTTACCCCCACAAAGGGTCAGCTGGAAGAACAAGTTATTCCTCTCCTTTTTTACAGTATTTCTAAATTTATTTCTGCATGGTCAAATGAATAATTCTAGTCTGGCTAATAAGTGCTTTTGTGTGATCACGAAATTCTCTGTGGTTAAAAGTGAACCACAAAGCAAATAGAATCAGACAGTCAGATCCTGGTGAACTTCTCTGGAACATGGACTCCTAAATATCCCCTTGGACACTTAAAAACCCAACTACAGTTCTCGGAGTGGGCTTGTTGTATAAGGGTAAGACCAGCTGCCAGAACCTTTCAAACAAAACATTAGACTGGATTCTTGCTGTAGTCATAAAAATCAGGAAGATCAGATCTAAACAAAACAAAACCTAACTAAGAATGTAGTATTTTGATGTGCTGTTCTTTGGAATTCCTATAATTAAAAAATAAACACATTGTTACTATCTCATAAGAAAATACATTTCATAATGTGCAACCCAATGCACACTGGGAATCGGCAGGTGAAAGGGAAAATGCAAAAAGTTATGAAAATACAGTCCTTTAAATGTGACAATAAAGTTTAACAGATTAGTACAAAACTAATACACTAAAATAGATGTACAGGTGCAAAAGGCTACCAGGTTGTAGAAAAAGGTACCAGGTTTGTTTGTTTTTTAAAGGCTTAAATTCGCTAAAAGAAAAAAAAAAAATGTTTCCCACAAAGTAAAACCAGAAGCAGCATTAAAATCAGATAGCATGCCATCTCTAATAAAGCGATGTATGTACAAAACTGAAACCGATGAAACTGAACTTATCTGCTGGCATGAATGAATTTGTCTGACAGAAGTCAGGCCAAAAGTTGCAAAGAATGGGATGTTTACAACTCTTAGGCACGGAGAAATAGAGGAGGTTGCTTTCATAGGGCAGATTTTTTATATAGGAAGTCTGGTTTGTTTGGAGACCTCCTTCCTCTGCTTACCACATCTTCCCTTTCCAAATCCGCGTTTCTCTGTGTCCCATGTTCCAACGGCTCATCATCTGCCAGTCTCCTACTGGGTCTCTCTTCCTGCATTTCAGAGGTGTATGCAGAGTGTGAAGATCTGTTGGAGGTTAGCCCATAGGTTAAATCAGTTTCCATTTTTGTTCTTCCCCTGATGTGAACTGGGCCATTACCAGCATTTTCTTGGGCAGCCAATGCCAAGTCCAGCCGCTGGGGAGGTTGTTCTAAGACATCGAGGTGTATTGGCTCATTCTTTTGTCTGTGTTGATGCCCATCCTGGGAGAGCAGGTATTCCCGCCTAGAATCTTCTTGCTTTTTAGGAGATATCTGGGAAGGTAGATAAGCTGGCTTTAAGCCACTTGGTGATGCCTTATTGTGGCTATACAAATCCGGGCCAAAATATACGCCTTGTGAAGGCGAAGGACTGTGCCTGTTTGGTGCTGGAGTGGAAGGTCTGCATGCAGCATTAGAGAAATCATAGAAGTCAGGATACTCCTGCTGATTTTCTCGAGCATCTATTTTTTGCTCTATTGCATGTTTCTTTCGAGAAGTTGGCACGTGTCTGCTCTGAATACATGAAATGTGCTGGGGTGGACCAGGCCCTACCTCTGTAACCGTCTGGCTTAGTTCTGTGTCGACAGTAAGCTCTGGCAACCTTCTGTCCTTTAATGACATCGCTGACACACCCATTGCGATATCCGGCATCAGTTCGTTTAGCAAGGGCTGGGTACACTGGAAAAGAAAATAAATTGGTCCACAAAACAGAAAAAGCAAAAGTCAAGCAGCCTGTATTTAGGACAGGTCCTGCCATTCAAAACTACGTGTTCTTCATCTACCTTCGCCTAGCCCAGCCTTAGACCACAAGTTTTCTGCACTGTTTAAAGAACGTGTGTTTTCCCAACTCCGCCCTTCTGCCAGCTTAAGAGAACCTCTCCTTTTCTCATGAAGCGGCTGTGCCACAGTAGTAGTTCCTTCTTTGGCACATCTTATATGCAAGATGCAGTAAGTTAGAAAGCACTGTAACTCTCATGTACAATCATGCTTTAAGCCACCTGCAATCAAACTAACCAAGGTACTCCGAGCAGAGCCTAGCACAAACGGTTCCATAGCGCAGAGGATTTCAGTGCGGGGAAGACAAGGAGACATTTCCTTCCTCACTACAGATACAACCTTGGTTTGCACTTCATATTTCAAAGCCAGTTGAATGCATGCACGAGTGTATGCACAACAGCCTCAGGAGCACCAGTTACAAGGCTGACAAGATGCACCATGTGTGGAGGTTGCAGCATGCTGCTCCTCCTGCCTACACCTGCAATGAGACGGGCATACCACAGCCTCCCAGACAGAAGAGTTAATTTCTGCTTGTATTTAATGCTTATAACAAAAGCAATTTTAGAAACCATTAACTACCAGTCACTCACAAATTGCAGAAAAAAGGAACAAAAACAACACCCATACCAAGTCTATGCTTCTCCTCACACTTTTAATACAAACACTCTAGTCAAAGTGCTTCTACTGTGAAGGAAAGCTGTGAGCTGTGCCTCTCCCCAAGCTACAGATGAACAAGCTCAAATTTACATCAGCTCTCACAGAAACATCCCTATATGGCTTCCTTACTGAAATCTGTATGGATCAAAAGAGATGCCACACAACAAAAGAAACCCTTGAACAAACAAACAAACAAACCTAAGCTAAATATTTTAAATTAAAAAACAGGTGTGCAATCTATTCAGGGCAATTGCTAAAGAAAAAAAATAAATCCATGTTTCCATTCAGAACTCCAGACCAAATTTGGATTGGAGAACACATTTTCAGTATGGCAAAACAGTGCACTGAAACAGTTTTCTCAATGAAGAAATGAATTTTCAAGTTCTTTCTTCAGTTTTTCCTAAAACTTTGAAGCTATCTCAGCAGTACCTGTCATAGTTCACTGTTTTCATAGTACTATAGTTCAGCAGTTATGAAGCTTGTCTTTAAATACTGTAACAAACTTCTTCATCTCTGCAATTACCAATTTCTGCTTACCTACTCATTTTAAAATCTTTTCTACCTAATGTGAAGCCTCCACTTTCTCCACAGATTCCCTTTATAAATGCCTGTTTAGTTTGGGGCTACTTACCTGTGAATAATCAAAATATCATCATTATTTCTACCTGTGAATCATGGCACGCATTCCACTACTGAAGTTCACTTATGCTTTGTTTTAATGTGGAGCAAGCTTATCTCAGAAGCCTTACAAGTCCTATTTGCCCTCCAAAATCATTTGTGCCTCTGGAGCATTCAGTCTCCCGCGGACAAGACCAAGCCCCTCAGATGCAGAAAGCTGATGACTGGGTTTAACAGAAAAGTCACCTGACCAGCAGAGATGCTGTTTTGAGTAAGCCAGGTGACATGGTGAGAATTCTCTCCATCTCCTCTCAACGCGTTGCTCTGAATTGACACAGATAAGGAAGAGAAAACAATACTTACTACTTGCTTCTCAGCTGCCATCACTGCTGCTGCCGCAGCCACCGTTTGTCTCCCCAGACCTGTAGTATTAGTGCAATCAGGGGGGGCTGCTTTCACGCTGGGCAAGTAGACAGGAGGTGCAGCTTTGGGAGCTGTTCGGGAGTGGAACAGCGAATGGTTACACGGGTAAGAAAAGGACCGGGAGGGATGTTGGCTTGGCACCCTTTGCTTCCAGCCTACTTTGAACTGGTTGTGAATAGGAGTTGCTGGTGGGTGGTATGGAGGTGGAGGAGGGGGCAATGGTGGATGGAAGGCCACAAAAGAGTCCAGTTCTGTAAACATGGTTTCTGCAGTGGGAGTGCTGTTAACGCGACATCGTCCAGACTGTCTCATCGTCAGCAGTGGGCTTTCGTCCCCAAATCGCTCATCAGGAAAGAATTTGTGAGGATTCTGCAAAGGAAAAGAAAACTAAACAAGTAACAAAATAAAGTAGGAAGTCATCCAGAAAAATCTCCTCAACTGACAAACACCAGAACTCAGCACTTGCTAGTCCTGTAACAAGCTAGTTGTGCCACTGCAAGCTTCAAAGCTCAAGGCAATTACAGCTACCAGGGAATAGTTTTTAATCATTTTTTAAAGTGACAAATGGCATCAGATTTGCTATGTGAAAAAGTTGACCAACAAATGCAATTTGCTTAAAAGCAGCATACAAACAAGCAGAACTTATAAACTTAGTTTCCCAGTCCTGATACGTCCTATGCAGATCTACAGAATCAGTTTGGCCTTTTTCTCCTCCGACTCCAGAATAGACCAATCTAGTTTTCTAATTATTCTTTGACTGGTCTCATGAACTGCCTCTTTATCAACAAATGTAAGCTGCTCATGTTGTTTGTTCTGATTAAACACCATTTACACAGTCAGCTATCTTTCTAAACAGGAAGGTGTGATTTATTTCTTCACACCTTCATGATTCAAGCTTAAAAAAAACAAAACCAAAAGACAGGTAACAAATTCAGAACCTCAGGAAGGAAGCAGCAGCAAGCCGTTCCCACGTGGAAGCCCTCATTCGCATGCTACCGCTGTCCTACAGAAGTCATTTGCCAAGTATCTGAGAACAGCCCCTAATTAGCTGAGGCTAAATTGTAGAGTAATCAAGAAAGATTTTGTAAAGTTTCATCATGGAAAAGACTGACCTGGCATTCTTTGTATCCTAGAAAAACAGCTTTTAAGGGCCTCTTCAGTTAAGAAGAAATAAACAAGTCAAGTACTCCTGGTGCTTCCTTGAAGGATCAGACAGCATATTTTAATACCGTTTTATCCTACTTAAAAACAACTCTTTAATCTCAATCTACTCCAAATGAGATTCAACCTTGCTCCCAGGATCTGCAGCAGTAAGAACACCCTGATGGAAACAACTTTAGAGACAAATATTTGTACATTGTATCCATACATTTACAAAACCACATCAATCAATGCAACAGTTTCACTGTAACAGTTTCACTTGGCCAGTTTCAAAGTTACCAGGTCATTCCAAAGCAACAACAGGGTTTTTCCCCACACGCACTGCACAAAGCAGCTCTTTCACTGCAGATTACGCATTCAAGTCAACTCAGAGCAGAACCTGAATCAAATCACTTCTGATCTTACAACAGCAACTCCTCATACCTGCAGGAGTTCAGCAGCAGCATCAGAAAGTCCAAATTCCCGCAGCACACGAATCTGAATCTCGTAGCTGACTGTGGCACCCTCTCCACAATTGAGAGCATACGCTCTTTGCACCTGCTCAGTGTGACGCAGCTCCTGCAGCCGGCGGATCATCTCTTTTACAACAAGGAGATTGGGAACTGGAGGGACAGCAGAGAGCAGAATTGCAGATAACAGATTACTTTTAAAACTGAGACACTAAGTTCAAGTACAATGGTTAGATTTAATTGTGAAGGAAAATCCAACATCAGGATGACTAAGCTTTTTTTTTTTTTTTTTTAAATAAGAAACATTCTGCCAAGCACAGTTCAACTTACACACATTCCTTGGAGCATCATTATGGGACAACGCATACATCACACAAGACATACACCATTTTTCCAGCTTCTGCTAGAGGGAGCCACAAATGCAGCCTTCTTTTTAAATCCCTTATAATTCAAGAATTTTATTATTTGAGGTGGGGGCAGGATATCTTAAATAACAACTGACTGTTCCCTCGTGAATACTACAAGCCAAGAATTCACTGATTTTTTTGGCGTACACTGCATACTTCTGGTGGAATTCTGTAATCACGAGACCATAATACCAGTATGTAACTGCAGAAGGAGCATTTTAAGAAAAAAAAGTTATACAAACTACGCCAACATAAACCCATTAAATGATGTTGTTTTATGCAGCCACATTGAAATCATTAAACAAAACCTTTCCAAAAGGAAATCATATATAATTTGGGGGCATTTATGATGTTGCAAAACTTTCTCATGCTGCTTTCTGCTGCTGTTTGATGATGAATGATATTTCTTCATGGTCTTTCTCTCCCCAGAAAAAAAATGTGCATATCAAGAGAGAATACAAATCAAGATCTCTGAATACCTAACTCCTGGCATCTGATCCATTAGCAGCTTTACAAGGGCTATACAGCACCACGAGCAGATGTCCATAATGAAAGCTCATAAAAACTAAGTGGATCAGACAGCAAGAACAGTGTGAAAAGACATTTGCATTACATAGAAGGAGAAAACCAACACTGTGCAACTGCAGCTGTTCCCAATTCCACAACGTTTACACTGGTACATGTAATAAATGCAAGTAGTGCAAATTTATTATTTTCCTTCCAAATTAGAGTTCCCATACTAGGAAAAATAAGGATCAATTCTATCCAGTCTTCAAGGCTTGTAAAGAAGTCTTCTACTCTATGTCCATACACTTCCAATTGTTCTTAAAAAGCCTGGCTTAGCCATCAGATGTTACGTTACACACAGCATTTTATGAACACTGAAAAATAAAAGAGGATTTTAGAGAAGTTCAATCAGTTCTCCAAACTACTGGGCATAAAGAAAAAAATCACTTAAATTTATCTTGAAAAGATGTGCTATCTTCTCAAACTCAGGAGGTTTCATATTTTTGTTAGTGGTGGTGGTCTTTTCCTTTTTTTTTTTTCTTTAAACTATTATTCATGTGAAACGTACAGAAGGACACTGCATATATATGAAAAATACAGTTCAGGCACAGGATTTTAATTCAAGCTGAAACTGGAAAATACCAAGGGAAACCCAATTACCTGTAGAACTTAGCCTCAAAGCAGAGCACAGACTTCAGTAGAGGTTGAACTAATTCCAGAGTAGTGTCGCAACAGAAGCATCTGGACAAGCTGTCAACACAGCCTTTGTGCAAATAAAGTCAATGGGCAGCAGTACAAGGAAAATGCAAGCAACAGATGGAGAATACCTAAACCGCAAAGCACCTCCTGTGCCCTGAGCCCAGACCAAGGGGTACTGAGCTGATGCTGCCTGGCTCTCCCTTCAAAAGCTCCTGGGCACCATCTCTGCTTCAGGGAGACTCCCGCACAAGTTAAGGGTTTGGTACATCTGAACCTCCTCAAATTAACTGGCTCTCATCTACCCTTCCTACCTCAAGGAACTGGCAAAATAATTAAATATTTTGCACAATTACAGAAGAAAGCAAAGCAGGCAGTTACGAGACAATACCTGTGCTCCAACTACTGGCCTGGCTCACAGCTCACTTCCACACTCAAATCAAAGGGCTGGCAATAACTCCTGCATATTACATTGCACAGAATCAAGCTGCAGTGGAGTTTTGAATTGGCCAAGATGCCTCATTGCTTCCAGAGTCAGATTTTTTTCTGACCACAAGAACTTTTGCAAAGTATTGGAGACCTTTGAGAACCTTTTTCCTTTGTCAGCTTCTCCAGAAACCAAGACCTGGCAAAATGCTGTCAAAACCACATCTTACAATTCAACTGGTTGTTCATGTCTGAAAAACACACATCTTCTACACTTATCTTGAGGCACATCTGCCTCCATATTTCAGCACAATGTTTGCTCTTTATGGAATTGTGACCTCTGACTCTCAGGCTTTTTTGCCCACAGAGCTTCCCACAGCTATTCTGTATGCTGACAGCTGGCTACTCCTACATAATGGCACAACGCTTCTCACTTCTTCACTGAAATTAAATTTATCTTTTTTGCTATCCAATCTAATTCTGGTCTTCAAAACAATCACCTACCCTCCCAACCTGTTACCAGCCGCAACGTCTGCCACTGTATTCTCTATGCGACCACAAAGGGTATTAACGGAGCAGGAAGAGGAGGAAGAACTCTGGCTATCCTATGAGGAATGTCAACATCTACTAACCTCATGGTTCCACCTATGAATACTTACTCTGCTGCACAAGGAATTACATTTGTTTCACTTCAGAGCTCAAGCAAATGTAATAAACTGAAAGAAAACGTGTTCGAGTGCCTACTTCAGTATTCTTCTGGAAAACTGAGTTATGTCAGCTGTTCTACAAGTTATGCTCCATCTGCCTTTTTGATTTCAGAAGACATATTTTGCCATTTTCCAACCATCTGGATCTTATCCATCTTGGAGGATCGGTACAAATCTGATAACCAACCACTCTGAGAACAGAGAGCCAGGGTCCAGCAAGTATTCTACGTGAAGTTTAACCACTCCAAGGTTTTTCAAATTGCTCAGCCAAAGCAGGCTGAAGTAGTACCCCTTCGAGTAGCTTACTTTCTACCAAATTTTATATGGACAGCATAATAAATAATCTCTCCAGAGTAGATCAACGCAGCAAGCACTATTGCTGGGTGGGAAGCAGTACAGAACTATGAAGTTATGAAGTACTCCTCTCCAAGGAGATTATAATATTCAATAACACATTCACTCTCCCCTGCCCCAAAGCGCCCGACCACTCACAGGAGAGCAAGCAGTGTTACCAGTGATGTAGCAGCCTTACCTGGGATTTCATTGGCTATGACTGAAGGAGGACTGGACTGGTTGGTACTAACTTGCTGGTGGGTAATCATGTGACAGCACTGCGGCACCGCGTTGTTTACCATGTAAAGGGTATCTGGCACATTGGACATTCGGACCATCCGCAAACGAACGAGATCGGTTTGCTCCACCATCATCTCATCCAGTACTGACTGCAACGACAGCCATTAGAGCCCTCATGAAGGCACAGCACACACATCCACCAGGAGCTGCTTGCAAGCACAGCCCCAAGGCCACAAGCCTAACAATGTCTAAAGCAGGTCCCAAACAGTATTTGACAATTCCATAACATTTTTTATTCTAGTTTCCGGTCATTATTAGAGTTGGCCTTTCAGAGCTAACAGCAGCCAGGTGAATAACATTTGGGAAAACTGCTTTGCTTACTTTGTACGTGTCAGACTGAAAGTATCCGTCTCAAGGCAGGTGCCTCTGGACTTCCCTCAGACAATTATTAACACAAGGTAACTCTGTGACACTGAGTAGAAGATACTACCTTGAAAATTAAATGCTTTTCCCTCAGATGTCTTAAACAATAGAAAGGGATTTATGCACACCTTTGGTTAAGATTCTCATTTAGCTTTTTTGTTTGTTTTTCCAAAATAATGTGAGGCTAAAAGAGGGAAATAAATTAGAAATCACTTATCTGCAACTTTTGCATTCCCCAGTGATCAAACTCAATAAGAGTATAATCACCAGTTAGCAAATGTAACATCATTCCTTTAAGTTTAAGCAACTATTCTTTTTTTTTTTTCAAATAACAGCAAAACATGAAACTAATAGAAACAAGTCAGACTCCTGACAGAAAAAAGCGTAGAATGAACTTTTTAATTTAAGGTTACTGCTAAAGCATTCCCACAACATATACCTGAAAACTGAGTGTCAATGTTTTTATTATACATTCTCTAACACATTTTTTGTTAGTTTTAACAATCCATGGTACAAAGATAAATTTTTAACTGGCTACTAGTCTTCCTTTACTCCTTTAGTGCCACCTGGTACTCTCTCATGTGTGCCTAAAATGCAGAACAGTTTTCTTTCTCCCTTCTGCTCAAAGAGGATGTCACCACTCACACTTTAAGTATTTTCTGTCTTAAGCACAGGGCAAAAGATCTGATTTCAAGAGCAGTGTTCAGAGTTTCTAGGCAATGTGGATGTGCACAGCTTCACCTTCCCCTATTGTTTGGCAGTCGCCTACAGAACTGGAACTCATAAGCTCTTGACCTAAGAGAGTTGCCTTAAGGGATGACCATCAGCAAGCCATCTACAAGGGTCCCCATTCTGTCAAAAAGATCATGGCTCATTCCTGCCCTGCACAAGAGCCCTCTCACTAAACACCACCAGAGGTGCTAAGGGAGCTTCAGTTTTACAGTCCTCATACAAGATATTAAGTAAGGAAACTACTGTGAAGGACTTTAGTCAAGTTGGACACAAGATATTTATTCCACTTGGCATAGGACTGAAAGAATTTTGGTTCCGTTCTGATTCAAACAAAAAAATGAATTATCAGAGTCCTCTGCCCAGTGGAATAGAGGTTCTCCACCCAGCTCTAGTGGGAGCTGAGGAGCCTGAAAGACCTGGCACCAAGGTTGCTGACTAGCTGCAGACTGGGACTCTCAGGCTCTCACCTTGCCATCCGCCTGCCAGGTGGGCTGCCGAGGAGCTGGGCCGGCAAACTGGCTGGAAACCAGGGAGGTTTCCCTCAGAACGCTGCTTTGTTTCCGGTGGAATTTCATCAAGATCTGTCTCGCAAACATTTCAATTTCGACAAAAAAAAATTTTGTTGAAATTTTTCTGACCAGTTCTAGAGACTTGAGCCTGATGATCAAACTTGTAAGTCTTGTTAAATTGAAAATGTTAGTATTTTAGGCCAGTACATGCAAAGAGAGACAAAACATACCAAAATTTCTCCCTGTTTACAGAACCCCCTGATGACTTCAGTTTAACAACAGCCAAATGTTATTAGCAATTATTACCTTAGCCTCCTCCACATACGGTGAGAACAGTCTTGGCCGCACATATATTCCAGCATTTTTTTGTCGGAGCCAGGCATTCGACTTCCCACCTTCTGACGTTGGTAGCATGTCTGAAGGAGGAGTACTAATCAGGCCTCTCTTCATCTTTAAGAATGAAGAAAAAAATTTAATGTTTTATTACAAAGTATAAGGGAAAAACTTTCAAGAGATGCATTTCTTACACTGAATTCCTACATTGCTTTTCCTTTTTTAGTTTCCTGACAGATACGAAGTACAAAAAAAAAAAGCACACACAAAAAGCTACATAACCTTGTGTAGATTCTTGTAGAATCGGAAATACAAAGAACCCAGACATAATACTTGTACGAGATACTGACTTACTGCATCACTCAGTACTTCACTGCTCATGGGTAAGATGTGTTCAATGCGAACAAAAGGTAGAAGTGGAGACAGGATCTCTCTCAGCTCCTCTATGTCAAGATCTCTCCTCTTCACACCTCTTTTGTTCACACTGTGAGCAGTACCACTCAGCAAATTAGGCTCTGTGGGAAAGAACAAAAAATAGTAATTTTACAACAAAAAAGTTTAAAAGTTTAAGTTCCCCCTCCCTGGAAGTATTCAAAGCCAGGCTGGATGGGGCTTTGGGCAACCTGGTCTAGTGGGAGGTGTCCTTGCCCATGGCAGGGGGGTTGGAATAAGATGATCTCTAAGGTCCCTTCCAATGCAAACCATTCTATGATTCTAAATAAGAAAGCATTAAGTTATACAGCTTATAGGAAGTTACAGAAAAAAGACTAATTTAGAACAAAGTGTTTATCGGCATTGTTCCACAAAACTAGTTTATGCACTAAAATCTGATATGAAGCATCAATAGAGTTGGGTTGAGGCTACAGAGGCGTTGGTCATTTGTACAGCTGTCACTTTCAAAGCGTAAGCCAGAAGAAAACACAACAGTAGTGTTTGCAACAAATGCTCACAAAACTTTACCTAGAACTATGCTATAAAAGTGTTTTTGCCTGGTTATTCTCTTCTGCAGGTCCTCTCTTCTTCCCCAGCAGTTTTCAGAAACTAATTTTCTGCAAATTAAAGTCTGAAAACACCACTGAGAAGTTATTCTAATCTCACAGGAAAAAACACCCTAGTAACAGCTGTCTCACAACAACTCAAACTGTTCTCATGTTCACAAGCCATCTATTTATGCCAGGAGTGGGGTACCGCAGTCCTGGAGACTGCAAGATATACAACATCCTGAGGTTGTTCTCCCTTTCTCAGGTAACGACCTTTATCTGTATTTTAAGTATGGTGCCCAACCTGAACTTGACTAACTTCATTCTGTGAAGAAAATTTGTCAGACGTCCCCCATTCAGTACAGGTAGATCAAGTTCAAGCCACATTTTTAATGCTTTCCAATATTTGACTCTTCTACACACTCACAGTTGCAAAATAGGAGCATCACTGAGGAAGCATCTTATATTTTCAAGAAAATTACAGGACTAAATTTGGGCCCAGTTTGACAGAATTTGGCATAGCTCTCTTTTTGAGAATCAGATTATCCAGTGATCCCAGGAAACAAAATGAGCTATTTACTTAATGAACACCATAGTTCAGGAAGTTGCACAATTATTCCACATGAACAGCTTCTCCACCATTTCAGCTCTGTTACGTTCCAACATAGAAATTAGATGTGTAAAATCTTGTTTTGATTACAGAAGGCCAATGCTTACTCAGTCACTAAAATCACATCTTTAAACTGAACTTTTGTTGCATCTCATGCAACACATCAACGACAAAACAGCTGTACTGCAAGCAGCGCATTTCAAAACCATGGTAAGCCACAATCATCTTGCTCCCCATTCCTCCCCACGTAGGGTAGGATAGATTACTCATGATCTCTCAGGCTGTGATCATCTCCAAGGATGGAGACCCCATAACTTCTCTGGGCAACCTGCTGCATTGCCTGACCCCTCTTCATAGTAAAAAATTTCCATTAGTGCCTCACTGCCTCTCATCCTTTCAATGAATGAGAAGAGCATGGCTGCATTTCTTCTGTAAGATATTTACAGACATTGCTAAGATTCCCCCTAAGCCTTTTCTTCTTGAGGCTAAACAATTTCAGCTCCTTCAGTGTCTGTTTTCATTTTTTCCAGAGGACGTTTGTTTTTCCTCTTCAAAACATTCTAGTGCTTGTTTAGTTTTCACCACACTATGAGCAGGGTAGATTACATTTTCTTAACAGATCACCCACAACTTCCAAACATTTTGGTTTATTTAGTTTGACAGAATGTGGCTGTACATTTCCTCACCTCGATCTGCTATTCTCTTCATCAACTGGTGTTCTCCCCATTTAATTAGGTATTTAAGAATATCTTGTTCACTCGCCTGGTAGAAAGAAAAAGTCGTCAATCTGTATAGGATTAGTTTAAATGACAGACACACACACACCCCTTTCACAGCTAAAAAGAAACAACTGTAGCAAAATAAGTATTTTTTACTTCATGACCTGCTCTAGCACTTGCTCCAAATATTTTAAGGTAGCACTACTGGTATATCACCACCCTGATTCCTAGATTTACGTCACTTACCAAATCCCTAGGAGAGGAAAAACAAAAATTCTTTACAAAGAAAGAAAGCTTGAGAACATGATGAAAACTTATCAGTATTACATCTGAATGATTAAAGTTAATTAAAAGGGCAGATCCAACACTGGGCACTGTTTGGATCTTTTGTTTAATGTTAAAAATTCAGTATCTATACAGCCTGAGAAGTTATAATAACCAAATCAACTACACGATGATCTCAGTGAAAAGATTTTTAGTAATACTACAAACAAAGAACAGTTGTTTTGTTTATACCTACAAACATGTACTGGCCACTGAATATTTATAAAGGAAAAATCACATACTGAAAAAAAATTAAGTAGTTTAATTTCCTACTGAATTGGTTTAAAGAAACTCTAACACTTTCTGCTTTAAAAAGCAAGACAGGGACAGATGCAATTTAAAAAGTCCAAACTTCTTTACACTCTGTGCGGCTAGTCTTCATTAAAGATACCTTCACTGAGGGGATAGATAGGGCAGAAAATAAATAAATAAATAAATCTACAAGCTTTCTATTAGTCAGTATAGTTTCCTCTCCCTAAACCCACAGCAAAGGAATGTCATCAAGCCAATGAAAAGATGAATTCTGCAATACTTGTCAAAAAAGATATTTTTACATCTCCTCACAAAAAAAGAAAACCTCAGTGATTATTCACTACCTTTCACAGCCTCTAACTAGGATACACATTGTAGCAGCATATGTACTACCACTTTTTTTTTTTTTTTTTTTAAATAAAACACTCGGAACATGCAAGCAAATGTTAAGTTCAGAAATGCTTTATTTAAAATAATTTGCATCTGACTTTAGACTATTATTAAGCTTTTAAGCAACAGCCTATACTATCAGCTTGGGTTGTGTTACGAGCCAGGAACAAAATGGTTTTCTTATTCACTATTTTTTACTTTTTAATAAGTAGGGCTTAGCGTGGCTGGCTGGCTACTCACAAGCGTTTCTGGTAATGGCATAACATATCCTGCTTCAAGCATAACTAGCTATATTCTGAACTGCAGGTTACCTGTAAATAGTCAGACTGAATAGCTGTAAGCAAGTGGTCCTTGCTTAGTTCATAGAAGACATCCGAAGTCATGACCTGGGTAAACTCCTCACAGAGGAAATGCAGCGCTTGACGATGAACCCACTTAGAGCCGTATGGCTGAGAACTCCACTTCAGAATGGCAATTAAGGTATCTAGAGAGATGCTCTCAGCAATAATATCTTCACAGTCTAGGAAACAAAAGCAAAAAAAAAAAAAATAAAACTCAAAAAAGCTGGCACTCAGCTTTTATAGAGGCACTCAGATTCTGAAGGAACAGCACAAGAGTCAAACTACATTAACATAAAGGACTATATGACTCCCACCACAGTTACAGTAAGAATAAGACCAGAAGTGTCCTACATACCAAGATTTGCAAGTGAGGTTAAATTCTGACTGAAAGTCTAATGCATTTTTAATTGCAGTTTAAGATTCTGAGTATTCAGTCATTTACCTTTTAAAGCCATATGAAACGTTATTTCTACTGGGATGCCAAGGTGAGTGGCTGGAAAGCTGTTTCAGCCATACGAGAAGGCCCTTTGATTAACACGCATTACCTCTGTGTTTAACTCAGTTTAGAACTGCAGGTTTCAACCAGAGCCATTACTAGTTACAGAACATTCACAAAAGGCACATAAGCCATAACACAGGTGGGATTTTTGCTGGTATCACTTTGCACGTGGACTCTGAGATCACGCAGAGGATCAGAAACGAGCTGTGAGATCCTGTTGATACTCAGCTCTTTGGCACAGCACGAGGGCAGCAAAGCATAGTTTCTCTGACAAGCAGCAAAGGCAGGAAGCAGTGAGCTCTAGGCCACCACCCTGGCCTGCAAGGCCAGAGGGCAGCTCTTCAGATAGAGAGCCAGAGAGCCAAGCATGCAAGGAGCAGGTGCTCTGACTTGGGTGAAGTCTGCTACAGCTTCTCTGTACTTCTGCTACATTAGGATTTACTCTTTCAGAGAATAGGTGTCTTCTGAAGAAAAGACAGGATACTTTCCCATTCTGAAAGGAGGTGGAGCAGACTTAGAAGGACTGAGGGGAGATGCACTGCAAGGGGGCTGAAAACATGGGCAGTTGGGATTACGGCGCTCAGCCTGTACCACAGCATTGGCAACTTCAACTCTCCAACGCTACTTTCCTGATCTCATTTCTACATCTGGCTTACATATTCAGACAATACGAGCTCTATTTGCACTATAAAGATAGCAGTTTGAAGAAAAATGCCGTTGTAGAATTATACATTCCAGTCTCAATCCACTACAGACAAAATTATAGCTGTAGTTATGCCCACGAGAGGCCCCTGGATGGCTGTCAGCAGCATGCTCACACTGCAGTTATTTTACTTCTTATCCATTATTATTTTTAATACCCTTGAAACAGAGAGAAAAAAGAAAACTTGGATTGCTGTTTACAGAACTGTATCTCCTTCCTGAGCTCTTGGATGAAGAAAGTGTTCAGTGCGGTAACCTTAACATCTGTCAAGACAAAGACCAAGCAGAGTCTCTCGGTGCCACAGATTTTGAATCGGTTGCATACACGCAAAGAACCAGCAGTTAATAGGATAAAAAGAAAATATTTCTTTTCTACATAGGTCAGCGTGTAGTAAATGTTGACTCTGTTGCAACTAATTGCATAAATGAGAAGGCACTGGGGAGGAACAAGCGAATGTGTTGCTTTGAACCAGCAGACTGGCTGCCAAAGGAGGCACTGTTGAGGAGCACAACACTGAAACAAGAAGCTGAAGCAGGACAGGAAAGAAGAAACTAGGAAGCAACAGTTTCAACAAGATTATAAATTTATCTATCCAATTAAATATATACATTTCCACTTAATACTATGAAAACCAGCATGTTAATTACAAGAATATTCTAAATACTCATTTTTTCTGAACTTTCAAGTATAAAACATACAGTGAATATATACAGTCAATGCTCAGTGAGAACATTTGCAGCAAATTCCAGATATGCCTGAACGTACATGTAGTTTCGAACAGACTGTTTATTTTCCAAGTGAATTTATGACAATGTCTGTGTCCCCCAACACTAATATAATTTAGCCAAGTTTATATAATTGAAACAAGCTTTCCTCAATAAGCACCTGGAATGGTGTACTTCACCATGCCTGATTTGCTTCAAATAAGACCACATATATCAATGCAGCCACTGACAAAATGTTTAACAAAAGCTTACACGTTTCTGAAAGACGGACTGAAGTTAGCATTATGCTATTAATCCCATATTAGACTCTCCATTTGTTGCTTTGTTTTGTTTTGTTTTTTTCCTTTTTCCAAGGGAAAAGTATGAACGATGTTTCAACGCATCTGTTTTGTCCTTTACCATGACTGAGGTAATGCAGAACTACCTCTGACCATTAGGCTGCACAGTTACTACTGAACATAAGGACAGATTACTTACTACAGGTGTTGACCTCTAACCTGAATGGCAAGAACCAGCCCAAAGCGAGCTGTGAACTTGTAGCACAGCTTGTTTAGAGGAACTTGGGGCATCGGCCTGATCGTCACCGGCATGGATGAGAACAGAGGATCAGAATCAATCTGTGAAACACACTGCTTGGTTTCTGGTACGAGTTAGACACTGTCCTCTTCAGATGGGGGAATCCCCCAGAAGCGTAGTCGATAAACTGCTTTCTGGATTCTTCAAAAATTCTGGTCAAGAACATGAAAACTAGCATTTAAGAAAAAACTACCTCAATAACAAGCTCAAAATGCTTCAGCATGTCAGAATTATGAGTAAATGAAGTACGGATCCATTTCTACTTAACACTTGTACTTGTGTCATTAATGGCTGACATAACACTAAACTGTGCTGTGTCTCCATCCCTCCCAGACCCACACATCAACCCTCTCATCTTCCCTTTTGGGGCTCTAAAAAAACAAAAACCATTAAGTTAACAACAAACCTGGCAAGGCCAGCAAAGCTAACCAATCACTGGAATGACCAGTTACAGCACGCTGACAGCAGGAGCCAGCTTCCCTAAACAAGGGATATACAGATGTTACAAACTATTCTTTATATTCTTTAAGGCTATCTGCTGTGTCTCACTCTGCTAAAATCCTATCCCAATTTTTAACTGCACATTCTAATTATTCTGACGGCATGCAACCTGATTTCAGCAGGTGATTACGTCCCCTGAATTCTAAAGATTACATGTAAGGATTGTTCCATTTCAAAGGCGATATGTAGACTCAGTCACTGAAATCAGCTACAAGAGCACTCCAACTGTAAGCACAAAGAGATATATCCCAAGATGAATGCCTTTCATAGTATTTCTTCATCCAGTGTTTATTTTAGGATAGCTGTCCCTGTTGCAAAGACAGAAAGCTACATAGCCATGAGAAGAGTAGTTCTGAGAATCTGAGTACTGCTGATTGATAGAACCAGAGCATCAGCTCAGTCCCAATTCTGAGAAGTCTTACTGTACAACTACCAGCAACATGACATCAGATGAAAAGCTCACTTAGGATAGCTAGTTAATGAAACAGTCCTTTTTCCAAGTACTTTTATCAACATGTCAGAACAGTGGGCACATTATAAGTATTTATTCTGAAGCAAGCATGAGGTAATTATTCAAATGTTTTCTGAACGTCTAAATAAATGAGGGCAACCCAATTCTGGCTGTGGAAGGAATCCAATCTTTCTTTTTACTTGGCAGAAGATTTTCTTGCTTTAACAATCATCCACTTGGCAAAAAAGCCATCTAATAGCCACAATATTGTTCCTTGCAGCAGAATAAAGCATTTTTTTCCCCTATGAGTATTGTTTTATAACATTCAGGCAGCAATAGTCCTTCCAAGATCTATTTGCAACGTACCCAAGTGCTCTACCACAACCTTCTGTGACCATTAATATATTTCAAAGATTCAACTTGGAGTCTGACGAAATGAAAGAGGATTTTATCACATTTTGGACAAAAAGGTCTATTTCATGCCCCCTTTATGCTGGATGCCAATAGCCTCAGGTCCTGCCTACAAACAGGTCCTGTTTCCCAGTTCCCTCTCAAACAAATTCACAGCTCTTGGGATCAGAAATGGCTCGAGCTCACATTCAGCATAGTAACCAGTAGCTTGGGATCTTATGAAGGCAGTGGACAAGCCTACTAAAAACAAATTAAGTGCCCTCAATGGTTTGCAAAAGCAGGATTAAGCACAGTCTTTACTACAAAGTCATTAGCTTCACTTAACTCATTTTGTGGTGGAGACCTCTCCCCTTAAACTTATGCCTATCAGAGGAGCCAAGAAAAACAGAAGTAATCGGGATTCACCTTAACAACAAAACAGAGGCTATTCATTTCTGAAGTTTGTCACATTAGAAGAGACTACACTGGCAACAAGAATCCGTGCTTTTGAATCTGCTGGCACACAGAAAACAGCGCAAAGGAATGATTTACAGCTAGTCATGACTACAACATATTTGAAAGCTGCAGAGATGCACGTCTCATTCATGAGCATCCTTGCTGTTCTAACCAAGTTTCTGGTACAAAGAGAAAGGAAAAAGACATTTGGTCAGCCTCCTTCCCATGTCTTACAGACCAATGATGCAAACGTGTCCTGTACTTTTTAAAAATTCTTTAGAAGGTAGCCCACACTTGTAAGGATGTTCAAACAGTCACAAAGCTAACCACCTTGTACAGCCAAATTAGGTGAGACTGTCCTCTTACACTCCACACCTCCTGCTCTTGCATCACAGTAGCACTTGAGAGGCCACACAGTGTACTAATCAACTCCTTTCTGTCGAATATGCCTTAGATCCCTGGTTGCACAAACCCTGCTGCCAGCACAGAGAACAGGAACAAGGAGACTGATGTGGGTGGCAGGGCAGCAGCACCACTTTGAGCAGCCAAAACAATGTGTCAGATTCAAGTGACCTAGTAACTTCAGACACAGCAATATGAGTATAATCTACAAAAACAGTAAGAGCAAATCAGAGGAGTCAGGTTAAAAACCTGTAGTTTTTTGTGTGAACTGTTATCTCATAGGCAGCAATGGAACAACCTGTACTTCACCATAATTGTATTGTGCAGAAGGCATCTTCTTTTCAGCATCCATCAACTAGCCCAGCAGTTACAAAACAAGGCAGTTCTGCAGACACTGCTGGTTGAGTAACTATTGCCTTCATCTCATTTTAGAGGGCTTTTTAAAAAAGACAAAAAAACAAAAAGCAAAAACAAAACAGTCTGAAGAGGAGATGGAAAAGAAGAACACTATAACGTAAGCTAGAAACCTCTAGCATGCCTTTAAAAGAACATGATGCTGCCAGGAAGAAATATTAACTGACGCCAAGCATTGCAGGTGCATTTCATCCACTCACTTTTGGATGCTGAGGCAAACAACTTCTAGCTTCTTGAAGGTGAAAAACTACACAAGTGTTGTGCAGAAGATAAAAACAAAACTGGAGTAGCGCTGGACATCAAGGAGTCTTTGGGCATAAGCACTCAAACACTTCTGGAGTCTATTCAGTACCTCTTGAGCTACTTTTAATCCTCCCACTGGTTTTTCTAAGCACAAAAGACTATAAAACATCTATGTAGTCCCATCGTTGAGAAGCTGAATTCAAAGTACACCTATTATAGATCTGTTAATGCGTATACCATTATTTGCTTAGCTCAGATACAAAGCTGGCTTGCCTTTATAGCACTTCATGTTTTGTATTTGTTCTAACGATCTGAACAGAAGGTTAGGGCAGGCAGCATTGTGTATTATCCTAACCATCTTTCTGCTGTGAAAGCTCAATAAATGATGTCAACTCAAGCACAGCACATTATCCAGCCATTTGAAATACTAAATTATAGAGCAGATGAAAACAATGCAACTTGTGTAATTTAAAAATATTTTATGATATTGCTGCTAAACTATAAAGCTGTTAAGCCTTTAAGGTATTAACAACTGGATTTTTGAAGTTAAGTTTAGTTAGATATTAAGATAATTGTTACATGTTTAAGCATTCACCAATTGTGGCAAAATGTTTTTTAACGTTTTATCTCCTGAACAGTGGAAATAAATCCACTCTCCTGCTCCTATCAAAAGCACAATGTATGGATTTAGGAAGCCTAAAGCCCGCATTTACATCTTTGGCTTTTTGCAGTCATCAGTTGATAATGGCACTCGACTGAGCTTCAGCATTTCTTGAGCAGCGTATTCAGCAACAGGCAGCTTAGCTGATCCAGCTTAAACAGAAAACAATCATGGGTCTGAAGCAAAAGGCTGTCAACTCAGCCATAACAAAACAGAGGGAAGAACTTAACACGGGAACAATGAAGGGCTGAAGGAAGAAGAGCTGATGATCACTGGTAGCAGACCTGGTGAACAAGTCAGTATGTCAGCCATACTTCCTAGGAAACAGGTGACTCGAAAGCCTGAAAACAGGTGATCAAACCTGTTTCTTTACAAAAATTTGTTTGCAATCACACAATTACGTGCCCAACTGCACAACTCAGTAAAATTCTTCATCTTCACATACAGCCCTGGAACGTAACAATACCATAAGAAGATTGGTTTTGCTTCCTGATCTCTCCTGTCTTCATTTTCTTAATATAAAACCTAAGTAATAATTTCAGGCTTGAGTACAAGTGAATCATGTTAAGGAAATAACAGGTCACATTTACGTTACTATTTACTTAATCATACCCAATCTATTTTACAGTTAAAAGTGCTAGACTAGATCCTTTGAGAATTCAAACTGCACCGACCTATCTGACAAACTTGCACTAATCTTCCCGCAATACATTTGCGTGTATTTAACACTGCTGCTGTGGGCTTCCTGGTGCTTCAGTATTCAGTCCTGCTGAGATCAAGGGTACTTTTGATGTCAAATGATATCTGCCTCTAGATCAAAGGCTGTGCTACTGAATACGGCTTTAAAATAAAGTTTATTCTTACTCTTGTCAAGAGTAAAGTCAACACCTAAAGATAAAAAAAAAAAAAAAAAAAAAAAAGGAAAGAAATTCATAGCTAAAAGCTGAATTTGTTATTTTCACTTCGTACCAACTTAGAAAGCTTTCTGGAATCTTTTTCTATCTCCAGATTCCCAGGCAAGATCACTGCATAGGGTCACAGTATCAAATAACCCGCAACAGAAAAGCCATATTGTACCACCACCCCAAAGGGACTACCCATGACGGTCAGGAGCAGGGCCAAGACACAGATAATCAGCGTAGATGGCTTAACAATTAAGATACTTACATCAAACTTCTCTGAAACTGCAGGGAATGTGGCAGCCATAGTAAAGCTAGGAGAGGAGATTGTTTTAACCATGCAGTGAACAGAACTAGGGAACTGATTTGGCTTTGATAACAGTGCTATAGAAGAGGAAGGGATAAGTGACTTTACACCCGATATTTTGAGCCACTATGTTGAAACAATCATCAGTCTCAGGGAACAGCTAGGCAGCAGGAAGACAGAAAAGCAGGATACAATACAATGGGCAGAGCACAGCAATGTTCTCGTGAGGGATGTGACTGAGCACCCTGGAAAAGGCTCTAATCCTCACAGCCTCTGCAGAAGCTGTAAAGAGCTTTACTTTTCGATAGTTAAAACACTGCAGCACCTCTAACCGCTTCTGGGTTATTAGGGACAAACGGATTTTGGTACGGTCAGATCTATAGATGCAATACACTTGCTGATTAGTTCATTTTTTCACATTAGTTCATTCAAAGAGCCAATTTGGTTTATTTTGGAATACAAATGATCTGTTTAAGCTGACTATTGAGTCAAGTTTAAGCCAAAGTAAATTCTAAATAGTACTGCTTTAGTTGGACAGTAAAGATTCTTAGCACGTACCCAAACCATCACTGATGTCATCACAGGGAAACCAACTATTGAAACACAGTTGTATCACTGTGTTAGGAGCAGGAAGATTTCCACAGAAAGAGTCCAAGCTGAATCATTTGCTAAAACTGATGAAAAGTGACATCTGGATACTTAGAAAGTACTCCATAGACAAATCAAACTAAAATCACTTGGAATAAAATAAAAATAGTCGATCAGAAGCTTTAAAAATATCAACTTTTCTTGACACTCAGCTACAAACACTCAGCCAAAACCGGCTAACAGTGAGCAAAATGAGCTGGAAAGAGTATCCAGACTTGCATATAATGAGTCCCAAATATTTTCCAGGAAACCAGGGAGACAGGCTTCAGCACATTTGGAACTGGCCAGCACGAGTGAGTCAAATCAAAAACTTGAGCTGGAGGGTGTGCAGAAATCTACAGAAGAAACTTTATACATGAGCTACTGAAAAAGTCAACTGATGAGATCGGTGACAGATCCTGGGTGAAACTGGATGCTTACAGCACTGTGGAGTAGAAAAGCACTGTCAGGGGACCAAGCTAAAAGATTTCATGAGAACTGCCTGCTCAGTGGTCTCCAACAACTACACAATGTTCTCTCTTCTAGCATCACTCCCTAATGCCTAGAAGCTAGATGTCTGAGTGACAGCTTCCAGCACAGAAGTATGCTAGCTGGGAAATCAGGGAATGGGAGGGACACTGCTGAGATGAAGACCCATCTACCTCATGTTAAATATTACAACTATTAAGGGAGGACAAGGTGCTGAAGTATGTACTGAAATAAGAAAGGTGGGACTGCTTAAAATATGTGCTTCAGTAGCAATTTGTCAGTCAAGTGCAGGCACATAGCTTTTCCTGATCAGATAAGCTTCCTTTTAATTTCCATTATAAGATTACACCACAGCAATTCTAAAGCGTCAGCAGAGTACCAGTGACCTAAGCATGAACTCAGGATGCTCAGAAATTAAGTATGAGACTACTGGATACTGACTTCACTGGCATCTACAGATTTCCTACAAACTGCTCACTGCTATTTCCTGTACCTAGCTAACACAGCACCCATCTGTAAAATCCTAATTAGTTCAAGTTAACAGTTGGAATTTCCGTGTCTGAAAGGATGGATGGATAGGAAAAAAGGCTCAAATTTATGTTTGCTACTGTTGCATAATATAATAAATTTTGATCCATTCCTGATTTTACTGCGTTTTTCCCCTGTGGATACCAATCTGCCACCTCCCCACTCTACCACACCATCAGACAGCTCACACCCCTTTTGTGGTCAGACACCGATTTACCAGGGAAAGACAAGATCTCTGATGGCCACTGCATTCCCACAGCCATGGTCAATCACCATCCCCAAAACACTCACAGCTCAGGCTCACCCAGCTGAGACCATGCTCACATCCACACTCAGTTCCAGCCACCGGTGGGTGCTGCCGCAGCTGCAGGAGCTCCCCTTAGGGTGAGCAAAAACCCTCTGGCTAGAAAAAGTTACCATCTTGTTAGTGCTGACTCATACAAGACATTAAAGCAGCACCAACCTATATTGCATTAATGAAGAGTGTCAACTTAGGACACTGCTGCTCTGTTTTGAGATAAGTTACACTGCTTCCGCAGAGCACCTTCAAATTCCTCAGCTGCTCCACTTTAGATTACCACTCTGAGGAAGAGAATTACACCCTGTTCATTTGTGAAACAGTGCATAATTATTCAGTGCCTTAGTGAGGGTTTCATTCACAGTTTAATTCCCTCATTAGTATTCCCTGAGCACACTAAATCCTTTTAGCACTTGTGTAAGTGCATGCACCAAAATAATCAGATACTGAGAAACTGTACGCTTACATCACCTCTTATTTCAACTCAATTTTTTCCCCATTTTCAGCTGATCTATGAATTATCCTGCTCTCTAGTAGTATGAACTCAGATATCTCAGAATTAATCTAACACTATTTCAACTACAGTAAAACTTTTTGCCACTTCTTTTTTGCAATCGCCAGGGTAAATTTAGACTGGATATAAGGAAAAATTTTTTCTCTGAAAGAGTGGTCAGGCACTGGAATGGCCTGCCTAGGGAGGTGGTGGAGTCACCGTCCCTGGCGCTGTTCAAGAAGCGTCTGGATGAGGTGCTAAGGGATGTGGTTTAGTAGCTTAGTGGGTAGGGATGGTGATAGCAGGACGGTTGGACTAGATGATCTTGTAGGTCCTTTCCAACCTTGTGTTTCTACGATTCTATGATTCTATGATTCTGCACTCCACTTAAGTTTCTAGGGAACTTAGAGAGAAGCAACAACAAAATCAAGTCTAAGAACACCTCATACTCATTCCTGCGGCAGCATATCTCAGAAACAAATCTCCTCTATTTTCTGGCAGCTTTATTTCAGCAGGATTATTTCAACTTTCAGTATCATCTGAAAACCAATTTCCTAATACCAGCCTCTAGGGAAGATACAATAGTTACTGATTAGTTTCCCATATCTTCCATCATTCACAGTTTACAGCTCTTAGGAGAACCCACTGATGGGCTGAAGAAACAAGGCACGATCTCTCCCTGCAGTGTTTATACCTGCTGTTTTCTGTTCATTCCCTCCTTACATGTTTTCTTCTGCTAAAGTCTGTCTGACAATTTACAGCACAAAGATTTCAATCTTGACAAATTCCATTTGACAGTCAGAAGTTACAGATGTACAGATCTACCGTAAAAAGTTATTTTCTTAAAATTAAATTAGCTTAAGCAAATCATATTGTTGATTTCAGCGAATACCATTCTCAATTTCTCATCTCAGAAGTGAGATTATCATTCCCCACCACTAAGGTCAGAAGCAACTGCAGCATCCCATTACATATACTATAGCCACTATGTAGTCTGAACACCAATACATGAAAGAGTAAGCAAAGCTCCTGCCAGCACAGGAGGCATTAACTCACCAGCCAGTGTTTTGCCACCTATGAGACTACAACTTCTTGTGCTCTCTGCCCCACAGCTCATTTAGGCCCAAAAATTAAATTGTAGATGAAAGCAGATACAGAAATATCAAGACCTGCTATCCATATTTGAAATAAACAGCATGCTTCAATAACGGCACTCAATACAGTTAAAAAGCCTTCACATGGCATTTCTTCTGTCCCTAGAGAGCACAGATGTATTATCTCCAACTTACAGATGGGAAAAATTCCTTTCCTTCAAGTACATTGCCAGCCACTGATAGCAAGACTCATTATGCACACTTAATGTGAAATAGTTAGAACGCAAGACTTAAACTAATGGCTTTTAAAAAGAAAACTGGTGATTCTGTATTTTTTTTTTTTTTTTAACATCAATACAGTAAGGGTCTTATTTTCAGAAAGGAATACACACTCTGTAGAAGATGAATAAAAACTGCAGATTAAGTAGCTACAATTTTTCAAAACCTTAGACGCTATGTTCAAGTCTTCTCAATTCCTCACAAAGGCAAACATCCCAAATGACAGCTTCTGCTGATCAGGCTACAGGGTAAGCTACTGCAGGAACAGCATTTGAACCATTCTTTGAGAGCAGTCGTTGCTAATTCTGCTCATTTAGATGCTCAAAGAAATTCAACTTTGCTCACTCCACAGCAAGAACACCCTCCCTTGTCCACATTCTGCAATGAAGGGAGCTGACATACAGAACTCCAGCATGGAAGTGACACATTAACAGAGGTGCATTCACAGCCAGGTCAAAAATACCCCTGGATCCTAAAGACTGTTCCTATTTATAATTTCTTTTTTAAATGTTAATTGAAGAAGACTACAGCTGTTGTACATTCACATTTTGAAAAAAGGGGCACTCGAAATATGAGTGAATAGAACTGCAAGTTTCATTGCAGAAGGCTATTTTATCTGACTATGGGCACAGTGCAGAAATTTGAAGAAGTGCTTCTCACTTTCCTCCCCTTCTGAAGCCAGAAGCATGCAAACGTAATACCCACAGCACACCCTGCTCCTAAAGTAGGAAGAGAATACTGGAAGGCACCATGAAGAGAAAGACTACCCACTGATGGTTCACCAGCTGCTACACAGATAAGGCTAGTGGGAAGAAAACTGACTTGCTCAAATGGAAGAAAACGAAAAAAAAAAAGCTACATCAAACCTCTTCTCCTTCTTTCTTTTTGAACTAATGTGAAAGTCTGCAATTTTTTTCTTTTAATATTGACATTTAGCATTAATGTCTTCTTGAGCAAGTTAAATATTAAAGCCAATCATGACTGACTACTCTAGTGGAATGTGTCCCTGTCCTTGGGAAGTGAGTTGGAACTAGATGATGTTCTTTACGATCCCTTCCAGTCCAAACCATTCTATGATCCTATGAAATTCAACACAAAAAAAAATTGTTCTAATAAGGTCATTTATACTGCAGAGAGGACAGTGCTACATACCTTGTGCAAGCATGTTAAACTCCAAGAACAGTGCTATGTGGTAAAGCTCCATAGCTTCTTCAGCCCTAGTCATGTTTAGTTTTCCTGCTACAAGAGCCTGAACTTCACTTAAGCTGCCCACTGAAGGGCTGGAGTGCAAAACTGAGAGGTCCACCACATCTGTATACATACAGTTCAAGATGACCTTAGCGTATTTTTTTGGTATGATAGATTCATCCAATATAATTCTAGTTGGAGTTCGTAGAGTTCGGTCTGTGATTTCTTCACCAGTCCGTATCCTCCTCTGCAGCAAGTGACGAAAAAACGGCGATCGTGATGAGATAATAGCTTTATGAGCTCTGAGCTCTTCTTCCAGACAGTTCTGACTTCCACCAAAAGTTTCAACTAAGTCAGAGTTGGATGAAAAGCTAAGAACCACATCGTAATAGCACATATAATCAAACAGCGCACGCATGTCAACATCTAATGAATTTGGTGTTCCAAATTCTTCACTAAGCTGCACAAGGATGTCAACATTCTGGAATCTTGAATCCTCCATGCCAAACTCTCCTGTATAAAGGTAGTGTAACAAAGCAGAAAACATAGGCATATCTATGCCAGCTGTGTTAATGTCCATGATTATTTCTGCCCCATATTCTGGTGAGGAAGAAAGCAGCGTCTTAAAAAACGGACATCTTGCCGCTAATATCGCGCGATGCACAGGAAAACAAGTTTCTTGAAATATTAAGTCTACATCGGTACAGTACTTGTACTGATAAAGTTCAGCCATGTCTTTTTGTAGCGTCCGGGCTTCTGGTCTTGCCAAATTAGCTTGTAGGTAAAGTTCCTTTAAGGCTGACGTCCCTTCATATTCTTCCACTAATGCATTCACATCTCTGACATCCCAGCCTGAGAGGAGCTCTCGCATCTGCTTGGCATGATCAGCAGATCGGTTAGATTTCCGACGCTTAATGAATTTCTTTTTGAGGGTGGCAAGGCCAGAGGTTTTCTTTTTCTTGTCTTGAGGTTTCTCATGCCCATGGTCAAGGCTATAGAGCTTTGATTCACAGCCATAACCTTGATGAGTGTAGGATGATGTCCCTGAAGGCAAGAAAGAAAAATTTAACACATTTATTCTTCAAATTTACAAGAAAGGTCTGCAATACCCAAACAGTCCATCAGGGTCTCTGCAAGCCATACAGTTTTTCCCTCTCTCCTCACATCAGATAATTCAAACAAGTTGAAAACCTGAGTCCTAAGTTTGTTTATAATAATAAATTTGATATTTATTATTAAAATTACTAAATAAGCGATTATTAAAGCTCATATTTTTATTTTCTCAATTTCAAGAGACTTGCAGTATCAAGTGATGCAGTTCTGTAGCACGTGGCACACTTACCAAAGTAGAAGAGATAACTGGTCACAACACTACAAGTTTCATTGTACTAACTCTAGGAGGTGGAAAAATAACTGCCTTTTTAAAAGCTTGTATGAACTTAATAAAATAGCAGCACCCCCCATCTTTCAAAGTAATTTCAAATTGTGTTCTAGCATTACGAATATTTTTAACAAGAAAAGCACACTCAGCATCACATACCTAACGTAGACACAAGAACACAGTACCAAAACTGTCAGGAAAATTAAGGACAATGAATCTCACATCAATGCAAATTTTAAACAAGAAAAAAGAAATCCTGCATATTATAATCAAGTAATGCTGAAAGCCAAACACATAAAATGGGCTCCCTTCCACAGAGGAGATGCCAATTTGTGCGTTCACTCCATTTAAAACAATACAGAACACATAAACTTCACCATATTATTGTAAGATTTGTTTTGAATGGAGTATTAGGCAATTAAAGAATGCACATAAATTATTTTTCCTCAGAGATTACTTATGTGTAAATTGTTGTGATCCAAACATGTCATGAAATGAAAATGATTCCCCCTCAGCATTATCTGCATTGCATACCTGACCTGTTCTAAACAAACCTTTGCTGATGTTTCAATGCTAGCTACATATACAATAACACATTTCTGTTATTAAAACTAAAGGTTTTTTTTTACAGTAGTTAAAAATCTGTAGTTTAAACAGAAGTATGACTCATGTTAAGGGGCTATTTTGTCATTTAATTTACAACATTTTCACTAAGCCAGATGGTGGAAAACTCAGACTTGACAGGGAAAAAAAAGAAAAAATAGTGCAAACTAACTTTTTCCAGACAATATATGAAAATAATACATTTGCAAACTGTATAAGGATCAAAAGCAATTATAGAGTTATCTGCAATATTTGTCAAGTTCTCCATTGAGAACATTTAATAGGTTTCTTCTAGTAAACTTGTTGTCTTTTCCAAATCTGTAAGATCAAAGCATGTCCAAGCACCACAGTTTCCGTAGCCTTCTCTATCTTGTTTTAGTCACTTCTCTCTGTTCCATTTGTTTCAGGCAGATCTGATGTGATGCTACTTTGACAGTGATTCTATGGGCCAGTCTGTCAAAGTGCTTTTAGTTACTATGTTACTTCAGATAAATTTCTTTTTGAAGTTTGAAAAATACAGGAGCAATTTGAAGCTGTATTAAGAACATGGCAAATCTAGCAACATAAGATTTCCGTAAATTGTTTTGCTATTTAAGCCTCAATAATTTGAAGTAACCCTATACACTGGCTTTTACGTCCAGCCAAGTAGAACTCTCCCAAATCACACAATCTAATGGTTTTACAATTCATCTATTAGTGGAAGTCTGGGGAAGAAGCCTTCATTTATTTGAGGAAGGACCATTTTAGCCACACTACATTAAATTTCGCTCTATCAGGCAATCTGTTACTAAACATATTGAAGTTTCAAGACATTCAAATCAATTTAAACAAAAAGACCAGTAACTCAAAGCTGCTTCAAAGAGATCATGCTGCAAAACCCACCATAAATGTTTCCTCCATGTGATATACTAGATATTACAATAGAAAAATGGAGAATCGGTCTCCTGCTGACAGGTACAAGCCTAGAATTTCTGCTCTGCTTTAAAAGAAGCATAGATTACATTTCACAATAGAAGTGTAACTACACTTTGAACATTCTGCAATGATTCTGTTCTGAAGAAACAGCTCAATATTAAGTACTTTGGATTCCAGTGGCAAATACGTATGTATGTACAATACTCCCCTACGTTCTGCTGAACAAAAACTAGGACACCAGAAGTCTCAATTTCTCTTCCCTGAAGGCTGCCACCACGTATTACTTTTGCTTGAATCATCACTAGATACCACAATACTATTCAAATCTATGTGTACCCTGAAATACAGGCAAGAGCTAACTTCAGCAGTACTGCAGACAGCACTCTTAATTAACTCCTACAATTAGACAAAGCACTGCTGTTAATACAGCTGTCACACAACTGCTTTGGTCAGAAGCAGAAGAGGAGATACCAGCACAGCCTTGCCAGGTTCTCAAGAGCTGGTGGTTTGAGGTCTCTCAAAGTTCTGAAGAGCCTCTTTCTGGCCAACCTGTACTCCTTCAGAAGGCAGCAGCATTAGAATTAGGAGGCAAAAATTTACTCCCCATATCTACAAGAAAAGGCAGCAATTTATTAAATGTTATTAAAAAGCCCCTTGATCGTATTCAGTTTTGAACAAATATTTACACGAAACAGATGATTGCCAAGAGAAACTACTTGAGCATTTGACAACGAATAACGGGATTTGTCTAGCCCTCCACATGCCAACATGTTAAAAACTAATTATAGAACTGCATTTAAAAATAAACATCTTGAACAGATGTACCACCCTAGAAAATTGTGGGAAATCTGAATGCTGTAGACAAACAGCAAGAGATTACTAGTTAAGCTTTTGCTAAAACAGAAGTATTTTTCACGGTCAGCACTTCATTATTTATCTGCTTTTTATAATCTGCAAGTAAATTCAGCATTCATTTCCCTAACATAGGAAGTCATACTACGAAAACGCTGCTTACTCAGATCAGTTCTATGCTTTCAACGTTCATCCTACATTCATATTGTAGCATAGTGCACCTTTAATGGTACAGCAGCACATCTAAAACAAACCCACAGGTCTGAACTGAGTTTCCAGAAATAAGGCAACTAACGCACAACACACAACACACTGGGACAACGCCAGTTCTCCTATTTCCAGTTCTGCTTTTAGGCAGTAATAAATCTAATGCCTTCTACATAGAGAAAATCTGTAAAAGGTCATGTGTAGCAAAAAACATTATTATTCTGACAAGGGATTAAAACCTCAGCTATCAATTTCAGGACATAACTATTTTCTACTGAGAGCTACAACAAATCAGCTATCCAAACATGAGCCAAGAATAAGCCAACCACCACAAAGCAGGATGAAGGGATACTCCAGTGTTGTAGAAAGCACAGTTACTCTACTAGCACATGTACAGAAGTGCCATTGTACTATCAGAAGACTGCCATCAAGAATTCTTGTTTTATTTTTAAATAAACCAGAACACTCACTTTTCATTGCCTAGGATGAAACAACCACACGCTTTTAGATCTTCCTCAAAAAAGACTCAACTCCAATTTTTCAGCAGGTAATGGGGATCCATACATTTGTAAGATACTAAATAACAGGTTTCTATTTAGAGTCTAATACCAAAGAGCATTACCAAAAGCTTCCATACACAAAAGACAAATTTCCCAGGGAAATTTTCAAAGGCTTTGTTAAATTCCCCTCTTCTAAACTTCTCAAGAGCTGTTTGGGCCTGCAGATCTGCAGGAATTTCTCTTCACATAAAGGCAGATAAAAATTGCACCGCAAAGGTTTTGGCTGTGATTTTAGAAAGTACGTATATATAAATTGGGACAAATATTTTATCCCTCTTAGTTATGATACACTGAAAATATATAAAGTTTCAAGTTCTTCCTTGTCATGGTACAAGCACATACACAATTTTTTCCCCACAGCAGAAGACTTCATGTACAAGAGCTTGCACATTGTCCTCTACTCAGATCTCCAGAAGCTAGGGGTATCATAAAAGCCAAGATTAAAAAATTCAAAAATTACAAAGCAAGTCAGTTTCTCATAAGGATTTCACTGTGCTTTCAATGGTGCTGAAGAACAGAAGAATCACTGCATATTATTAACTACTTACTCAAAGATGCAAACTAAGGCATAAAAGAGAAAAGTGTTTATAAAGTATTTATGTTATTTACAGTTAAGATCATCTTGAGGTTGTCAGAGTGTTTTTTTGTTTGTTTTTTTTCTCCTCTTTTAAGCAAGATTATCTTCTGAAGTAGTGCCTTCTTTTAGATTCATCACATAACTATTCATTATTTATAGTGACAGAACTTAGATCTGCTCTGAAGTATTTTTGTGCTAGACTGGAAAGCATATAAAGTTGGTACCTGCCCCAGTTATGACTAGAATGAAAAAGTAACATCTGAAGAGCTCATCTAGAAAAATTTCTAGTTAAGCAAAGTCCTTTCTTGTAAGTAAGGCTGTTAGGACAATAAGCAACCCACTCTCCTCACTGCAGTTTTGGAAACAGGGAAAGGGCAGAAAAAGTTGTTTGCAAGACTGCTTGCTACTTTAACAGGATTATTACCAGAGACACCCTTTCTGGCAATAAGGAAGTAATTCCCTCTCCTACTACACACAAAGCCAATACTACAGTGAGTACTGATGCTAAGTGTTCTGCGCTCCGAGAACATTTCACAGAAAATCTGAGCAAGAATGCTAAATGGCAGATACCACTAGCAAACAACTGCTCCTTGAACACGCCAGTCTTTCCTGCGTGGAGTAATTATCAAAAAACCATTTAGTTATAAATAACTCAGCATCTATTTACTAGCAACTGGTAGACCATCTTATTGCCTACATAGGCCAAACAGATATTGGACAGTACCAAATTTCACGCACTACTGAGCTTGAGCAGATACAAACTGATGACCTAGAAAATAGGAACTGCGTAATATCACTGCAAGAAATTCAAATACAGCACACATGCAATCCAGCAAGCCATTTATGTAAGTAACAAGATAACTGAGAAGAGTTACCTATGAATGTCTGTTGTGCCTGTGAATTTCCCCCTACCCTTGGGGAACATGAGTGAGGGTAGTTAGATGCATTAGCACCCATTTTCTTCAGTCACTCAGACATTCCGCCTGCTGGCTCCTCAATATATAATCCCATAATCCTTTATAAATCTTCAGTCCCAGATCCAGCATTCTGTTCCTCCATTTCTGAAAAAAAAAAAAAAAAGAGAGAAGAACAAGAAGTTACTTTGTTTTAATGTTACATGTTAGATGAAACAAACTCAGCCTTCAGCACATAGTACTTCTACAATGTTTGAGGTTTTATTCTAAAGATGATTTAATCTGATTTAATTCTTCAAATAAAAAGCTAAATTCAAAGATACATTTCTCCTGAAATTCGTAATTTCCAAGTGATTGACAATTCAGTATGATAAAAAGCAACAAAGAACAGGATCATTATCAAGCTTTCAGCTAAGAAGTCTTTAAAGCAGGAGATGGTCCGGACTAAACTTGCTCCTTCAACTATACCAAGAAAGACTCCTTGTGCATGCTGATGCATTTCCACATTGTTACAAAAATCCCAAACTCAATCACGCTGACTGAAAAAGCAGAATTCGCCTATCTGTTCATGGCTATACCACGAGCACCGCTTTCAGCTGAAAACGGCCACATACCTCTCATTCAGCCCTACTTTTTGTGTCAGAGCCAATGCCTAGAAGCAGGTTTGTAAAACCAAAGATAAAGTATTTACCCATTATCTAGATGATCACTTATAACAAACCCAAAATTTAATCTATACTTTTATTCAGTGTTCAAAAATGTTTCAAGAAGTCAATTCTGAAGGAACTTGAAGAAGGACTTGTGTCACACACACACATAAACAAGCACTTTGTAATTTCTTACACGAGCAATGTTAAAACACTTATACTACAAAGTTGAAGTCACCAAAACGAAGAGCTCCTTTTGGACCACCTGAACATGTGCACCCTATCCAGAACACAACGTAAATGTACAGATCAGAAAGAGCAATACTGAGCCTATACTAAGAACTTTTAAGACCCAATTCTCTTTAGATTTAAGTGTGAACATGTAGCTAAATTCCACCAGCGTGGCACAAGTGTAACTATAGCTCCTGTATGCTGCTAACTTTCCCCGTGCACCTCCGGTATGCCAAGCCGTACAACCGCGTACAAGGCGAGAGCAGGGGCTCCAAGGGAGCTGCAGCACAGTACCCAGTCTCTTTTCCCTGCCTTCACAATCCATTTATTTCTGGCACAAGCTCAGAAGTGGGAGTTATCGTGATGCTGGAGAGGCGAGATATGATGCTAATTAGAGGCACACCTGGTGTCTTAGTCACAAGTGCAGTATGCAAAACAGATCCCGAGGAGCAGAAAGTGAGAGGCCAGGAAGGAGAGGCTGCAGATCGCTGCAGGCATAGGGGTGGGGGCAAAACAATCATCACAGGATTTGAGGGCTGTTTACATGAGGAGGAAGAGTAGAAAAGGGTTTGGAAACCTGCCCTAGACATGGCAATGTGAAGAGGTAAGACACTGGCATGAGACTGGTGTATTATGAAGTGTAACAGGGTGCATTATTTTCAGCCATCTGATGCCTAAGAACAAGGTGCCCAAGAACAGGCCGTGTGGCATTTCCCATAATCGGCAAGAGTTTTCAGAAAGGAACCACAATGCCTCACGCTAGACAAGACGTATGGACAGAATCCCTGCTGAGCAGGGCTTACAGTCCAGGTCTGCCTCACAAGGCTGCAGCCCGTTACCGCTAGCTGAATTTTGCAAAGACAAAAGACAGGACAAGGGGAAACAGCCACAAACTGGAGCACAGGAAGTTCCGCACCAACATGCGGAAGAACTTCTTCACAGTGCGGGTGACGGAGCACTGGAACAGGCTGCTCAGGGAGGTGGTGGAGTCTCCTTCCCTGGTGATATTCAAGACCTGTCTGGACACCTACCTGTGTGACCTGCTGTAGGGAACCTGCTTTGCAAGGGGCGGTTGGACTCCACGATCTCCACAGGTCCCACCCAATCCCTACAATTCTGTGATTCTTTGAGTCCCACCAACACAGCAGCTTTACCAGCATCGCATCTTGACAACTGCAGCCCAGCCACAGGCTGGCAAACACAGAACAGGGGAGCCTAGCTAGCTGCCAGCGTCCACACAATTGCTTATAATCTGGTACTTTTCTTGGCCTTGTCTCTAAGCAGATTTAATTTGCCACAGGTCAAGAAACAGAAAAATAAAATGCGTTTCTGCTTGCATAGCAAGTTAGGACTGCTCAGCAGGAAACTGGCACCAGAGCATACACAGCATTGGCAACAACACACCAGCAAACACCAGCAAATCTCAAATGCAAGCTGTTGGATCAGCTCGGTCTCATTCAATGCTCTTTTTTTTTTTTTTGTACAGAAATAAGCTAGTTATTCTAGGATAACCATACTCAAATGGATGCAGACCTCTTCTCTATACAAGAAAGTCTCCACAGAATTACAGAAAAACATATAGAAAAAAGATTTCATTAAAATAGTGGCAAACTGATTTGCATACCCACACAGATTACATTGTATAGAATTTACATCCATTTCGATATGGAATTAGTTGCATTTAGTACAAGCTTTGTGGAGGTAAGAGTTGCCTTTCAGCTCAAATTCCAACTGCCTCACAAATAAGGGCCAGCACCGTGGGTAGATATCCCAATAACTTCCCTTTTCTCAGCTAAAATTGGACTGAGTTCATTTGGACAGAATCCTGGAATAACGCTTTTGCTATTCTACTTTCTGCTTCTGTGTTCAGCTGTGATGTGATAACTTGTCCATCAGATGTCTACTAACACTTTTCAGTTCTTCCTGGCTTGGGAAAGAGACCAGGAGCTGAAAGAAAAAAGGTTTTTGTTGTTTTTTGTTTGTTTTAAACTACCAAGCATCCGATACGTGCAACCAAATCTCAGGTTTGAAGTTAATGTCTTACATCTTCTTCCACTGGCAAGAAGTATGCCCCAGAAGATGGGTAACAAACACGATCAAGCAATATAAGGAATAGTTTGATGCCATTAGACATTCAATGCCTAAATTTACAAAACACAATATTAACTCACTGAAAAATGTGAGCTCCCAAAAACACCTGATATATAAAATAGCTTCCTTCAAAGGAACACTGTTACACAGTAAGCCTAAGTGAACACCATACAGAATGAATTCACTCACTAAACTTAAAAAACATAACTTAATTTTGCAAAATACAGGAGAACCTAAAAATAGTGTTGTATTAAATCTGTGTAAATGTAAAAATACACATATATTAACTATACACATGTACATGATATAAATTCATATAAGAAGTAAAAGCGAGGATGTCAGGTTTCAGTGAAGAAAGAATGAAATGTGTTTCAGCAGACAGGCACTGTGGTCAACTATTTGGATAATTTACACATGCCAAAACTTCTTGCAACTCCTTTCAAATTTAACCGCACGTTGCATGGTCACCTGGACGTCAAAAGACTTCCTGACAGTATTTTCTATCTTGAACTCACACACATCCTAGTTAGTTACAGAGTGTATTGTGCCCTATGGGCAAAACCAATCATAGCTCTAATCCCATTGCTTCCTTTAATCTCATATCACCTGAAAACGCGGTCTAGGAATTTTTATTACATTACTACATTTTACAAGATTATAGCCCATAACCCAAACAATTTAAGCTGGCAGCAGTGATGACTCTGTCCTGGAAGAAGCCCTGCCTTCTCCTGTTCATCCTCGCATCCACTTTACCTTATTTGTTCTGGCTCAAATATTCAGTGAGCCAGAAAAACTGACCCATGTTAAAACCAACCCAGACAAAAAGTTTATTTTTAAACAGTATCACTTACCCAATTGGTTTGTTACAGCATCACGTGAACATTTGCATCGGCCCAGGTAGAAAAAGAAAGCTTCACGGAAATAAGCTACTGGAGCCAGGACCACCTCTTTTGCCAGCAAGGCATACATACTTCCAGCACTTCTGCATTTGGTAGGGGACTTTTTTTTCACCCCAGTACCCACTTTTACCCCTGCAGGAAGCCCAGCCTACCTGCACAGAAGGCAGTCTTGCACCTGCTCAGCCTAGTACGAGTGTAAGGACATCTCAGCACATAAAATGCCAAATCAAGAATACTGTTTCCCATAGTGAAAGAGCACTACAGAAGAAAATGAATGAAAAACAATACCAAATTAGATCCTCAGCTGCTGGAGGAAAGATTTCATCTTTCCTTGCAGAAGTTATCCTGAATACCAAAAACTTCTTTTGCAGAAGAATTTTTTACATCTAATTTTAGTCTTAGATCACAGTCCTGATTTTTTATGCATTTATTTCTTTGGAACTACCATCAGGTGAGCGTTTTCTTGCCAGTTACAGTTTATATGCATATGAACATGAGCATTACTAAAACGAAACTAAATTCAAGATCTGCTGACCTACTGAAACAGGATCTCCACTTAAGAGGTGATGCACAAACAAATGTACGTGTATACAGAAAAACTAACGCACACAAAAAAGCTAAATTATGTCAAAGTTTTGTTAAACAAAAAAAGCCCACAACACAGTAAGTGGTATATGAACTCAGTTCTATCAAGCTGGAAAGCTTTAGAAGCCAGAATTATCTCAATGCTACAGAAGACACTGAAGTAACTTTCAGATTAAATCAATACTTTCAGCAAGAGGGGGAGGAAGAAAAGGAAAAACAACAAACAAAACACTAAAACCAAACAAACCACCACCCACTGAGATCTAGTCAATAGTCTCACTATCCAAAATAATACTTGTCAAACTGAACCTAAAATGCTAAGAACCTAAAAGGGTTTGCGTCTGAGGTGCCTGGGCTGCCAAACAAATATTCCTGGATTGTACAAAATGGACTTCGGGAAACAGTGACACTTTGTTTATAGACATCACTCAATACAAAGCTGTCTTAAATTCTTCTGTAGTCTGCTGGGATCTAATTAATATAAATAATCCTAGGACAAAAGAAGGAAGTGGTATCAAGTGTATATACATACTTACATCAACATTATTTTTCAAGTTTTAGATTTTACTTAACAAATTTGAAATTTATCACCACTAGCAGTCAATACAAGCATACTTAATCATATTTGCTTATGTGTTCATTCAGCCAAAAGCTGCTTTGTTATTCTGCTCCAACAGTTCCTTTCTAGCAGTAAGTGGAAACAAAATGCCAGATGAGATGACAACATCCAGCATTAGATGTATTTTTGCACAAAAAAAAAAAAAAACTACCACAAGCCAACTAGAACAGCAAATCCCAGTAACAGAGGACTTCAATTAAATTCTAGCAAGGACAAACCTATATTCACAGAAGTAAATAAGTAACTAAAAGATAAAGGACTTGTGAAAATGGACCCTTGCCATTGTTCCCATCAGCCTGCCTGAACCTGCCTCCAGCCCAGACACAGAGTGGCTGGCTGGAGATAGATCCTGAGTGCTGAGCCATCCCATGGGAACTCAGTGACGCTCCTCTACACAGCAGAATGGTTCTGCTGCTCCCATCCACTTGGGGAAGCTCCAAAGTCAGGCATGGCCAAGCTGGTTATTACACTGCATCACTGCTGGAGTTACAGCCAGCAACAGGGATCAGCACCTAAAAATGAACAAAAATATGCCTATTTCTGCTTGGAGTTCCAGTTATTTGTTCAGATGCACATTTATTATCTACCTAACTTTCCTATTATCCTACTGGCAGGGGTTCTCCATGGAAGAGGAGCCGAGAGGAATCATATTGCCTGTCTGCACCCACCTTTTATTCCACACACGAGACACTGAAAAGGACCCAGGGGTCCTGGTGGACGCCAAGTTGAACAGGAGTCAGCAATGCGCCCTGGCAACTAAGAAGGTCAATGAATGGTATTCTTGGCTGCCTTAGGCCAAGCACTGCCATCAGGTTGAAGGAGGTGATCATTTTGCTCTTCTCAGCCCTGGTGTAGCTGCACCTGGAGTGCTGTGACCAGCTCTGGCCTCACCAGTACAAGAGAGACATGGACATACTGGAAAGAGCCCAACAGAGGGCCACCAAGATGATCAAAGAGATGGAGCAACTCTCCTATGAAGAGAGGCTGAGAGAGCTGGGACTGTTCAGCCTGGAGCAGAAGAGGCTCAGCAATGACCAATAATACCTGGAGGGAAGGTGCAAAGAGAACAGTCAGGCTCTTCCCAGTGGCGCCCAGTGCCAGGACAAGAGGAACACAGCAGGCTCCCTCTGAACACCAGGCAGCACTTTTGTGCTGTGTAGATGACGGAGCACTGGCACAGGCTGCCCAGAGGCTTTGGTGTCTCCTCCCTAGAGATCTTCCACAGCCACCTGGACGCGGCCCTGGGCAGCCAGCTCTGGGTGATCCTGCTGGAGCTGGAGTTGGGCCAGATGGACCCAGAGGTCCCTGCCAGCTGATTCTGAGATCTGAAGTACTAGCATATCCACAGATTTTTCCCAAGACCAGAAGTCTCCAGTATTAAGAACAAACACAGTCAATGACTGAATGCATATGGGACAGCCCATCTTGAAGAAATTACGTAACTGCTACGTAATTCTCTGCTCGAAAGCAACAACTGAAATTCTGAAGGATCGATCAATTATAGCCTGACACGCAAATCCATACAGAAGCCTGTTTGATATTTTCCATCTAGTCCAGCAACCAACCTTCATCATTATTCAAAAATATATGGGTGATAGTAAGATGTAGCTAATACATCTGAAAGAGTCTAATGTGGCTCAGTACTGTGCAGAAGTGAGGAACAGATAATGTTCTTCACTATTTGAGTCTGGAAAAGTATTATTTCATTATTTACTGGAAGGGAAAGAATAAAATCCAGTGAGCAAAACACCAGAACTTCAGCCACATCAGCAGTTATATGTGCAAAAGGGCAGGAAAATGCAGATATAACTAGATTATGAAAGCGACTGCATTGGTTCATTCTTCGCATCAAATCACGTGTTCCAGCTACCACAAAGAACCCTTTCTTAAAGTTAAGCATGAATTTTAAAGCACTTTATTTTTCATAAAGTACTGTGCTTGCCCGTTAAACATAAGTTATTTTAAAACGGAGGAGGCAAAACCCCCACAGTACTCCTGGCCCTTTATTTCTAGGCCTACTGAGGCTCACAAGGCTGAGCTTTAGAAAAAAATAAAATAAAAAAAAAAAAAAAAAGCCTGATGACATTTGAGCACGTCCTCTGGGGAATCAGAGCAAAAGTTAAAAGAATTGTATACAAATAAAGTATAAAGGCATGTAGCCTTGAAGATGTGCATATCCTAGGAAATTGAGAACGCTGAGAAGCATATTAGCAGTTGAAAAGACATAGTACAGAAAAAAGCCATCTTTTCAGTACTACCTTTACAAACAGCGTTCAGAGTAGGCTTTTTATGATCACCAAAGTAATCCAGAGCATGAACATCTCACATCCCAGAGGCAATTAGATAATGTCATCTGCAGGTCACAACAGGTCAAACCACAAACGGTGCTGAAGAGGCACTGGACATCTACACGTTTATATCCCTCTAAATACAAAGAAGTTCCAGAACTTAACACACACAGGCAATTACAGCAGTACAATGCCACACATAATAGGAAGTTCCTCCCAAGCAACTTAAATTTTTTTATTCTGACACATTAACTTGGATCTCTACCACAGATCCTTCAAGCTACTTGCAAGCACCCCCCAGCTTACCCAAAGTCTGCTCTGCCTGATGATACTCTCACAACAGACTTAACTAATGCTTCCTGAGCTTAATTCAAAACACCTTTTAGCACAATCAGCAAGAACTCACAGTCTCTTGAACTGAAATAACTGTTTGTATTCTTCAATGATTTTTTACTTTTAGAAATTCACTTGAAAGGAACATGAGTCTGACTCAGACCAAACATCATTAAGACCACTTTGCAAGAAAATCAGAAATTCTACCCACCAAATCTTCATCAATATCACTGAACAGAGTAATTAGGTATGAACATGCCTATTTACAGGAAAAATTAAAAGAATTCATTTTAGCCCATCTAGAATAATTGCAAGTTTCTCTGGCAAAAGATTGTGTTATATTTTGAGGAGTCAAAGTTTTTCAGAAGACCTACTCTGAGCAAATAAAAACGTTTTGTTCTGTTTTGTGTTTTAAAAAAGGAAGTCCTGTTTGGTATTGTGAAAAATAGAAAGGAGAACCTCCAAATTACATGGAAAGTACTCCAAAAAAGAAGAATCAGACTATTGCTATTAGGCTGCGTAAAAAAAAAAAAAAAATTAGTCCACCTTCTGCTCAAATGATAAAATAGATTAAGCTTTATGATCTCTACCGAAGTTCTGGACAACACTCAACTACCTTGCCAGGCAGAAACTTAACTCAGTCAAACTTCAGCTAAGTTCAGCTCCAGACACTGGGAATGAATACCAGCTTTGCAAGACAGTTCTCCCTTCCTCTCTCCCCCCAATACTGCCTCTCCTCTAGTACCCGTGAAAAGTATCCTCAGTCACCTGCACAGGGAGACTTTTTCCTCCACAGAAAAGGCAGCTGTGGGGCAAAAGTAAGAACCTTTATGTAGTGTATTTCAAAGTGTTTTTATTCAAGTAGTCCATCTGTTAAAAGGATTGGTGCTTTCTGTGAGGAATGCAGGTAACCCGTGCAGTTTTCACAATTTACATGCTTCTGTGTTCTTTGAGACCTCCCCATAAAGATCCCTGTTCCTTTCAGAAAGGGAATTCCTCCTCTTGCTCTAGCTGTGACCCATTTACAACACAAGATGCTGTTTTAAATTAGCAAGTCTACTAAGACAGGGAAATCTTGGCTCAAACCCCAACCATATGGAAGATCCGTCTCCAGATTTTAGCACTGCTGCCTCTCACATCAAGTACCATCTCAGTGGGATATACCCTACAGTCTCGTCTGACTGGAGATGCTTTCTCTCTTTTCCAGGCCCAGTTATTTCACAGAAAGCCATTTACTCTGAATGAGGATCTGGGAGCTTCCTGTACACAACAGAATCATAGAATGGCTTAGGTTGGAAGGGACCTTAAAGATCACCCAGTTCCAAACCCCTGCCGTGGGCAGCGCTGCCACCCACCAGATCAGGCTGCCCAGGGCCCATCCAGCCTGGCCTTGAGCACCTACACGGACAGGGCACCCACAGCTCTCTGGGCAGCTGTGCCAGTGCCTCATCACCCTCTGAGTAAAGAATTTCTTCCCAACATCTAACCTAAATTTCCCATTTAAGGTCACTCCCCCTTTTCCTATCACTATTAGGCTGTGTAAAAAGTCAGTCCCCCTTCTGCTCAAATAATAATGCCTATAAATCCAACCCATCATTTACATTCAGCATAATTCTTCTGAGAGTACATTAAGGTTACTAATAAGGCCACCTGAGATGCTATGCTCTGCACCTATCTGCTGCTTAAAATTTGTCATTTTCATTTTGCCTTCAAAAACAGCATCCTTTTGATCACAGTGTTAGTTCCCTTACTAACTTCCACACCCTTAACAGGAACAGCAGAAGTCTCTAGTGATGGCACTACTTGGGGTTTTCCAAACAGTAACTCCAGTATCACAATGTCGAAGCAGACAAAAAATGTTGGACCCACATACCAGTTGGCTTTCCCACATGGGTGCACTCCATTCATAGATCAGTTCACTGATTATCTCTGCAGTCTCATTTTCACCGCAATCAAGGCATCGTTCTGCCAGCCAGCCACTGTATCAGTTACAACTTCATCTTGTGATATTTCTGTTGTTTATAACCATTGCCAACATCATATCTCGCCACTTCAGTGTTTCTGCATAATCATCTTCCCTTCTGCAAACACCTCTGTGAGATGCTTGGTGACTGAACAACATGGGTCTCAAGTACTTCCACTAAAATCTTCTGCCTGAGGACAAAAAAGCTATTGCCAGTATTGCCATATATTCAAAACAATTTTCTCTACATCCGCCTTCTTAATATAGCCTCCTCCAATTTGTTCTGAAAATCATCCTCCCCATGTATCCTTTTGTCCTCACACAGCAGCACGCTTCACCTGTGCAGCCTCTGCTGTTTGGTACAACAGAAGTTTGAAGTACCAATTGCTAGCATAATCTCTTATGCTTTTAGAACCACCAGCTTCATCTGTTTACAATACAAGAGCTGGAAGGCGGAACAAAAACCTGGTAAACAACTCAAAGTAATTGAGTATAGTCCATTTGATGGGACGCATCAGGCATTTTATTAAAGAAACATTGATTTTTCCTTGTTCAGAAAAAGATGAAATCACAGCCATAGAACAGACATTTCAACTGCAGCTTAAGTAGAGTTTTCTACAATAATACTCACAAGCCACAACAAGGCTCAGATCCAGCCTAAACAGTTCCTGTCTTGATTCAAAACATACAAGTTGGTGTCCAAAAAAAAAAGCAAATTAGTTCACTGACACTGTGGTTCCACACGCGTTTCTCCAGCAGCACTCACCTCACCTACTACTGCCACCTTCACGAAGCTCCTCTGTTTTGCCAGGAACCAAATCAGGGAAATCTCTTCTGCAGGGTTTACTCTCCAGCACAGTCAGTTCCCTGTGCCAGTTCACTGAACAACTGAAGGAACGTCACAGGAGGGAAGAACAAGAAGTAACCAGAAGGCTGTGGGCTCCCTCTAGCCAAACACGACATCCAGTTTGACTAATACTCAGCTGGCACAGCCTTCAAAAACAAACATTCCCAATTCCATGCACTCATTCCCACAGCAGAGCTGTCCCACTCTCATTCTAGCAAACATTTGTGAAGCCATGTAACAACTCGTATCAGGGATCTGACAGGACCATGTTTGTTTTCCTCTGGCGTGGCTGCAAGCAGCTCTGCTCTGCAAGTACAGCACTGCCTCTTGTCCCCATTCAGTCACCTGTCACTCCAAACTTAAACATCTTAATGAAGTGGCTACAAGAATCCTCTTACAATACAGTATTTTTTTCCTCTACAGAGCTCTTAAGAAATCAGGAGGAGGAAGATTTCCCTCGAGTTGTCTGCAAACCAAGGGCAGGGCTGGCAACAGGCGATGCACATGGTGCCAACCAGCTACCACAAGGATTCACCATGGAAGTGCTTCACTTGCAAGTTGCCTAGCATCCAGCTAGTGGAACCAGTTTCTTCTTTGGCTCGTACTTCTTTTGGTCTGGACTTGTCCAGCTTGTTTCCCCCCTCAATGAGGCTGTGGTTAACAGCCCTTCAGGTGGCAGCCACAGCTGATGAAGACCTCTGCAATGAGGGGGACAGGGCTGCTGCTTTGAAGGCTTGGAAGGTTTAAAATTTGCACTGACAAAGCACAGGCATCTATGTTAGTCATGTGAGGAGAAAATACAACACAAGCTTATTCTCCTCAATCCAGCAAATTCTTCTGGTGATGGGGAAAAGCTAACTGGACATGCAGGTCTCCCTGCCTGCCAGCTCTTGATTTCCGGATGACCCAGCGCTAATGCTGAAGTCAAGCAAACAAGGAGCCAGACCTTCCTCCCCTCGCTCTTCTGCTCCAGTCAAGTGGTTTTCCCGCCTCCCCTCGCACAGATTACACCACTGCAGAACAACCCATGGCCAGTGGTGATCCATCACACAACCACTGCAGGGTGTGACAGGTGACACAGGAAAAATAAGTTCTGCAGGTCGGTCTGAGAGCCAGCTACAGCTGTAACAGGAACCCGGAGCTGTCAATACAGAGAGCAGACAACCGCTATTATGCTGCCTCAAAGCTTTGCAAAACTCTGTCCTCACAGCCACCGATTCAGTTCTCTGACCTCAGGCTCAGTCTCAACAAGCAAGGGGCCCGGCCCCACGCACAGGCAGAATCCTCCCTTGCTGGTTCCAAGGCTCAGGTTTCAGTGTTAGCAAGCTGCCTCTCCCCAACTCTTAACCACTCATTGCAGCCTCTTCAGGCTCTAGTCCACACGTTGAAGCATGCAGCAATACAAAACTGAACTGGAAAAGTCTTTCTACACAGTATTTATACAATAATTAACTCAGATGAAAGCGTGTCAGCTGCTTATGGACCACCGCGGCTCTAAAGAAGTCTGACATTCCAGGTCAAAATCACAACCTGTTTTCCTTACCCCCCCCACCCTTGATATTTTTAAGGAACAAAACACAACTTAGGTGGTGATCTTACACCTGTCTGTACAAATCGGTTATCACTGTATATAAGATTTTAAACAGTTATTGAAAAGCTTGCATATATAAAAGATTTTGATTAGGCTTTTCTATCAAGGGAGAACGTTAAAAGCCAGTCTGACTTCAACAACTAACATTTGCATCATAACATCTGATGCCATAAACTTCAAAGATTTCAGCTGTTTGAAGACAGACATTTCAGTACCTGCACATAAGAGTATCCACAGTAACAAAGACAGCAGCATTACAGTGCCTCTCCTCACGGAAACTTCAGACACTTCCTCACATTATCAAAATCCTCAAAAAAAGTTACACCATCCCTTTAGTATCTATGCTTAGATTCCATGCCATCATAACCAGAACTAAATGTTCACAAAATTTGACGGCTTTCCTCCCCCAAATACAGAAACCTACTTTAAATGGAACAGAAAATACTTTCACTATGATAAAAGCAATCGAAGAAGGAAAGGCTTAGTCAGAAAACCAGTCTAGTAGTTAGCCTGCAATTAAGCCGGATCTTTGTTTACATTTTCCCCTTGGCAAGAAGAGGAAGTTATGTCTTCCAGATTTCCGACAAGCTCTCTGCATTTCTAAAGCATTCCTTTTTTGTCCTGTAACACAAACACGCAGGTTTTACAGAAGAGTCAAAGGAGTGATGCACCAATCATTTACAAATTTAATGGATTTCAGCACTATCCACACACATCTCACATGTACAGACATTAAGTCGGCAGTTATGAGAGCTTGTTGTGTATTTTTGTTTAACTATTTGCTAAAGCAAACCTGTCCTTTGAGCAGACTGATGATATGCCTTAACTCTTCTCTCCTTTCGCACGACTTCAAACTTCTCAACTGCCCTAGAACATCACAAAAAAAAGATTCTCGTAAGAAATGAAATAAAAAGTTTTGAGTAAAAGCTGAACTGTTAGCCAGTACTCATCAGAGCAGGTATTTCATTAAAACATCCTGTTTTCTTAATCTCATTTTATATTGAAGCTTGCTCATCTTTTCCCACCCACAACTTTCCTCAATACTACTACTCGTGCATTTCGAAGTCAGAAGAACAGGAAGAGGAGCTTTTGCCAATGCATGCTATGCTTATCAAACCTGCTTCCGTTCTTCCAATACTTGAGGATTTGATCAGTATATGAAAAATGTCAACATTGCCAGAAAAAAAAATTTCCTCACTTCCATCTGTACTCAGATGACCATATATGAGTCACTTTACAGTTACCAAGCCTTCAATTTTGCACCTTCAACTACAAAGCACTATTACAAAGCGGATAATCTCATACTGTATGACAGTAAAAAAATATTTTGGTATTTCAAGTCCAAACGCATTTCCAGAAGCATTTAATAAAGGACTAATACCTACAGAGATTTAATGATCAAGAAGAAGTAGGTACACTTTCTGATTCAAACTACATATGGTTTTAAAAGAGAAAATTGTTCCCTTAAATATCACCTTTGATTTAAATAATAATAAAAAAAAGAAGTTGGCAGAGCTGGAATTTGGGAATCTGTGGCAGTAAACATACATTCCTATCCAAAATTTAGATAAGCTGAATACCCAAGTCACACATGAAAATAAACCACAGAGGAGACAGAGATACCCGGGGGACACTTGGGTTGGGAGGGAGCACTGGGGACAGACTTACCATAACACTGACCTGCAACTCCTCATCCTCTTAGATACATTCCTTTGCACACACTACAGTGCTTACATGCAGTCCACCAGTGACAAGCGCAGCCTTTTGGGATGTGCAGAGTACTGACCTGGCTCAGATTCCTCCTTGTTCCATTAAGGCCATTGCTACACTGAATAATACAAAGCCTCCTGTGTGCATTTTGTCAGCTCAGCATTTTTCTGCCATACAAGGGTCTGAAGAACAATAAACAATCCATCCCAAAAAACCTCCTACAAGTAACTCATTACAAACTGACTCAGGTACCTTCAACTTCAAATGCAAGCATAAGCTATTTGATTGTATTTCTCTCAACTGCAATGACTTAAAAAAGACTCAATGACTTAAATTACTACAATGTCTTAAAAAAAAATTCACAAACCTATTTGCTTGATCATCTCTGCCTACATTTTTAAGATTTTCTGTTTATTTCATTTCACTTCTTCAGACATCTGAAACTGAGATGCCCATTACAGGATAGACTCAAATATAAGGCATCAGCCGTTAACACATTCCCATATCTGATAAAGCTTTTTTAAAAATGGAAAACAGAAAATTTCACTATGTATATGTCTATATTCCTCCCCTCTCCAAGAAGGGATGCTCTGGTCCTTCCATTAAATATCATGAGCAGCATCAGAAGTAGTTAGCCTTCTACGTATTTTAAGAAAGCAAATGTGGATAGATGAGACAAATCCTCTAAATGCCTCCAATTGTACAAAGGACTCCAGCACAGCCTCCCATTAAACACTACGGAACCTACACAGATGAGCCCTAAAATCACCCTATAATCACAGCAGCAAAAGGCTTCACAGAAGGCTTGTATCTTCTTAGACAACGTCAAAGAAGGGGCATGAAATCCCCAGCAAACCTGGTTCCTCAGTTCCAACAGTGAAGGAACCGACTTTTTCCCGTTTCCACATCAAGTCATCATGAGAACAAAATAAAGCAGGAGAGAATTGAAAAAAGTAAAGAATAAGGCAGCACAAGCCCAGAAAATATTGTCTCATTGGTTTCTGTTCAGATTTCTTACTTTAAAAGCCTTTTCCTTCAGCTGTCAAGCAGCATTTCCAATTTTGTGGTCAGGAAAAAAAGTATGAAATGGAACTTTAATCAACAACACCGATTATTTTAGAAGCAATTAGAATAACCTACCCAATGTTTTACATACTTCACTACAGTACAGAGACTTTGGGCTCTATGGCACGATGCTTTCACAGGACAGCAATGCTCTTGCTCTTCGTATTCTAAACTTTGATTCAAATCTCAGCACTGAACTATAAGAAAGGAGCCTTCCCCAATCCAAACTAAGTTCTATAAATAAGTATTACAAAACCAACACAAACATTTTGCAGCTCCACTGATCACACAGAGCTTCTGCAAGTACATGGTCACAAAATGCATGACTAAAAGATTAAGCAACAGTCATTTACTAAACTGCTTTTTCAAGCAAACCTTTTGAGTTTAGCTACTGCTACCATCAGTAGAAGTGTAAAATGGCTTTACACTGCAACAGTTTTAACAGATCTTGGACAAGGCTTCCAAGGTAGAGAGTGATCTCACCTGCCGTTAACTAGTTTGGTTTATGTCTAAAGCACTTCCCAGCAGAAGACTTTGAAGATCTGAAATGATGAAGAGTGTCAGGAAGGGGAGATGCATCTTAAAAGCCCCAAGTTAGCATACTAAGATAACCACATATCAAAGAGGATAGTAGAAAAAAAGTCTTTAAGATGGAGAATGACATTAAATCCCTCTTCAAGAATTTCTTTCCATTGCTGCTGTTAAGAAAATAAATTCTACTCTTTATAATGTCATAGTGTTGTCAGTTCACAACAAGTAAGAAAAGCAAAGAAGTACAGACAAAATATCCAATCCTTCACGTACAGGAACAACCAAATGTACGGTGAAGTTTGAGCACCATACAGAACACATTGAGAATTCAGACAGTATTTGTGCACAAAGCTCAAACAGGAATTAAAAATCAATCAGACACATGGGTAACAGCTAGTGTTAGAATGCTCAGTTCAAAAATAAAGAAAGACCTCCAGAAGATATTTCTGAAACTTACAAATTGATTTAGGAAAATGTTATCCTCAGCTGTCACCCATCCCATTTCCCACTCTGCTCACATCTTACTGAGAGTTGTTTCTTCTTAATCAATTTTGACTGCTGTTAAAATATTTTTGGATGTTTTACCACTATAGTAAGAGATGGTAATTCCTATTTTCTATTTAGATAAATAATTTAAACCCACAGACATCAGAAAATTCCCAACAAGCTAAAAAATCATCTCAAAGCCCAGAACTTTAACTGTGTTGTTAAAGTACATAGTACTCCTTGATGTAATTTCGTACAACACTTACACCCTATGAAGCAATCAAATTAGATTTAAATTTAACTAAGTATCTAGCTACGTATGTACTTCAATCCAACACAGCTTAGGCAACAGTCTCACCTCCAGATCCCTTTTACCTACCTGGCCTTGCCTCTATACTGTGGCTGCAAGCAAGCTTTCCATAGTAATGTGATGACCCAAATCTAGGATCTTATCAAAAAGCCATTTTGTGTTTCAGTCATTTACGTTTCAGACATCAGTTTCCTGCAATGGTTCAGAATGAAGCCATGTAAACAGCATTACCAATACAGCGGAAGAGACTGTAGAAAGCAGGAAAAAGCAGCTGTGCACAAGTGTTTGAGCTGAACACCTACCCAGAACCTCACAAGCATCCTGATAAAGCGTGACAGTGTTCTTACAAGGACAGAATTGAGAGAATTCAGATTGCTTTAGCTGGACGTAGATCTCTAACATGACCTCGTGTCAGCACTGGAAACAAACAAAACAGAACAGGAACAACCACCAAAGTACAAGACAGCAAATAATATCATGATGAAAAAGATGCAAAAGCTGCATGGAATTTCAGGCAGCACAGTATGAAGTAAGTAATACACCACCTTTGGTATTCAACTCCTTCCTATCCATTTTTCCTCACGCCCATTCCTACTCTCCCCAAGACAGAGTTTTGACATTCTCTACATAAAACACACTACCAATCTCCAAGCACCCATTCATTAGCAGAAGGCAGCATTACAACTGGCATCCTGCTTGGGAAACATGCAAGACAGACTGGGTAGGCACAAAAAGCAAGAGCAGCAAACTTTGCATCTGCAGTCCCTTCATACTATAGTTCAATCACATTGGTAAGCCAACAAAGGAAATAATACTCTAAAAATCCATAGTAGCTTCTATCTAAAGATCTAAAGATACATTTACAAGCCTCATTTTTGAAAGAGTCTGGGTATTAAAATCAAGTTACAGTAATTACATGACTCACTAGAAGCTCAGATCTGAAATAGGACTCCCAGTCTCCGCTGCATGCACTGAAGTTTGTGCATCAGGCTTTAAAGACCTGTTGTTTGAGAAGGTGGTACGAGTCACTGATCTGGAAACAGATATCAAAATTCATGTAAATGTGTTCAGAAATAAAAACAGAAACATTCAAATTAAGACCGACGCTAGCAGTATTCAATCAGGATTTGCCACAAGAGCAGTCAGATTCTTACTAACAGTATTAAGAACACTGCTATTTCTTCTCTGGAATTATTTCACATTTTATCTTTGTCGGACTAATGTGAACCACATGCAGTCCATGTAGGTTGTCCATAGGATGTTACAATGCATCTTTCTTTTTGATTCTGGAAGGCAGCCACAATTACTGCAGTTATCACTGTGGGGCCATGGGAGCACATGTGCCTTTTCCTGCACGTGGATCAATACATCAGGACCAGACTGGTGTGGCATCACACACCCTCCCACAGTCACGTGCAGGACCAGAGGCTACCACAGCACCAACGCAGCGTGCAAGGCAGGACAGAGGAAGATGTTGTCAGGTGTAAACCTGACATCAGCAACTTGAAAAGCCTCTTTCAGAATGAAGGCTCAATATTCTGTTAGCCTATTCATTGAGCTCTGACAGCGCCACTGAATCCAATTCTAACAGCTGGCTGCAAAGGCAGTGTATCCTACTATAGTTTAAGAATGAGCAACGTGCCTTCATAATGCAAAGTTCTGAGCTTACTAGACTAGCTTAAAAACCAGGAAAAAATAAAATAAAATCACAATGACAAGTCCATGCAAGTCTTCCAGGAGCCCTTATAAAAATAATTCCATTCTTTCATGTATGACTCTCTGCAAATCAGTCAGTGTCAGCTATAAGCATTACAACACTACTGTATCTATGACTCAGCAAGGGAATCTGGAAATACGAAGAAAACTCCCTCACATTATTAGGAGACAAGGATTTTAAGAAGACAGAATTACACTAATGCCACAAAAAGTCATCCAAGATGACTTGTATCAGTGCTCCTTGTACATTGAAACACACAGAATTGGATTAGAGAGTCAAACCCATTTATGTACTGGCTAAAGTTTGAAAGCAAGTAAAACAATGCTTAGTGCAGCTGAGCTAAAGCACAAAGGATCCCATACTTTCCCCTCCCCTATTTCCAAAGGGCAGAAACAAACACTGGCTGTGTGTTCTGCACAAAGCATTTACCTTATTTCTGAGTCCACCTGCAGCAGTTCAGCTATGCAAGTCTAGCTCATCTGAGTGAAGCCAGCAATGGGCAGGCAACACTGTAGCTGAAAACACAAGCTTTATTCACCCAGTCATCAGAGGTTTACATGGAAGCACCAATTGATACCAATGTTTATACAAAACTATTTGGTGCAGCACAGTAGCAGGTTCTTCAACGGATCAGTTACACAGTGCTCAATCAACTGTGAGGACTCACAATGCAATTATTCCGTGAATGGAGAGAGCATCAGGAGCCATACCTTTACAACACATTGTCTTCATTTTAAACCATACAGTCAACAGAGTCTGTACGCTGCTGAACAGAAGACACTTGTTCCACATCCTCAGGAATAACCTCTACATCATTAGTTTTCTTATGTTGGCACTGGACTCTTAGTCAAGAGGATGAAGAGGGCAGAAAGGAGAAAGATTTATGCTGCTTTCTTAAATCAAAAGGTTCAAGTGGAGAGGGACTTGGATCCACGCAGGAGTTCCCCTCCTGGCACCAAGAAGAGCACGGCTGTGGAGTGGGGCAGTGGCCCAGGGTGCATATCTGAAGCCACGAAGGAGAATCTCAGAAGAATAATCCTCTTCCTTAGCACCTTGCAGACAAAGCTGGTAAAGCCCTAGGTCACCAAGCTTCTCAAAGGCTCAAAAAAGTTATGAGCACTGAAATCTTTACATCCAAGATTATACTCTTATTTTCTCCAAGTCTAAACGCAAACAAGGCATGCAGTACTTGGTAAAGACTGAGGTGATCGCATCTCCACGGTGCATCTGCCAGGCACCCCAGATGTGGGCATTCCCTTACGCTGGTTTGGAGCAGAACCTCAAGCAGCGCCGCGTTCCCTGGGCTCCATTCCCAAAGCGAACGCCGGACCGCGGTCCCCACGCGCGCGGCACGGCCTCACGGCGGCACCCTCTGCCAGCACCCCCGGGCCGGGAGGGGAGGGGGGACGAGGCCGCTCCCCGCGCTCCGACCCGGGGGTACCCATGGGCAGGGCCACCCCGCTCACGTAGCTGCGGGAAGGGAAGGGCCGCTCTCGTCTTCCCCCGCGGCGGGAGCCCCGCACAGCGCGGGGGAAGCCGCCCGCCCGGGCCGGTGCTGGGCGCTGCTCCCCGGCCCCGGGAGTCCCGCGCCGCGGGGACTGTCTCAACCCCCGCCCTCTCCCGCCATCGATGCCAGGCTCAGCCTCCCTCCCTTCCCGCGCGGCTCCCCGCGGCGCCTCACCTCCGGCAGCCGTCCGCCGCCGCCATCCTCCCCGCTCAGCAGCGCCCGCTCCCTCCCGGCCCCGCTCCGGCCGCCGCCATTTTGCTCCAAAGCCCCAGCCTCGGCCGGGCAGGGGAGCGCGCACGGCGCCTGCGCGGCGGACGCGGAGCTCGCGTCACGTGGTGCCCAGGGCGGGACAGGGCGGGACGGGGCGGGAGGCGGGGAGGCAGGGAGGCAGCGGGCCGTGGGGTTGTCATGGAGGTGGCTGAGGTGTTGCTTGTGCTTTCCCTGTCACAGCCGTGCGTGGGAGGGAGAGGCAGGGCGGCGGCGCCTAGTGGCACTCGGTGCCGACGGGGAGGTCACGTCTGGGGGACAAAGGCCCACGGAGAGCCACCAGAAGGCGTTATTTTGGAGCGCTCGCGGGTCCCAGTCAGCCCTGGATTGAAGTCGTTGCCCACCAAACAGTGGAGTGAAATGGAGGGCGATGGGGCCCGGCCTGGGGACACCTCCTGCATCCTGCCAGCAGCCCCTTCCCGCGTGTGCAGGCGGTGCTCGTGCTACATGACGGGTTTCATGCGCTGGCTGTGCCCAGGTGCACGTGTGTGCAGTGGAGGTGGTTTGTCAGCACACGCTCTTTGTTCGTAAGCTGCTTATAGCACACATCAGCTTAGCTCCTTGCTTTCCCAAAGTGCTGTTATGGGCAGGCCACAGATTCCGGCTTTATTGTTCATACTTAAGCACGTAATAACCTCGAAATAAACCTGCACTGCCTTCCCTCTCCCAGAGACTTCTCGGCACCGTGAATTGCGCAGATCTGGGTGGGAGGAGGTGTCGGCAGTAATAGGGCTTGTAGCTTTTTCTCCCCATGGCTGCTACCACTCCTCCGTTTTCTTCAAATAAAGGTGCACATGGACAGATGGGCATTCAAGATTGAAACATATCAGCCGCTATTCCTGTCTGATCGCTGTTCTCTGAATCAGAGAAAGTGACCAAAACACATGCCAAAGATTTATTAAAGTAGGAAACCCCTTAAGTAAATCAAACTACTTTTGCTTTCTGAAAGAATTAGGTACCGTATATCTATTTATGAGAAGGTCTGGGATGACAGATTCATGCACAGGCCAAAAGTCTGATTAATTCTCATATTCAGCAAGGTGGAAGCCACATCTGCGATCATTTTTGGTTGATAAGGGCGAGCTCTGACTGATTACATGCCCTGCTGCCTTTGCCAGTGTTCCATTTCTGGAGGGGAACCTTCCTCCCACTTAGCATCACTCTGTCTTCCAACCATCTCTGTAATTAGCTCTCCTAAACGCAGCAGACCTCCCTAACTACCACTTGGCATAACATTCCAGACTGCTGAGCAACTTACCAAGAAGCTAAATAAAAAAACATCTTCTGATACATCTGGCCATGCTGTAGACTGTTCTCTAACTGTTTTCAGCCTAAAAAGCAGAGAGGCAGCTGGTTGGGTCAATGGACAGTATCTTGCTCTCCTTGGTTGTTCAACCATCTTAGCTAGTTATACGATGTCCAATACTGTGGTACCCGAGAGACTTGCAGCTTTTGACTTCCCTTAGCCTCACAGAACCAGGAGGAGTTTGGGGAATTTTTATAGTGGCAATTTGATGGTTAAAGTTATGCTTGTATCTTTTCAGAGGAGACTGTATCCTGTGAACATTATGTCTGTGGTTGCTATTGTTGTCTGAAGGGCTAGTCAAACTGACTGTCAGGCAGCGCTCAGTCTCTTCCAACTGTTGCCTGCTAGAGCCTTCTCATCTTCTATTTCTGACTTTTCTTGAGCCCGCCCTAACCCACTTTCCCAGTCCCTGCTGTTTGGTACCACAGTACTGAATACCACATAACTCAATGTTCAGTTTAGTTCTGTTCTGCACTGGTTTCCTGTAGAAATGTGGCATGTGATTGTACTGCTTTTCTGTGCAAATGTGGTTTTAGGTCTATTACACCCGCACTAAGAATTTTGGTACTTGTTGATCGGTTTCTCATTTGGGTCCTTATAAATGCTTCAACTACAGAAAAGGCTTCATTTGTTTTAACCATCAGTCAAGCAACTAGCAGACACAGATCTTTAGGAAACTAAAGTGCAGAAGTGTTAGTGCTTGTGGAATTGCCAACTTAGATATATCTGTTAGGAGAAATGGTTGCAGCCAAGGTACTAAAATACCAGCCGTGTGAGACAATACTTCTGTGTATCATCCATGATTTATTATATCTTTGTTACAATTTTCACAGTGCTTTACTGAGATCAGCACAGAAATAAAATCTAGTTGAAGTTAAGTTTGTTAGATACAGGTCACAGAGCTTTTAGACTGAGAGGGTACAGCATGCCAGCTTGGTTTTCAAGTGATGTGAAGAAGTTATGGATTTGTTGCCAAAGTTCTATAGATAGATAAAAAATCCATTTTCCTTCTAGGAAGCCTGGCTCATAGTCTTACAAGTAGTGAAAATGCGAAGGGAAGGAAAAGAAGACTTGCAGGCTGAATGCTTGCTTTATCATAAAACAGTGTAGTCAAAATGGCTGGTTAGATTGAAGTGCCAAGATAATCATCTTTCTCTGCAATAATCATCCTTCTAGTAGCTAAACTAACCTCCTCACTTATGTCTCAGAGACAAGTGATGTAAGGGAAGCACTTGGTCACGGCCTGAATCAGTGATTGAGCACCTGGTGAAGGGCGGTGGCTGGCCTAGGGAGCACCTGTGCCCCCCCACCATGTGACCAGGAGGGGTGGACCCAGGGTGAGGCTACCCTGGACTCATTTAAGAGTCAGCCACGGAGGGGAAAGGATCTTTCTTGTGGGATCTGGTTGCTCCTGGGGGAAGCGTCATTGTCTTGGTGGAGGATCACCATTATGTAAGTCTGAAACTTTTGTTACCCTTGTGTATGACCATTAAACTATCAAATACTTTACTTGCTAGAAATCTGTCTGAAGCAATCTCGGTTCTTTGTTTGCATGACAAGTGATTTGTTGGTTAACAAGCTGGGGAGATATCTGGCAGGTTAGAAGTAAGGAAGGCCACCACGTGCTTCTGCTTCAGGCTTTTCTAGGCATAGAGGTTATCCCTTGGCTGGAGTGTAGTCTCCTTGTTTCTGGGGGCTGTGTGTTCTCCTGTGGTAGGCAGCTATGAAGCAGGCCAAAAGTAAACTAACCAACTCCCTCTGCCATATAGGATCTCAGTGCAGGAGACAGGCTGTAACTCCTTGCTGTGGAGGAGTGGGAAATGGAAGCTGAGTGGTTTTACTGGTTTTTTTATAGCAACGCTATAGGCTTGGGGCAGATTGGCTTGAAGACTGTGTAGAGGAAAAGGACCTGGGGGTGTTGGTTGATCCTCGGCTGAACATGATCCGACAGTGTGCCCAGGTGGCCAGGAAGGCCAATGGCATCCTGGCTGTATTAGAAATAGTGTAACCAGCAGGAGCAGGGAAGTGATCATCCCCCTGTACTCAGCTCTGGTGCGGCCACACCTCGAGTACTGTGTTCAGTTTTGGGCTCCTCACTACAAGAAAGACATTGAGGCCCTGGAACGTGTTCAGAGAAGGGCACCAAAACTGGTGAGGGGTCTGGAGCACAAGTCTGATGAGGAGCAGCTGAGGGAGCTGGGATTGTTTAGTCTGGAGAAGAGGAGGCTCAGGGGAGACCTCATCGCACTCTACAACTTCCTGAAGGGAGGTTGTGGTGAGGAGGGGGTCGGCCTCTTCTCCCAGATAACTAATGACAGGACGAGAGGGAATGGTCACAAGTTGTGCCAGGGTAAACTTAGACTGGATATAAGGAAAAACTTTTTCTCTGAAAGAGTGGTCAGGCACTGGAATGGCCTGCCTAGGGAGGTGGTGGAGTCACCGTCCCTGGCGCTGTTGAAGAAGCATCTAGACGAAGTGCTAAGGGATATGGTTTAGTAGCTTAGTGGGTAGGGATGGTGATAGCAGGACGGTTGGACTAGATGATCTTGTAGGTCCTTTCCAACCTAGTGTTTCTATGATTCTATGATTTGCAGATAAATGTTTTCTGAGATGAGAGCATTAGAGTTTCACACCATCCATCTGACAACACCCCCAGAGCATGTGTGTGTTGCACACACATCACCTCTCTGATCATGTTACTATAGTCTTCACATGGTGCTCTCAGAAGTAAACTAATCTTCAATTGTTGTCATGATTGAGATGTGTTTGGACTGACTGATTTAATATAGCTTCTTGATGTCCTGATGAGAAAAATCTCATGTATGCTTTAAGTATTGTGAAATGACACCTTCTCTTTAAAGAAACAAAGCATGGGTTTGGATACTGTCTGAGCCATGCAACAGTTCTTAGTCCCTCTGCTCATATAGAATGATGTAATGCTTTATTCATTTTTCTGCAAGGACTTCTGTGAAATGCTTAGTGATGGTAATCGCTGTATGTGCACACTACATTTTATCTCCAAAGTCAAGAATGTTAGTAGGAAAAATTGATTATGTGCCACTACTTGTTAAAAGTAAAAGCAGCTCAAATGTCTGTTGTGGTTCATTTACTCTTCATTTGCACTGGGAAGCTCAAGCTTTGAAATACCCCCTGGATATTTATTGGAGTTTATTGAAGAGGAAACACAGTTGGCAAAAAAAATAGTTCATTTTCGATGATTCATTTTTTGTCCATGGTTCATTTCTTAGACTTTTGGATGTTTCATTCTCTTTTCATTCCAAATGTATGTGTCTACTGATTATTGTTATTAATGATGTATTTGTATTGCTGTGTTGTGTGGAGGCCCTAATCAAACCTGGAATCCCATGGTGCTGGATGACAGGTCAAAGTCAGATTCCAGTGCATGCTCTAGAGAACTTACAAATGAGCTGGATGGTATGATTGTGCAAGGTACAGAAAACCTCCTGCAAACTAGTGAGACAGCTGGATGTGCATAATGTTCAGTGAGAGCTGGGGTCACACCACACATTGCAGAAGTTATAGCTGAGTGCCTAATACAGGAAATCTGCCAGCTGTGTTACTTTCAGAATGCAATTCTGTTTTGCTGTAAGCAACACCTTTTTATTTGTGACAATCTGAATTGTGACTACCTAGTATTATTGGTCCTTAAGGTCCAATTTATCATGAATTTTTCTAGTGTGTGTATTCCAGTTTCAATTTTATGATGTTCAGGACAGAAAATCAAAGTTAAAGAAAAGGTCAGAATAATTTTAAGTATTGTCTGTTTACTGTTACATAATTCACAATAACTGAATCTTCAAGGGCTGAAGAATAGATTGAAGATTGATGCTCATTATACTAAGTAGACTTTGTTTTTATCAGTGATGAGTGATGAGATTCTTCAAATATAAAGAGCTAGTGATAGTCCATATCTATAATTTTATTCATTGTCTGTTTTCTTTCTTACTATCTGAGCACTTATCACTGCCTACTTTACAATTTCCTAGAAGAGTATTCCCCATACTTATATACATGTTTCTCATTATGCGTCATCCTACAGTCCCTCACAGAACAGACTGGAGTTGATATGCAACACACAATAATTGGATCTCTACAGGCAGTGATGCAGAGAGAGAGCTGTGCTGCCCTGCGGAGCAGTGACAACACTATGCTCTTTCTGTACATCCCGGAGTTACCCGGTCTCCTCACAGAGATAAGGAAAGCTCAGTGTTCTGGCAGGAGAGCAGGGAAAGGGAGACAAGGGTAGAGGATTTTGGTTGCTGCTAACAGGAGAGGAGGGGATTGCTGTGGGGCAGCTGTGGTGGGGGCTGCTGTGTAACTGTGTTAGAACTCTGTCTTTTCTGTGATTAAGCAATTTCCCCATCAGCTGTAGCTGGGGAAAGCTAAGGGGCACAGAGCCACCCTGTGCTTCTGGGAAACCTAGTAAGTCTGATGAGGTGAAATAGTTGCATCCAAACTATTACACTGACAGAGGTGTTAAATATGCCCTCCCTGGGGCAGGTGGTAGAAAATATGGGTGTAGCACAGACTTTTGAAGAGACACGGGGAAAAGACCTGGCATTGGACTCCTATGTTAGCATGGGGAGACCTGGGAATGTAAGTCTGTTTGTGGGACAACCTGGCACCTCGGGAAATGAAAACAAGGTTGTTGATGGTCTGTGCCGGGAGGTTAAACCTTAGGAAATGACCTGCCTGCAAAGTCAGTGGGCTGACAGTGCTCAACAGCCCATGGTCATTACATTGAGGGGAAGACAAACTGATGCTGGGAGCTACAATTAAGATCTCAGATTTAATCACACAAAATGAAGTGTTTTGCCTATGTGACCTTTATGTAGCTAACTTGTGCTCATGCACAGCAAAAATCTCTAACTCCTTGATCACCAAGGCATGTTCTAAAAGGAAAATTCTCTCTTGTAAATCAAGTGCCATTTAGATTGATCTCTAGTGGGGTCCTTAAAATGGTTTAAATGTGTGTGCAGTTTGTTACTCATGGCACCATGTCACTGGTGTTTTGGTGAGGGTATAATCAGCTGCTGTGCAGCTGTGTTCCTTGGTAAATGCTCTTTGCAATTTCTCAGTGGAGAGAGAGATGCCAAACCGCTGCTGATGAACTCAATTGCTTGCTTTGGCTGCAGATGTCTGCACGACTGGTCTTTTCCTGCCACTTAGTACTTTATGAAATGATGGGCTTTTTTTTTTTTCCATAGGACCCATTTTCATGAGCAGTACGTGAAATGTGAGGAACACTGACTGAGCAGTTACTCAATATATTGATCTCTCCCCACAGTTCAATGTGTGGCACTGTGCCCACTTTACTGCACACTTTTCAACCTCTGCTTTAAATGAAGTTACTAGCTTCCTCTGTGTGACATCTAAATGCTTCACATACACCAATGAATTTCTGAAAAATGGTTATCAAGTCCACTCTGATTAGAAGGTAAGGCACAGAATTATTCAGGTAGAGAACCTTCAAATTGGTGTCCAGCTAACGTACACAAGCTCCTACAGGTACTTACCAGTATTGTAGCACTGGCTATGTTCAGTTTATTTCCTATTCAGTTCATTTGCAGCTGTGAGTCTGCCCTTTTGCAAATTTGGCTCCAAGATTACAAGTCAAGCACTCAGAACATGAGGAGCAAACAGCTAACCACACCATATGAAAAGTTTAAATGATCAGCTCATCATTTCATTATAATCCATTGGCAGAGGCAAGATTGAATTCCCAGGACTGCACTTAGCTATGAGATAGTCATTTCTATTCCTGGAATTTCTTGCCTCATGCCATTGGCACCTACCAAGTTCTGCAACATGCTGAGCAAAGGTCTACATGTGGACAATGTTTTTTTCCTATGTACAGCACTGATTTATACCCAGAACAGGTCCTTCCTGTAAGTTATCTATCTGGTTGGACCTTGCTATGACATAGTTGAAATTGGATAGCATACAGTGCAGTCACTTATGTTAAAAATACTTTTTCATGGGAACCTAGATGCAGGTTTTGAAGTTATACAGCATCAGCTGAGTTTGTAGCACTGACTGGAATTTGCCTGTGCTTAACATATGGATAAACTGACTAGGAAGTTCATGCTTGAAAGGTGATAGTGAATTACCAGTGCAAGAATATGTGATACAATATGCAAGAAAAGATGACACGTGTAAAGCCTTTGGATTCAAGTTGCTGCACTTATAGCCCTCCTGAGATGTTTGATCAATGATGGACCCCTGTTGCAAAGTTGTTAGTGCTGCTTTCTGTACTGCCTTAGCAACAAAACCTGGATGATGAAGCTGCTGTCAAGCTGAGTTTTGTCTGGACAAGAGAGTTAGTCTGGTTTCTGGAAAAGGAAGGGTTAGAAACAAATTGAAGCAATCTGTCACTGTCAGTGGAAGAGCAGCGGTAACCACATCTTCAGATGCTGGAAGGCTTTGAAGTACCAAGTGAGAGCAAAAGGCAGAGCAGTAGCGCTCAGAAGGAGAGGCAGCCTTGAAAGAAGCATGATGGAGATCCCTTTCTAAAGAGAGCTGAGCACTCTGAAGGATTGCTCACAATCAGAAAAAATTTCCTACTGTTGCATCTAAATCTCCCTTGCTGTGATGTAAGCTCGCTACTTGTTGTCCTGTCAACAGTGGACACAGGGGACAGATTATTCCCTTAGTCTTTGCAGCTACTTTTACGGAACAAGTCTTGGGTGACAGTCACCTTCTGCCCCAGTTCTTTTTTTTTAGACTAAACAATTTGGGTTTCTTCAGTGTTGGTGGTGGATTCATTCACTGTGGATGTCTTCTGTAGTTCTTGATCATTCTCCTCACGCATCTTTGTTTTCCTGGGTAGTTCACACCTTTCTTGAAGTACAGTCCCAAACTGAAAGCCACACTGCAGCACTGTATTACATGTACTGTAGGTGATTCCTTCAAGTACTTTACGGATACTGTTTGTTTATATCCCAATACCTTTTCCTCCAGCAGTGTAGTGTTGACCATGATTAGTTTCTCGTTTAGTGCATCTCTCACATTGTCTTCTGCAAAATGCAATTTTTATCTTCTTGTGTTTTGTTATTGGTTATCCTCAATATTCAGTCCTTTGACTGAATTTCTTGTTTACATTGAATTGTCTGTGACTGAGGCAAGCTGGCTTCTTGTTACACGCATCTCCTTGTCTTGTTCCACTTGGCGACTGTGCCATTCATACCCTATCTCTAAGAAGGTATCGATTTTTGAGATTTTTTCCTCTTGGGAATATTCTCCATAGGTATTCTGAGTTTATTGGGCTTGAGGAAAGCAGAGTTAATTAACTTTATTTCCATCATGAAAAACAGGAACACTTATTTCATATTCTCTGCCACCTTTCCCCTTTACATTCTCAGCTGGTTCCTCTCTGTTGCTTGGAATCAAATGGAAGAATGAATTCCCTCCTAGCTGTATTCTTAATAAACACATCACCAATGCATTCCAAGAATTAGCTGGACAATGTTTGGTATCTTTTTTTGCCTATTACGTGCAGATGGCAAAGTCTGTTATTTCCAAATGTGCAGCTTTGGCTGATTCTGTTAGCTGCTCTCAAAAAGCCTTATCTGCATGATCTTTCCTGCTTGGTGTCCCTGTGACACCACTCTTGTGCATTTTTCCTTTATCATTGCCTGTATCTTAACATTCTGATAACATTGTAACTCTCAATTCTGCTAATTGAGCTGTAATTGAGCTTTTGTATTTAAGATTCCTACTATTTCTCATTTTCTGCTTTTCTTGCATTAGTGTATGAATATCTGGGTTGTTCAGGGAATTGACTCACTGTTTTTCCTCTTTCTGATGCCTTTGCTGAAGCAAAGGTGCTGTCTCCCCTTCTGTCCAAGGTGGACTGAACACCTATCCAGTAATTTGTAGAAAATTGTTCTGGTGCTCAGAGAACCAAGGTCCTGCTGCTGCTATAATTTATGCAGATGAATATGCATCTAAGATGTCTCTCTCACTTTTGGCCTTAATTTGCAGCTGGAAGAGGAAAAAAGAGTACAGGCTGAATCCCCTGCTGCCTCAACCTTGCTCCTTGCACTTTGCTGTTACTTCTATCCATTTGAGCTTTCTCCTAGCAGTAGACTTGGCACCCATGTGGTTGAAGAGCATGAGGAACTAATCAGTGAGCTGGCAAGGATCTGCCTTATCTTTCCAGGAGTTTGAAAGCACTTCTCCTGAGAGAGTGGAACAGAACAGGACACTGTGGGTCTGCCCAGTGCAGGAGAGGTCACTGCCACTTTTTGTTTCCTCCCTGGTTGTTGTGTCTGTCATCTTTTGGGGAATGTGGCTTTCTTTCCTTCACCATCAATGCCAAATTCTTGCTTGCTGCCTAGACTCTTGCTCTCTGGCTTCAAAAGCATCTGGCTTCTTAGAAGAGCAGCTAACTCACCCCAGCTGATGATGCTTCTGCAGACTACTGCAGCTGGCCAGCTGTCCTCTTCAGTATGCTGAGGTTGTGAAGGACAACTTGAGAAGGAAAATAAGTGAATTAAAAGTTCCTCTCCTGAGGTACTCCGAAACTATGCAAGAAAGGAGGAAGCTATGAAGCACTGACTGAGGATTTTTGCCTCGGAAGGCCTCTGACTGACAGGAGCTGAAGACCAGCGTTGGCTGTACAACAACTGGGACTGATGAATATTTTGTTTTGGGACAGTTGTGATGCTGATGTTGCTGGGGAGAACTGTAATTCCATGCTGAGCCACGGGGCATTTCAAATATAAGCGAAATGTTGTCAACAGGCTTTTGTTAATGATTAACAGCTAATGATAACTGATGACTCCTACTGTAAGAGCCAAGATAACATCAAAAGTGTGAGCAGTTTTCCCTTCGAGAAAAAGGAGGAAGAGTGGATAGAATACCACTCAAATATTGACACTCAGATTCTGATGCCTCTATTAAATATGATGATGAGATCTGAGAAGGTCATATATGAATTTCTAAATGCTGTAGTTGGGTTCTACTTTCTTCACGGGACCACTCTTGGCTATGAGAGACTGTATCCCCAAGTCACCACAGGATTAGAATTGGCTGTACTGGCGTGCTTGTATACGTAGAATATGTAGTATAAATCTATTCTATGCAAAGCATTCAAGTTAGCAGAAGGAGTTGCAGCAATAACTTAAATGAGGTTGTTGCCTTGAAAGCCCCTTTTAAATAGTTTTAAGTTGTCAGATGTTGTTCTATATTGACTGATTCAAGGGTTTTTTGGATGCTGAGACTAGGTACAGACTTAACAGATAAAGTCAACCCTGAATGCAATGGACTGAAATGGATAGAATGTGATAGAACATCACAGTGGTTTAAATTTAATGATTTCTTGAAAGTCTGGTTCTGCTTATGTTTCAAGCTTTTAACTCCACCTCCCTTTGCCTTTGAAGTTAACATTCATTGCACACTGGTCTTTGTTTTCTTGAGCACTTTCATCCTCTGCCCTAAGCCATCCCATGTACATGGGAGGAGATCTGTGCAAAAGGTTTTTTTTCAAATCTCTTAAAATTAACTTCTGCTATGAAACTTAGGAGCAATAGTATGCTGTCACTGCTTACTGTGCTGCATATGGCTGTTGCCTTGTTACTCCTCACTTTTTCCCATCACATCTACCTTTATTTTTGGCTCAAGCTCTGCCTTTTAAAAAGAGGATCCCGATGTGCCAGAAGGTGTTACCTTGGTGAGACCAGCTTTGCTTGAAGCTGGTCTTTTCCTTGAAGCTGCTGTTTTTCAAGCAGTGTTTCACGATAGAATCACAGTAGAGATAGGCCTCTCACATCTTGTTGGGTTGGTGACTCCACCAATTCCTTTTATAATATTGGAGAGCAGAAATGTGTTGATGTCAATTCCTGATAATTTTCCCACTTTAGACTGTACAGTAGCTCATGTGCTGGTTTGTACAGATAGCTTATAGCATTGACGTAACATCTATTGGCAGTTCAGGCCCTGCTGAATCAAACCCATGCTCTGGAGAGAGACTGGCCCAGGATTAGGTACTGTATTTCTTTGCTGTGCACAGGAGGCATGCCCTTCTATGTGCTGAATTCACCTTCAGTCTGTAATTCCATGACCAGACTTTAGACATTAAAATGAGCATTGCAAGCAGAAGACAAATGTCAAAGATTGTCCAAGAGAAATTGTAAGAGAAATTAATTACCTGGCTCTGTACTGGACCTCAGAATAATATCGATCTCCAGAGCCAAAGATGGCAATTACTTTGTGATGCCCATCTGGAACAGAAGAATAAGCCAAGAAGTTATATGTTGTGGAGGAGCTGATAGAAAAAAGAAACAGTAACTGCAGTGATTTTAAAAGTAGTGACAGTACATCTGTCCAAATTGGACAAATCAGTACTAAGCCTGGCTTGCTTGCTTTTGCAAGAGGGCCTCTTACTAATGACTACCAGCCACAGGGATCAGTTTTGTATCTTGTCTAAAATACAATTTGTTGAACAATCATACCATGGGCTGTCTCCTCCCTGTGTCTGGGTTGGCCCAGTGCCACTGTGCAATGCCAGCTCATACCAGCTGAGACTCCAGACTATCATTTGCTTATTCATCAGATTCCAAGGGAAAAACATAAATAGTACTTAGCTCTCTTACAGCTCCCTACAGAACAGTGGAGGAGTCTCATCTGTGTTTAAACAGAAGATAAAAGTTAAATGCATTAGGTATAAAATCTTGAGATTTTGATGAAGAGCTGGTTTTGTCCCACTGAAAGAGATGGAACATTGTCACTGATTGGTGTCCTTACTGCATACTGAAATATCTGCTGAAAGAACTTGCAAAGTGCTCAGCTTTCCTCAAAAGCAGTTGCTTTTTCCTGAAACAGCTACAGCCAGAAACAGAAAGCAGCGTCCTCTGTAATTACTGCTTCATTGCCCAGGAGCCATGTTCCCTCTGCTGCCTGTGAGCCTGCCTGCCAGCTCCCCAGCGCAATCGAAAGCAGTCTTACAGCACAGTTCATAGAATCGGACTTTGAATGGGGACTTTGCCATTTATGTGTGCCAGAGCAGTGAGAAGAATGCTAGACATAAGTAATCTTTCTATTCTGGCTCTTCCACCAAAGTGACCGTATGGTTTGTTCTCCCAGAACAAAAATGTTGTATGTTGTATGCATCAGTTAAAAAGTATAACAGTGTTTTGGTCCCTGGTTGCAAGGAGGTTTTAAGTTTTTTCATGCTATTTACTAGGGTGTGAAAAATCTTATCCTTTAGGAGAAGAAACAGAGCAAAGTCACTGTGTGCTCAAACAGATTTAGGTAAGTATGAGTCTGCTTTGCGTTGCACAATGATCTAGTGCCATCTACAGTGGGAAATGGGTCTTGAAGATCAGAAAATGAGGTTTAAGTTACAAGGAAAGCAAAGCTGTATAAGCAAAAAATTACCTGAGGATTTTTAGACAAAGACATGATGGAAAGCTAGAAGCAGTGATCAAACATTGGAGTGGGGAAACAGTGAAGTTGCCACCTGTGGAGGTGTTTAAGGGACATGTGGATGGGGCACTGAGGGGTGTGGTTTAGTGATGGGACTTGGTAGGTCTGGACATCCCCTCTCACTGCAATTCTTCCCCTCAGCTTTTACTGCTGATCATGATGTTGCAGTATGGCATATCCCTGTGGTCAGTTGGGGTCAGTTGTCCTGGCCATGTCCTCTCGCAGCTTCTTACCCAACCCCAGCTCCTTGCTGCTGGAGCAGCATGAGAAACAGAGAAGGCCTTGACTCAGTGTAAGCTCTGCTCAGCAATGACTGAAGTATTGGAATGTCATCAACTCTGTTCTTGCCACACGTTCAAAGCGTAGCACACAGCAGCTATTACAAACAACATTAACTTTATCCCAGCCAAAACCAGTACACCTTATTGATAAAGTTTAGGCAACAGCACACCAAACTTTTTCTGGTCCTGCGGTATTATCAATAAGACTTAGCTAGACTCCAGGGGGAGACAATCAGGCCCTTGTTAGCCTTGTGGAGAATTCCTCATTAGTGCATTAATTCAAAACCTGGAAGGATGTCACCCATTTCAAAATGTTCTGCTCTTGACCAAAGCATATGATGTTTTATTGCCCTTAAGTTGTCCACCAGGGAGGTTCTCTTATGCCTGACTTCCTCTCCATTACCTTTTCTCTTCTGTGCTTTGCGAAAAGTTTTTATTCTGTGATAAACTGAATCATTCACTTCTTTCTCCATTTGTGCAGTCACAGTGAGAGGGCTGATCCTTGTTGCTCTTCAGCCTTTGTATGTCATGAGTACAGTTTGAGATGTAGAATGAGTTTCTGACAGCTGGATGTGAACTCATCCTAAACACTTACTAATTGGTGGTCAGGCTCTGAATCACTGCAAGGGCAGCTTCACAATTTCTGCAATACCTGAATTTCCAAGGGGAAACTCTGACAGTGACCTCTGTGAGAGACTGATGCAGAATGACTTCTCCATATGCTGTTAATGATATTCCTCACATTAAATGGATTTGAGAATAGGAACTGAAACAGTGGGCTTTGGTCTCAAGTCTCTCATTGTCTTCCTCATTGCTCTTGTCTCCCTCCCTCAGAAGCACGCATGCTGTGGCTGAGCACCCCCAGGCACTGTGCAGGCAACGTGACCTAGACCAAGTGAGAAGCTAAAGGGCCTGTGCTGAGCTGATAACAGCTGAGTCTTTCTTTTTTGTTTTAGGAAAGCATGGTAAATGCTGTTCATTGCTATGTAAAACACATGGACTGGCTGTAAATGCCAGGGTGCAGCATCTACAGGTATCATCTAGTGTGACTGTCTCATTTCTAGTGAACCTGCAGAATGCTGGGAAACAATTCCCAGGCTGGTAAGATCAATGAAAGCTGCTGTTGTAGGACAGTGCTTTGTATTTAATACAGAAAGCAGTTCTGGTGAGGCCTGTGCAGGAAGACAGCTGGAAGATGAAAGGAGAATGTTTGTATAATCTCTAATCGTCACAGCTATAGACAGAAGTAAGATCCACATAGAAAGTGTGACCCCTCCCAGAGATAAATACCTGAAAACAAGTAGAACCTGAAAACTGCTATTTTAAAATAGTCAAGATAATATATTTAGCACAACCTTTTCATGTTAGAACCTCAAGAATTTTAGATAAGGGTTATTGATTGCATGTCTATCTGGTATTGCCACAGCTGATGAATGCAGATCACTGATTACTTTACAACATGCCTCTCAGATACTTGCTTGTGGACAAATCGTGTGCTTGTTATGCTCAGGTAGCACATTTAATGAATGGGAAGGATCTACAGAAAAACTTCAATTTTATGGAGGGAAGAGGCAACAAGTAAATTTACTGAGATAAAACGGCAAAACTGGTAAAAACATATGCCAGAGATCTTTAATCACTGATCCAATATTGTTTGTGTGGACTGCTCTTAGCTCTTCACACCTTGCTAACATATTCTGCACATTGTCAAAAAAAACTCAAGCTGCGGCTCTCACCACCACCACTGCATTGCTGGCTGTCTTGGAAGTGAGCTTGGAGGATGTATTTTGATGAAAAGCCTGGAGAAGGGTGCCATAGTTGTCTACTTCAAGCTTTGGTAATTGAAGTCAAGAGAAGGCACAGAAGTGAATAAAATTCATTTAGACAAATGAATAGAGAATCTAATACAGTGCATGCTTGCTAAACTGCTTTGTGCACCTGCATCAGCAGTGCTTTGTGTGGGATGTGGAGGAAGGTGATGTTTTCTGCAGTGGGGACGGGTTGGTCATGTTTTGATCTGGTGCGGGCACATGGAAATTTCAGAGCATATGATTTTGGGTGCAAATAATTTGTGTGACTGTAGTGAAAAAGAATGTTAAGGTCCTCGTAGATGGGAGGAGCGATGCTTCTGCCTGTTTTATGCCACAGCAGTAGGCAGACTCCTCCCCACTGTGGAGCTGGGGGAGGTGGCTGTGTGTCTGAGGTGCTCCCCTCCCACCCAGCTGGCACAGTCACGCTGCTGCTGCTGACCCTGGGGCAGCAGCTACCTGGTGTGGTCTGGCTCATGCTGGTGCTTCATGCATCCATCTTAAAAATAAAGGGACTTGACTGTCAAGCAGATGACTGAAAACTAGTCAGCATCCCACAGGCTTTGAGCAGTACCAAATAGGAAAGGACTGTGAAGCTTCTCACAGCAGAGCTTGCTGCCTGGCTAGGATTCTCCAGTGCTGCTCACTGGGATAAAGCGATGGGCCTGGCAGCGCACCACGGATCCCGGCTCCTGCGCCTCAGGCCTGCCTGCTGGAGTGGCCGCAGCATCCACAGCTCCCCGCCGGAGGGGAAAGTGGGACTGGTGGTGAGTTCTTTGTGCCCTCACTCTCTTCCTCACCCATAGCTTGGGCTAAAGCCCAGTCTTCTCAGAAGGGCTTCCTCTCACTTTTCTGTATAGACAAGATGGGTTTTCTTCAGGTCTGCCCCACACCCTTCCCAGAAGCCCAGGAACTGCTCTGTATTCCCCAGAGCAGGTCTTCTCTTCCTACCACCCAGACAGCAAGTTCCATCCTGAGGGAACAGGGATGCTCTCAGCATCCTGCAGAGAGACGTGTGACAAAATCCCGTCTCTGTGGAGAGCTCTTTGTGAACTTGATTGTACTCCCCAGCAGAATGACTCTAATATGAGACTGCAGAAGACATTTAACTCCTAACTGAATCTTCAGCAGCAACTGTGTTAGCAGGTGTCCAGAGTTCTTGTATATGATTGGTAGTAAGCTGCACTACTGGAACTATTGAGCAAATAATACTGCTTCAATTAAGATTACATTCATAAAGCCCCAAGAAGTAGGGACGAAATGTGCTAACTCTGTAGGAAAATGAGAAATTTGCCACCTTTCCTGAATGCTTTTAAATGTGCCTTGTTTGTGTGTGTTTGTGCATGGCATGGACTAAAACAATTCTCTTTTTTCCAACTGACATGGATTGCCAGTGCTTTTAGTCCAAGCATGTAAAATAATCCTCTGTGGATTATTTTTCCTTTAGAATCATTACATCTCTGGTGTTATAGCTGCAGAAGTTCAATAATATCACATAATTTTGTTGGCAATAGGCTGCTTACCCTGGAAGCACCCCAGTTTGTTTAGCTTTATTTAACCATATTTCCTTTAATTTAGGAGACAATCATTGGATTCTCAGCATTTTCACTGGCAGTTCTTGGACCGGCCGGATGGTTCCTGTCCCACCTTCCAAGCTATAAAACGAAATAGAAAGCATCCCTTCAAAATTAAGATCTGGAAGCTGTGATAAGCTGTAATACTCCTGACCTGGAATCTCTTGAAAGGGAGAATACCAGGCCTTCGTGGCCAGTTTTAAACAAATTGACTGAAAAATGAGTTCAAGATTTATGTATGCCATATTGCTTCTGAACGGCAAAGAAGTCCAGATAGAGAATAATAAAGTCCCAGTTCCGCAGAACTCGGTGTTCACACACAGTGATTAGTCCTGTGGGAGAGGTCACACTGACCAGAAAGCTATCTGCGTTTGCAGATATTGCAGAGCTAGACCCTGATATAAGAGGGTGCAGTGATACAAAATAGCAGCAGATCCATTCTTCTGCCAAGCAGATGAGAGAAAATGCAAATAAGTGTTTTTTACTGTACTTTCGTTTGTACTCATCTCAAACAAAAGCTCTAAGCTCAAAAAGCTCAATTTTCTTGAAAGTTTTATCTTTGACCTTTAGATGTATTCTTCTAGTTTTTCCCACCCAAATCAATTTTCTACCAATTTAATTTGCTAGCAGATAATGTTTATCTTCTGGCCATGGTTGTCAGATGCTTAAATTTATTTTCATTTTCTTTACATTTGAACTTGTAATATTTGAAAGATTTCATGATGCTTGCTCTTTAGAATGATTATGTTAAATACTTTGAAATCCAGACTGTGTTTGAAATAAACATAATAAATATTTGTCATGCTTAGTTGTATGTTATAAAGGAATAATGGTTTCACATCTACTTTGTGGAAAAAATGTACAATATTAACCTTCTGTGATGCCTGAAGTTTAGTAGGATATAAAAGTGGTACCTTTCTCTTTTTTAGTTTATAGGGATATAAAAGTGGTTCCTTCCTCTTTTTTTTTTTTTTTTTTTCCCTGCTGAAAACTATAGCTTTGCCAGTGAATCCAACAGCCTGATCTGAGGCCCAGTTATGCATTTGGAAACTTTCCTACAGATTTTAATGAGTTTTGGATAAGGGCCTACATTCTTGGTATCCAGAGAAAAATCCATGCCAGTAACTGAAATACACCGGGGAAGTGCTCTGTGAAATGCTGCTCTTGCATGCCATGAACACATCCACTGAAACCAATGAGGCTGTTCTGAGGAGTCTTTTTTGTAAAAATGTGTGTTGAAGGTTTCTGTGTGCCTGCTTGTCCTGCACCTAAATTTGTCACCTATATTTCACTTGCTAATAACTAAATAAATCAGTAAGGCACATCATCTTTCAGCTGTTGTGTTGTCTCTTTATATTGTGGTAATGAACAGCAAGTGTGCCTGGTTATAACAAGCACTCAGTGTGTGAGTGATGCATGGAGAATTGTGCCAGATGAAATGGGATAAAAAGGTCATCCAGTGCTTAACATCTGGCAGTGCAAGTATATATGGTTGTTTGTATTGAAGCAGGCATGGTCTTTAGAAAGCAAAGGATTGTTTGAAATAAGTATTCATAAATACATTTTTTTTCAGACTTCCAGTCCATTTCAAGCATTTCTCCCCCAAAATAATGTGGATTACAATTCACAGGTATTTTAAAATAATGATCTTTTCAGGTTAGGTCTCTTTTCTGGATTTCAAATGCTGAAGGATTTCAAACAGCAATGCTGAGGCTCCCTGCTAGCTCAGGGCTCTGCCAAAGGTGCTGTGCTTTGTGCACGGGCACAAGCGGAGAGCTTTGCAAAGAGAGACAAGAACCACCCTCCTGCAGTGATACCGAAGGAGAGTACCAAGAACAAAGCGCTTGCCTGAGATCATGTTCTCCCTAATGAGGATGAGGTCTGTGCAGCAGGCCCAGGTGTAGGTGGAAGCAGACTGCTGGAGGGAGAGTCCTGGCTGTGTTTCTCATCAGGTATCTAGACCAGTGGTCTGTGTTTCTCACAGAGGTACCAATGCTAGCTTTAAACTGGCTACAAGCAGCAGCACAGGTAACACACACATGCCTAAGGGTCAGTGGCTGAAATCTGTCCTTCTGCAGGAACATAACAGCCAATCCTACTAAGGCAAGTGGGTTTGTGTTAAACTAAACTTTGGAATATTTGGACCATGATCACGGTTACGTGCTGCAGTAAATACATATTCTAAAATGCTCATTACAAGTCTGGGTAAGTAGAAGTGGCCATGATGCCTTTCAGCTGCTAAATTGCCTCTTCTCAGAAACGGATGCTCTGGGGGAGCTCACTCTATCAATTTAAGAGAGTTGGTAGTGTCCACCTTATGGTCTGTAGACTCACTGGGTCAGCAAAAAGTAGCTGGGGAATACCATCCAACTGCTGGTAGGGCTTACATTTGCTTTACAGATCAGGCAGTATGTTCACCTGAATATTTTTAAGGGTCTGCAGATCTGGAAACTGTGGACATCTCTGTCTAAAGCACAGCAGCTTTCCTACAGGCTGCCCTAAGGGTGCCCCTAATCTGCCAATGTAGTTAAATCCTTGTTTCACACCAAAGCTCTGCTCTCTGATAATCCTCCCTTCAGTTCACTCCAATTAGGTGTCATCATTTGGAGGAGACACTACCTAGCTGACTTGAAATTGCCTAGGAAACCAGCCTTTATGGACATGAGCAAGGTAAGCTGACTTGTTACTGGGCTGACTTGCACCCTAGCATGATCACAAATACGGTACAGAGGGACCCCACACAGTAAAATGCTGATGACCACAGTAGTGTTCAGTGTTGTGTACTTTTTCCTCACCTCCTTCCTGGAAAACCTCATAATTTTTTTTTTTGCTGTCTGTCACTGGTTTTGCCCAGCAGAGCCCTTTCCCAAACTTTTTTTTTTTACCTAAGTGCAGAAATAACTGAAGCAAAATGAAAACTGTGCTCTGGGTTTCTTGTCTTCCATGTCATTGTCTTATCCTTTGGACCATGGTGCCTTGATAGGTTTAAGAAGGTGATTTTTTGACACTTGTCCTTCTAATTCCTGACACTACAATATGCTTTTACTTTAGCCATGCAGGTAGTTAGTATAGAAAATTCTGCACTACCGTGAGATTACAGGCAAGTAAAAAATTCAAATTATTGGGGGGAGATCTGATTCAACCAGGGTGGTGCAAATTTTCACAAACACCTTGCTTAGAGCTAGTAAAGGTAACCTCTAATTTATTAATAATCCTAGTACATGCTCATTCTGTTCTGGTTCTCTATGCAGGTCACCACTTATTTCTCTAAACTTCACTGCTATGGCAACAAATTAGGTATTTTTTTCATTTAGAGGCTAATGAGATTACTCTAGAAGAGAAATTGAGGGCATTTATTAGATTGTTTTTACAGTGACAGATACAGACAAATCTAACATCGACAGATTTAATTGAAGTAATTCTCAGAATAAGAAGAAAAGTAAAGATTTCTTAAAACAACAGAACAACCACTGTATTTCCTAATGATAATTTTTTCCCCTGAAGTCCTAATTATTCTATATTTGGGGGGGAAAGAACAAATACTAACATCACAAGCTGGCTACCCTGTTGGGATCACAGTGGAAACAGCGAAGCCCAGAGCTCTTTACTGCTCAGTCTCTCACTTTAAATCAACCCAAGCCAGTGATGACTGAAATGCATTTGTCACATGCCAGATGGCATAACCGATATGTGTTGGTGGCTTCAGCCAAGCCTCTGAACACATCACAATCACTTCTGCTATGACTGCCGACATCTATTCTCCTATCCTGTCCTATTGTAACTTCTATCCTGCTCTCCTCTGCAGCCTTCTCCTCAGAGCAGGTACACCCCTGTCCTCCCACAGCAGGAGGTCTGGTTGGATTTTTTCTATGCTAATAACGCTGCAAACAAGGTAGGAAGTTTTCCATGTATTTTTAAGCCTCAGCACAGAGGTTAATACTGGATGTTCTCCTAGGGAGGAATTAATTCTCAACAGAGTAGAAGCAAGATTATATAAGCTGTCAGTAAGATTGAGTTCTGAAGTGCTGCACAAACACCGTGTTGCTTTTGTTCACAGACACGACTTTCTGTGGGGAAGAGGTGCCTGTCCTATTCACTGTGTCCTGGCTGATGCCAGTTAGCCCAGGTGTCTGAGCCTTGAGCAACAGTTGCAGGAATCACCGTGTCAACCAGCAAATGTGCTGTAGCATATCTGAGTTGAGCCTAATGGTTCAGTTTAATCCCAGTTACTTTTTCCTCTAGCGATTATCTATTTTGCCATCATTCATGACGATTAATGCTTGTAGAGGTCAAAGACTTAAAGAGAAATTAAATTTAACGTGGTCTAACTCTTGCTGTCAGACGCACATGTCTGAGCCTGAGGGACTCCATCTGCTGTTTGAATCTGATGGGGGAGGTCAGACCCTACGCAGGATCTGCTCAGAGCTTCCAGTTCTGTACCAACACCTGGCATCTGGGTTGGATTAACCTGGGGGTAGTGCTGGGTACCCAGAAAGCAGCATGTGGGTTGAAATGCCCTGAAGCACGAGAAGCTCACCCTCTTCACCCTCTCCTGCCTCTGCTCCAGTGGACTTGCTACGTTTCGCTTCCTTTATTGGGATTACTGCTGGCTCATTAGCCAGATTGCTCTCCCTCGCCTCCTCCATTTCATGGCCGAGCCCTCAACTCAGCAGCCTGTAGTGAGCAGAGCAAGAGCCTGAGACATCCGCTGTGTTTTCCCACCTCTGCTGTGGGGTTTAATAATCCTATCACAATGCAGTTCATGATAACCTCATGCCAGAAATGGTGAGCAAGTCTCAAAAACTGAGATGCAGGTTTACAGTAAGTTAAACTGAAAGTTGTCTGTCTTTATTAGTTCTGAGTTGTTTGATAAAATTTGTGAAGCATTTACATCCTTCCCTCTCATTTAGGCATTTAAATCCTCATTTGCCTTGAACTATGTTTATATTCCATTTGAGTTTCTAAATGTGTCGGGCAAGAACTACCTTTTATTTAAAATTCAAATAGAGATTCATGTAATTCCCTGACTCCAGAACCTGAATCTTTAAGGAATACACTGTGGGAATGTATCAAGAGTTGGTAACAGTAGCCGTATCTGTGTACAAACAGGTACACATATGGCTATGAACAGATACATCAGCAGAAGTGTTTTTATAGGTATTCGTTTAATTTGTGAACAATTTAAGAAATTTTCTGTGTACAATTCATGGTAGAAGAGCTTAGGATTTCATATTTTTCAAAAGGATTACCTTTCTAAAAGTAGATTTTTTTTTAATGCTTGGAGATTAAAACCAAAAACTACATTTTATATCTCTGTTCAGAAATAGTTCTGAACAGATAATAGTCTGGAAGACTTACGCTATTTTATTATACATTATTATAGACATTGCACACTATTTTATTCTCATGTTGTCATTGCAATTCATGCTGTTATGGTGAACAGTGTTAAGTTGCAAAACCAGCAAAAAACACAGATGTAGTAAGCTCCCCATCCCTTCCAAATCTTACCTGCCTTTACCCAGCAAGAGCCACAACGGAAGAAAATATGAGAACAAAGTCTCCTATGTCAGTAGAACAAAAAATGTGGACTATAACTACTACTTCTGTAAGAGCTGATGTGTTTTGTAGCTCTTTTGACTATACTGTGTCACCTTAATACCCAGGCATCCACCTGGCTGGTTTTCGGCAATTATATCCTTCAAGCTCAGGAAGGGTCCCTGCCTACAAGAAGTGAAACATGGGTCAATGGAGGCTTGTGCGAGTGAAAGGAGTGTTTGTGACAAAAGCCAAATATAAAAAGGAAGCGTACAAGAGGTGAGAGCAAGGGCAGGTGGCCGATGGTGAATACAGAAACACCGTGCAGCAATGTCTGAGTGTGCAGGGATGGTTGGGGTTAGGAAAAGTAAAGCTCACCAGGAGCTGAATCTGGTGAGGAAACATGAAGCCTATGAGAAGGACTCAGTAAAGGGAAGGCTAGGAAAAATGGGACAGAGTACCTGGTGATGAATGACATGAAAGAGACTGAAGTACTTGATGTCTTCTTCACTTTGGCCTTTCCTGGTAGGGCCTGCCTTCAGGAATCCCAGGCCCCTGAGGCCAATGTGAAATTCTGGAACAAAGAAGACTCACCCCTTGGGAGGGATCAGGTCAGGGGGCATTTAAACAACCCAGACGTACGCCAGCCCATGAGAACTAGTGGGATGCGCACACAAGTGCTGAGAGGCTGCCAAGGCCATTGTGAGGCTGCTTCTGATTGCCCTGAAAAGCTCAAGGGAACTGGGAGAGAGTCCTGAGAAGTGCAAATGGAAGAAAGTGAATGTCACTCCTATTTTCAAGAAGGACAAGTGGGAGGATCTAGGAAACTGAAGGCCGCTCAGCGCTGCCTTGATCCTATTTGGAAGATGATGGGCAAATAATCCTGGAAAACAATTCCAAACACTCTGTGGGGCTTAGGCATTGCTTAGGCAAGCATAAGGACTCACAAGCAACAGCTTTCTTCCCACGTACCTAAACTACATGCTGAGCTATATAGGATCTTGCTCTGTAAATGGAGGCATACCTGCAATTCTCAGGCACTTGATGGAAATATTTTTATGTGAGAAATGGAATTCCTGTTTCCTCAGTGTATTCCTGCTTTATCAAGCTGAGCATTTTAGTAGGCTCACAGCTGTGGTACATGAACACTTGGTATATTTTAAAGGATACCCATGGGAGCTCAGCTCCTCTCAGTGCAGAGATCCCTATTGTTCTACAACGCGTGGTGGAGCGCTTCAGTGTGATTTGTTGCATCAACAGACGGGAATTTGAGATAAAGATGAAACCTGACTTCAGCAGTCTATTTCTACGAGATCTGGAAGCCTCTGTTCCGGAAGTCTCTGCTTCCATCACCCGTGTTCTACTTTGTGAGGCCTAGGCTAGCGGGAGGGGGGCTTGTAGCATGAAGTGACCTCCCTGGGTGCTTCGTTAACATAAACAAACAGAAAAACTCTGACTTCAGTAGGATCTGATGTCAGGTGTCAGTGCCTAATACAAGACTGTAAGCACTCTCTGCCTCACTTTAGCTGTCTGGGTGGCAGTCTACAGGATCCACGTGAAAGCTGAGATGTCCTCAAGAAAAGACATAAAGAGCTCTGCATGGTATTGGAAAAAGATCGCACATTCAATATTTTTAGCAGATCGCTGAGAAAAAAAGCCAACCTGTTAAATGTCAGGGAACAGCACCTGCCCCTTCACTGCAGCTCCCGTCACAGAATGCATCATCCTCAGATCTGCATGGTGAGCCAGAACGTGTACCCCTGCTCCTCCACCTCCCTGGTGCTGTGTTCTCTTCGGCTGCCGTGGGCCTCCCCATCTTACACAGCCTGGCCTTTGGGGGAGAATGTACTGCAGCTGGGTTTTTATTTGTATCCATTAACTGCACACCTTGGCCGATGAAATTCTACTGCTTCCACGTATCTTTCTCAGAGGTGCGAGACCTTAAAAACTATTTTTGAGAATTTCAGAGAAGAAAATGATAGCTAGCCATTCGTTTCTGAGGCCTGGCAAAGTTGGGAAGAGGGGAAACCAACAAGACACACGGGTGAAATAATTTCTTTTGAAGGGAACAAAAATGTAGTGATGCAAATTATATTGTTGTTACTGCATTTAGATCCTTTTGAATGCTTTGAGGCAATGGCATTTCAGGTAAGGCTACATTATTTCAAAATTTCTAATATTAGGAAACAAAACTCCCATGTGCTGTAGAAAATACTTATACTGATTTTACTAAAGTAGTTAGCTAAATTAAATCCAACATAAGGTATTCTATGTTTTTTAATTCTTCCCTTATTTATAAATCTAGTTTTTTTGCTTTTGTTTGTTTGTTTTCTAAGCTGTAGGGCATTAAGTATCTGTTTATATATTCCTCCTGTGCACGGTGGATACAGCTCCCCTTTCTGTCCACAGGTCAAGCTCCTTCCATTTTTGGCATTTACATGTCTCTTTCCCTTATAGATATGTCAATGTATAGATATCCTAACATGCACATTTCTCCCTAATACCTCAGATGGAGACATACCCTTATGAATGACCGCACACACACATGCAAGTTTATACCCAGCACTAGAGAAGAGCTGCATATTTGTGCTGCCTACTGGGATCCAGGTGCCTGCCTTGAGGTACCTGCAGCATTCAGCTGGGTCCTGCCAAGCACAGGTGCCCTCTGCAATTGATGGAAAAGACGGGCACCTCTGGAAGGGGATTCAGATCTCAGACGGGCTGAGTGACCTTCTGAAGCTACGCTGCTGGTTACAGCCATTGTAGGGCTCCTGGTAGCTACTACTCCCAGCTGTTTAAACTGGAGCTGGGTGAACGCATGCCCGTGAGTTTGTGTGCCCCCTAAATTGTATGTATTTCTCACTCTGAAAAAAATCTGTTATTATTTCAATTCCCTCACTTTTCCCTGGAAAAAGAGAAATATGTATTATTTTCCTTCCCCATGCTCTCAATTTTTCTGTAAATGCTACTTCTTTAAGCTTGATTACGATGTTATGGTGCTGCTGCTCACGGCAGGGGGTTGGAACCAGGTGGTCTTTGAGGTCGCTTCCAACCCAAACCATTCCATGTCCTCACATGGCAGGAGCCTGTAGGCATTGCTAACATCCTCCTGAAAGTTCAGAAGCAAAGAAATAATTCATTGTGAACCTGGAAGGTCCACGGGGCAGGATTTGGACAGAAAGTACAGGTGTGTCTGCAGTGCAGCCCGTGTTCTCCAAGCTTCCTCATGTTTTTTCAGGCTGGTACAGCGCACAGTGCTGAAGGGATGTGTTCAGGATATCTCCCGCCCTTTCCCCTCCCTCTTGCTGCACCACTAGCTTCACTTCTGGGGAAAAGCTCTGGGGAAGGACAGCTCACGGCACAGCTGTCCCTAAGGTTCTTGGTGCACAGTGGGAAAGAATGGGGAAAACAAGCCAGACTTGCGTCCCGAGATGAAAGATGACAGCCCAGGGAGTCAGGGGGAGGAAAAGCAGCCGAGGAAACAATATTCCTGTTTTAAGAAAATCAGTTTGCATTAAACGATCAGATGCAACCTCACGAACATCCCCTGCCAGCGGAGCGCGCGCCCTGGGGCTCTCCCGCTGGGTGGCCGTGCCCGGGTGTGGGCGATGGCGACGGGCCGCTGCCGGCAGCCCCCCGAGCCCCGCGGGGAAGCACTGCCCCTTTCCTGGGGGGCCCCTCAGGCCCCCGGCCCCGCAGCGGCTCGAGGCTCGCGTTCCCTTTAACAGCGCGCCCCGCCCCGCCCCGCCCCGCAGCCCTGCGGCAGCGGCTGCCTCCTCAGCGCTGCGCCGGGGCCGCTGCGGGCGCTCGGAGCCGCCGGCCGGCAGCATGTCCACCAAGGCGGAGCAGTGTGAGTGGCAGCGGGGGGCCGGGGGCTTCCATCCTGCGGCACTGCCCGGCCTCCTCCCGTCTCGCCGGGCGGCGGGGAGGGCTCGTGCGGGGGGGCTGCCGCCCTTCTGGCTCTTTCCGCCGCTGCGGCTCTGCTGGCGGCCGTCCCGGGGAGGCGATGCTTGCGGTGCGGGGCTGTGCGGGGACGGAGGGGCTCGGGCAGCTCCGGGGGGCTCGGCCCGGCCGGAGCCGTCCCCGCGGTGCAGCCGCCCGGGGGGGGCCGGGGCCGTGCGGGGCTGCCGTGGAGGGGCCAGGGGGAGGCGCGCAGC